>CM077810.1:98175969-98693469 GCA_039764185.1 Tamarix austromongolica | reverse complement strand
CAAGCTACACTTGTTGGATATGGCATGGGGAAACAGAGTCTAAATATGAAAATGACGATGCTGGGAGGGATAGTAGTAGATCATCATTTGATAACTATGAGGGACATTCGTTAGAGGAGATGACTCAAAAGGTTGAGGAAAGTGTTCGGGATTGTCCAAAAATGTTTGAGAAGTTATTGAATGACTCGGAGAAACCTTTGTACGGTGATTGTAAGACGTTTACGCGATTATCCGCTACTTTAAGGTTGTACAACTTAAAGACATGTAACGGATGGAGTGATAAGAGTTTTACAGAATTATTGTCACTTGTGAAGGATATGCTTCCTGATGATAACGTTCTACCCGATCGTACTTATGAAGCGAAGAAGATTCTATCCTCTATGGGCATGAGTTATGAGAAGATACATGCATGCCCTAATGATTGTATTTTATATCGCAATGACAATGCATCTTTGGATAGTTGTCCTAATCCTGAATGCAAAGCACCACGATACAAGAAGAACAAGGTGCCCGCTAAGGTGTTATGGTATTTTCCTATAATACCAAGATTAAGGCGGATGTTTAATGATATTGAAGATGCCAAGAACCTAAGATGGCATACTGATGACAAGATAGATGACGGGCTTCTTAGACATCCATCCGACTCTCCACAATGGATGACAATTGATGGGTTGTTTCCTGAATTTGGTAAAGAAGCAAGAAATGTGCGCCTTGCACTTTCTGCAGATGGAATGAATCCGCACAATCAAGGCAGCTACAGTTTATGGCCAGTGATTTTGGTTATATGCAATTTACCTCCGTGGCTCTATATGAAACGCAAGTATATGATGTTGTCTTTACTCATTTCCGGGCCAAACCAACCTGGGAATGATATTGATGTTTATTTGGCACCTTTGATTGATGATTTGAAGTTCTTATGGGACATGGGCGTTGAAGTATTTGATGCATATGGTCAAGAAAATTTCACTTTGAGAGCATTGTTATTCTGTACTATAAATGATTTTCCGGCATATGGCAACTTGTCAGGTTATAGTGTGAAAGGCCATTATGCATGTCCGATATGTGAGGAGAATACTTCATTTGTTCAGCTAAGACATGGCCGAAAGACTGTGTTCCTTGGGCATCGTAGGTTTTTACCGAAGAATCATCATTATCGTAGGCAAAGAAAAGCGTTCAATGGATTCCGAGAAGAAGGGCAGGCACCAATCCGGTTGACGGGTCGACAAGTGTGGCTGAAGATGAAACATTTGAGTGTCAAGTTTGGGAAGAAGAATAAAGATAAGCCTCCATCAGTTGGGTGGAAGAAGATGTCAATATTCTTCAACCTTCCTTATTGGGAATCTTCCTACGTGAGACATACCCTTGATGTGATGCATATTGAGAAAAATATATGTGACAGTCTTGTTGGCACATTACTTAATGTTCCACGCAAGAATAAAGATGGGATAAATGCTCGAATGGATATGGAAGAAATGGGTATTAGACAAGAACTGAAACCGCGAGACAACGGAAGAAGAACATATTTACCGCCGGCGTGTCATACTCTTTCCAGAAAAGAGAAAATTTCATTTTGTGAATTCTTGCACGGTGTCAAGGTTCCGGAAGGGTATTCTTCAAATGTCAGAAGGCTCGTGTCGATGAAAGAGTTGAAATTAATTAACATGAAGTCTCATGATTGTCATATCTTGATGCAGCACTTGTTGTCGATAGCTATACATGGAATTTTGCCAAAACGTGTTCGAATTACTATCACGAGGCTTTGTTGGTTTTTTAAAGCCGTATGCTCTAAAGTTATTCATCCTGATAGTTTGGACGCCTTACAAAAAGGGATTGTCATTATTTTGTGCCAACTTGAAATGTATTTTCCACCGTCATTCTTTGACATTATGGTACATCTAACTGTTCATTTAGTTTATGAGATAAAGATGTTAGGACCTGTTCATGGGCATTGGATGTACCCCTTTGAACGGTTTATGAAGTTGATAAAAGGTTATGTGAAGAATCGATATCGGCCAGAAGGATGTATTGTTGAGAGTTACCTGGTGGAAGAGGCAATTGAGTTTTGCACGAAGTACTTGTCAAATGCTGAAGCTCTTGGTATTCCTAAGTCTTGACATGCGGGCAAATTTGAAGGACAGGGTATTAGAGGCAGACAGCTTGGGCGTGTAGACCCTAACATGTTCCGTGCAGCACATCTATATGTATTACACAATAGTGATGATGTTCAGCCGTACGTTGAAGAGCATATGACTTCTTTACGGATTGAAAATCCATCCAAGACTGAGAAATGGATTATCGATAAACATAATCTTTCCTTTATTGATTGGATAAGAGATCGCATCATTCCACTCATCGGTCATTCCCCAACTTTAATTTCCGAAACCCTGCACTGGTTGTCTCAGAAACCTCGTTATGAAGTTTTTCAATATACCAGTTATGTGATCAACGGTTGCACTTTTTATACCAAAGAACAAGATGGGAAGAGTACAATGCAGAACAGTGGGGTGACTTTAGTGGCTGAGGCAATGCATGTTGCTAGTGCAAAAGACAAGAATCCAACTTATGCAGATATGAATTATTATGGTGTGATTGAACATATATGGGAGTTAGATTACACTGTATTTAAAATCCCTGTATTCGGCTGCAGATGGGTTGATAACAGCAGTGGGGTTAGATATGAAGATGGATTCACATTAGTAGATCTTAATAGGGCAGGGCATAAACAAGACCCATTCATCTTAGCATCACAAGCGACACAAGTATTCTATGTCACTGACCCTACTGATAATGGATGGTCTGTAGTACTATCTACGAAAAAAAGAAATGCCAATGAATGTGATGATGAAAATGATGCCAATTGGAATAACGAGTGTGTCTCAGCTGTGCAAGCAACTCAATTATTGAACGATGATAACAATACAATTAATGAGGAGGAAATATATGTCAGGGATGATCATCGTGAAGTAATATATGTATCAGATCCTAAATCTAATCCAAAAACAAGGGGGAAAAAAAGAAGGAAAAGAAGGCAATGAGGGTAATAATATTGTAACATATAATATCTATGTTGGTTTTTTTCAACTCAATTATGCTCAATACATAACATTCTAACATAATTTATTTATTGATTTCTTTTAGAGATATGGTCAATAAGAATATTGATAGGGACAGCAGTGATGAAGAAGGGAAAATAGGGCCGACAATTATGAGAATCATCACAGATATGAGGAATAAAGGAGAACTAGTCGAGTTGGGATGGAATACTTACAATCTTCCCATTGGCCCTTATGCAAACATGTTTTTGACTTACATTTCACTTGTGACACGTAACCGTGTTCCTATCTCCTATAATAATTGGAAGCAGGTTCCAACGGGTCATAAGGAGCATATTTGGCAGGAAATCACGGTAAATATACAATTTTATGTAATCATTTATGTATGTAAAATTTTATTAATTTTAATACATTAATATCGGTATACATTTGTATGTCTTACAATGCAGAGAGTATTTAATGTGCCAGAGAGTAGGAAGAAATGGCTTCTTAGACATTGTGGGGAGCGTCTAAGAACATTTAGGTCATTTTTAGCTCGTAGGAAAATGTACAGAAAGAGTGATGGTTCTCTACGGCAGAATCCACCCAAACGATACGGTTTCATCGATCAAGAAAGTTGGAACCAATTTATTGCATATCGTCTTACGGGTGATTTTAAGGTATTTGTTAGATAACAATTAAATTTTTTTTATCGATCCTAGTATTGTGCATAATATTGAAATAAACTATGTCACTATGTTTTGGCTGGTGACATAGGAAAAAAGTGCCAAAAATAAAGAGATTGCGAAGCAGAATAAATACCGGCATAATATGGCTCGCAAAGGTTATGCAGGCCTTGAAGAGGAGTTGGTATGTATTTTGTGATTTATCTATTTACAGCGTACTGACGAATTTTATAATATTGGTACATTATAAGAATATTTTTTGATTTATAGCTCATAGCCCAAGACTTAGACCCATGTACCTCGTCCATTAATATTGGTATATTATGGAAGAAGGCTAGAGCAACAAAAGATGGATATATTAATAAAGATGTAGATGTTGCAGCGAAAAAAATTGTAAGTTTCTAGATATTTGGAACCCTGCTTACTTTTCTTTTAGAAAACTATTATATTATGCTTATTCATGCAAGCTAATTTTACATATATTATATACATTACAGGACAAACTTCAAGCGTCAGATGGTGAGGAGGGGGTAGACCAATATAACATTGTATCACAGGCTATAGGAATTGTAGAACACCCTGGAAGACACAGGGGTCTTGGATTAGGTGTTACGAAAACGAGCGTACGTGGTCGATCTCGTGGTTCTCGTAACACTGATGAGCAAGTCGCCATCCTTACACAGAAATTGAACGTGGCATTTGAACGGATGGCAACAATGGAGCAAGAGTTGTCATTTATTAAATCTCAAGGGTATAAGCCATCCGATTTAGTCGACCATGATCAGCTTCACATACCTAATGTAAATAGTGTCAGAGACAGTTGTGAAGCTGATACACGTCTTTGTTCTCTTTTCGAGGTAAGCATTACATAACTTTGAATTGTTATTAAATGTATTCGGTGTCATAAATAGTTAATAATGTGTAATATTTTCGTTTAGGGTTTGCATAAATGTGACTTGTTAGCGAATGATCTTTCAACTCTTTTGGCGAAAGGAAGGGTCCGCATCAGTCACAGTACCCAAACGCAAACTGTCCACGGGTATAACTTAGCCCTACTTACAAGGCCGGTGAGTATTGATACTCCAATCATTGGTAGTGCGCCCTTGCCTTGTTATAAAGAGGGTGATGAGGCAGCCACAGTGCTAGAAGCTCATGGAAGCTTCGTGCCTTGGCCTGTGGATCAGATACGTCTCACTACTGAAGAGGTATATATTGACATTCAATATCTTCATTAGACCTAGTTTAGTAGTTACATTGTTTATACCTTTTTCATATATATATGCTCAATACATATTTTGTTTATTATTATTATTTAAGGAATCAAAGAAGAAGACTGCTCCTGCTAGTAAAACTAAGAGAGGTACTAGTAGAACGAGCAACACAAAAGAGGGCGCTGCCAAAAAAAGAGAGCTAAATCTGAAAAATCAGTTGCCCCACAAAAGATCCGTTCTTCGAAAATACGCCAACCTCCACCAGCATTAGCTTTATTGTATTTCTATGCCCAAAACTACCTCGGAAATAATTATATTTCCATTGATTGTCGTCCTGAGTATGTTGGAAGGGACGATGCTACTTACATGGTATCGACAGTTGACATAAGCGACATTTATAATCAGGAATGGATGTCAACCACAAGTGTCGCCGTTTATGTCACGTAAGTATTATTTCATATTTCAGATTTTAGTACTCTTGGAGACATAGAATTTTTACGACCTCTTAAGCTTATATGAGTTATTAGTTATTAACAAATATCCATTATTATTGTCGTCCATATATAGGTTGGTAGCTAGTCGCGCTGCGTTGGAGGGAATGCTTTCCTCTATTGTTTTTGTGTGCCCATACTACATAGCTGACAGTAGTACAATAACAGAGGGTAGGCACATAAACTATTTAGCGGATCGCATTTTGATTGAGGGACACAACAAGCTCTATCTCATTCCTCACCTCGCAACTGAACATTGGGTTTTGTACGCCGTCCGACCTGATCTTAATAAAGTTTATGTGTTTGATTCCCTTCGAACCTATGACGTGCCTTTTGAGGTCGCTCGTCGTGGTGGGAAGGAATTTATAGACATGTTAGTATATTTTTCACTTCTTACTTCATTAGCTTATTTATACATATATATATATATATATATATATATATATATATATATATATATATATATATATATATTCTATTTTCATTATTTGAGGTATATATACTTACAATATTATGTATCCAACTCTATTTATTAGGGCACTACGGACGACATATCAAAGGAGAGGTGGGAATGGTGTCCCAGACCCAAAGAATCTTCAATATGAGCCTATCATGGTAAGTAGGAAGACAACTATTTTGTATTTTGTTTTAATTCAAATTAATATATAATAGTTAGAGAGCTAATTGAATTCATTTGACAGTGTCCACAACAGCAAAACGGCGATGATTGTGGATACTATGTATGTAGAACAATGGATCTTATAGTCCAGAATAGATCGGTCAACATAGATCCAAGCCATGTATGTTTGCTTTTCCATATTTTTCTATTAATGAATCATGACATATATATTTTTGACCTAATGTCTAACTGTATATTAATTGAAACATGTGTGTTGTAGTTTTTCACCGATGACTATGCACGAGGCCAGCAATATAATATTGATGAAATTGATGAAGTTAGAGACCAATGGGCCAAGCACGTGCACTCATTCATTCGGTATTAGGTAGCGATCTATATATTCTACATGCATTTTCAGGTTTGTATTTTGTCTACATCTTTCGGTCTTCCAGCCTAGATTTGTGAACTCTTTACTTTGGGGTGTAGAGCTACCAAGTTGTGGTATGCCCACTAATTTTTATTCCTAAGTATAGTTGGTGTATTGAGACATGCATACTAATTATAGATTGATTGAAATTATGGTGTGATACCCTGCTGGTATGAATTGATGTTGTTTTACATTGCAGATTTGGTAATTGTTTGAACATACAACTGTGTATGTGGGCAGGAACAAAACAGAAAAATGCTATAAAAAAAACATACACTTTTAATAACGGTTCTATTAAAACCGTTATTAAAACATGGTTTTCAACAACGGTTTTTTCTGATGAACCGTTATGAAAACCTTATTTTTAACAACGGTTTTTAAGTAAAAACCGTTATTAAATATGAAGTTTACGCACATATTCGCGGGTTTTTGTGTATTTTTAATGACGGTTATGAACCGTTATTAAAGATATAATAACGGGCGATTCAATAACGGTTGAAAACCGTTATTAAAACTCAAAAATAACCGTTATTAAAAGCTGTTTCCGTGGTAGTGTGCCCTACCACTATTTTAGCCGGTGGACCGGTCTGGCCCCGACTCACATGATGTTTCACTGTAATTACTTCGTATCTTCCCAATGTCTTATCGTTATTACGTTCGGTTTGTTGAGCACAGAATCCCCCACTATTATAGCCGGTGGACCGGTCATGAGGGTAACATACCCTGCCACTATTATTGTCGGTGGACCGGTCATGTAGGGCACCCCGGCCCTAGCCACTATTATTCGCCGGTGGACCGGTCTGGGTCCGGCTCAACATCTTTCTCTTTAAGTGATTAGTGTCTTAACATATCTTAATTGAAAGAATTTACCCTTGACATGCATGGCTAACTATATCCACACTTATCCTCCCAGGAGGGCCCGTCCCATATCTTGGGGCTCTTGCGCCCCTTATCACACCTCGATATCCATTCTCCTTTACACTTACACATAATGAAAGCCAACTCTTAAGGGTGTGGGTTGAAGCCCAACACCTTGTGACACCACACTCCACCCACTATCACTCTCTAGGGTTTCCCTTGAAACCCTAATTGGACCTATGTGGTCCAATTTCCTCTTGTCTTACTACCATTAATTCATTTATCGTCAAACACCTCATCTCATTTAAATTCAATTCCAATCAATCACTACTTTCTGTCAAAACCCTAATTGGGTCCCTTATACACCCTTACACCAACCTACGTATTATTTTTCATCCCAAGTCTCCAAAAACTCCACAACTCTCCCTTTAGCTTATTTACACTTTAATACAACTTTTCTCACGTAACGATCATCCTCATGCAAGTTTTATTCAACCCATGCAAACTCTCGAAGTTCCCATGCAGACCCTAGAATTTTCCATGCATAGCTCTCATCCCTTATTCAATTTGGTCAACCTCATACCCCTCTTTAGCAACTCACTTCCCATTTATTTCTTTTTATCCTTTCATATCCATGTCATAATAGTAATCACCCTAGCATGCATGTCCTAGAGGGTTGCATCATGCCACAACACATCATAATCACCACATACGGATATCACATTCATGTCATAAGAAAAACACATACCACATACTTTAACTCCAAGCTACACTACGCATAAAACACGTTAAGGTCAAACATGTGATACACAACAGGACATGGTATATATGTACAAAGCATCCAAGGCAAGTAGATCACATATCACACAAGAGTCCTTAGCCACATCCTTACTAAACACCCATAAGTAGAGGTAAGTAGAGACTTACCTGGATCCGAAGCTAGCTAAGCGAGATAAGAGGGAGAGAGATCACTAGCTCGTGGATCCACGAGAAAGCTTTCCGAATGAAATCAACACAATCGGGACAAGAAAATGCTGGAGAAGCTTCGTCGAGGAACGAGGGTGGCTCGCCGGTCATCGCCCGAGCTCGCCATGGCCGGACGGCGGCTTGCCGCCGTTGCTGCTGCTCCCGCGCGCAGTCGCTGCTGGGGCTTCGGCTGTTGCCGCTGCGGTCGAGCAGGCTGCTGTTGCGCTGCTTCGGCTGTTGCTGCAGCGTCACCGAAGGTCGATAGGCGAGGCGGAGCAAGGAGGAGCTGGGGAGGAGGTGGCGGCTGGCTAGGGTTTGGGGCTGCGCAGAGGGCAGGGGGTCGGGAGCAGCAGAGGAAGAAAAGAAAGGGAAGAAGAAGAGGGAAAAAGGAAAAGGAAGATGGGGGTTCGGTCGGGGCACGGGTTTTTTTTTTTACAAATACAAATACAAATATACCTAAAATAAAATACTGAATATTTATAAATTATTATTGGAAGATTTTATCTAAAATTTATTAAACGAAAATTATTTCAAAACGATCTAAACGCTTGAAATAAATAAAAAGCTACATAAAGAATTTCAGAAACATTTTCGGAAGAATTTATCAACGAACATAAAAATTTATATTATTTACGAAAATATATTATAAGACCTCGAAAAATTATTTAAAAACAAATAAGAAAATATTTAAATCCAATTCTAATAAACCGAGACTAGTTTAAATAATTTCCGAAATCAATTTTTCGTAATCAATAAGCATAAAACAAAAGAAGGTTAATTCCGAAAGGAAATTCATAAATAATTTCCTAAAATATTAACGATTTCCGAAAACAAATAAATTTAAAGTCGGAAATATTTTCTATGGATAAAATATAAAAATAAATTTAACTATTTAAACAAAAATTCTATAATTTAAATAATATATTTCGTCAACGAAATATAATTTCAAAATAACGTCGTAATCACATGACAAAGTTAAAATCGAAAACGAATCTAAAATATTAAAAATAAAAATACGAGAAAGAACAGGAATATATATTTTTAACCGAGACTCGAACTCATAGGAGTATAATAAAATCATTGTCGTTAACGAATTTATCTAGAATGGTTCGCAACGATAATAATTAATTAAATTCAAATATGAATTCGAAATCGTCGATAAATCCATAAAACGAATCAAAATTAAAATAATTAAATTTTTATATCAAATTATGCTAATAAAATCATTTAGCTTAATAAATTTGGATTTTAAAAATACGGGGTATTACAATATACCATAATTGTTTAAGTTGTTTTTGATAAACTTTACCTGTTTTATATTTAACTTCCTTTACTTTATTAGTTTTTAATCTAGTCCTTACATTTTTCATTGGCGATCTAGGATAACATTTGGTAGATCCATAAAGCTAGTTAACCTTCCTTCCTTAAACTTGGAATAATAGGTAAACTCACTTAAACACGTAGATGATAGAATCTTATATGTTAGCATGATCTTTTCTTACTAATCAATGATAAAAGAATGTATGATAGCTTTGAACACCAACGTAATAATTGTGTAAGAGTATGTCTTTGAGTTTGAATCCTATTTAGTGTAGTAAGTTATAATAATTATGATATATGTGGAATATTGATAAGTGTTAGATGCTATTAAATTTACTAATAATTTAAGTGGAAGAGTGAAAATGAGATTTAGGCGAGTAGCCTTGCGATGACCCCTAAGATGGGGTTTGAAGTAGATGCACTCCTTGTTAGTATATGGTTTTGCTATCATTGTGGTGTGTTGGTGATGCATCTTTCTACTCTATAGCTAATCTACGGGTCTTATAGGAGATGTTGATACTTAAGGATAGGGTGTCCCTTAATGAATTCGAGACGTTTCCTTAGCTATAATGTTATAGATTGTTGTCATAGTTGTAAAACTTTGAATTTAGTGTGGTTTTATCTCAAATAAAATATGAATTTTGATGGATTATGTGAAAATATAAATAAAAAATAGAATAAGTAATGGATAATGATAACATCACATTTTATATATTATTATATGTACTAAACTACTTAGATATGATTCATGTGCTAGAATGTATTTCTTACCTCGTGGTTATTACATTAATCACATGTTTCTTATGTTATTACTTATGCTCCTATGATTTCATGTTCATCTATTATCATATACTCCCTTGTTCCTATATCATACCATGTTATTTGGGAAACTCATGTCCTTACATGTTTTCGTATTTCTCATAAGATAGCATGCCAATGTTTATAATTTTCTCCTATGGTTTGTGAATCCTTGTGTTGTCTATAATTTACTTATTATGCCACATCATATGATTATGTGAGCATGAAATATGAATTCTCTTGAGATTTAAGAACTTTTGTGTTATCCATGACATTCTCCCATGATAATATGTTTCCATTGCAAAAACATGTATTTTTTTCATCTCCTCCTATGATTTTTTTAACTCTTATCGAGACCATGTTGTCATCTATTGTAACACCCACATTTTTCACTCATGAAATTTTTTGTTTTAAATAATAATGTGGAAGCTAAAACAAAAAACAAGGAGTCTTACTGCCACACTTAATATAAAATACATTTTCATTCAATATATTATGTTAGGTGTAAGGCTAAAACCTGTCATGCGAAAACTTAATAAGGTAATGGAAAACTAAAATTTGGTTACAACACCATCAAAATTTCAATAAAATACTAAATAAGTATCAAAATAGGCACGGGTAAATAAATAGAAATCCCCAAGGGCCAAGAGCTTTGGGTTGACTAAATCTCTCAAATACTAAGTCTTCAACCCAACAATGTAACATTTGATCTCAAGCCTGCATTAAAGGTTTGCTCCCCACCATCATTGGATCGTCATAGGACCCATTCAACTAAGGTAGTATTAGTACGTATCTAATATTGAGTAAAATAAAACTACTTAACTCGTGGAGTGCACATGATGCACATAAATTCATGTTCACACACACCTTTCCACTTATACAATAACACACACAATATCATTAATATATGACATAACATTCATCGTTCAACCATAAGGTATTAAGAAAAGTCACACATATGATAACATGAGTAAGACATGCTTATATGGAATATCATAGTCATAACTTTCTATGGTGCACATAGGTATATGTGATAATACAGAAGGTCACGTGCGACATGCGATAACATATGATAGAACATGCAGTTATGGATTCACACTTATAAACACACAAATGGATATGGCAGCACATGAGCGCGAGTGTGTAACAAAATACAAACTCATGTTGAGTAACATAACTATCTTAAAAATATAGCATTTTGTACATAAAGGTCACATGCAATTAAAACAATAGATCATGTGATAACACAATAATAATATGCGTCACAAGGTAGCACGATTGTGAAGAAGGAAACTAAGCGATATGCGTATGATACTAAGATATAAAATTTATGAATGGCCAAGAACAATCAATTATTTCATTCCATTATCATGATCACAACAATTTGATTATATCAACTTGAGGATAGATACTCAAATGAATCATAACAACTAATCTAGTACACAAAAGGTACTACACCCACCTAAAAATATAACCAAGCCACTAATAAATATGACACATAATAACTTAATTCTATATACCCATATAAGGTCAAAATATATCAAGAAACATATATATTAGAGGGCCTCTCCAGATCTCCTAAGGTACCTGGGATCATTGAAGAGAAAAATATCATAATGGTATAAAGTGAATATGAAACCTAAATCGGATAGCTAGTTCACGTAATATAATTCCCGGCTCAAGATCTTTCACTTTATATGATTAATGTTTTATTTAAGGATTTAATCAAACATGAATTAGGATCATATAATAACACTTAAATCATTTCCATCAACACAATTCAATAACATTATTTCATTGCAATGTTAGCCACACACTTTATCTATAAGGAATCAAGTTCCAAACCATGAGGCATTACAACTCAATATTCCAAGTGGAGTTAAGCTGAACAATCCCAAAAGGAATTAGAGTTGATAAATTTCAAGTGGTATTAAAGCCAATCAAATTCATGGCATACAGGCCCAACGTAAAGCATCACACCATTTTATTCTATAATTAATCAATTGTATAATTTTTTAGAACCATTTATAATTAAAACACACTAGAACATGTTTTAGAATCACCATACATTTTAGAAATCAATTGAACATATTAACTGCATAATCATACTCAACCCTTCACATACTTAAACTCATACAAATAAACAATAAGTATGTTAATATGTGTTTGCATTGAAAATTATAAGCTCATAAATATATGGAAGTACCATACAAAATATGGTACACACTTGACATACATAAATAAGATAGAGCATAATTATTACCTTCAACTTCATGATTCTATTATAAACAAACGTAAGTAGATACTTACCTAAGTTCGAAGCTAGATAACAGAAATAAGAAATAAAGGGATATCACTAGCTTGGGGATCCACAAGAATTCTTTCTTAGATCATTGATAGAAATCATAGTAATAGGTTAGAAAACTACCTTATAAACAAAAAAATTCAATTAATACAATTTAATCAACTAAGAAACACACACACACACACACACACACACACAAAGAAAGAAAGAAGAAGCTTTCTTTGTAAACATAAGTAAAACCTAAGACTTGAGATCGTAGCTCCATTAATATTCAAAATTGAGCCTTGACCAAATTGATTTCAACAAAGATCACTTAGGGAATTTCAAATAAAGTTGGAAAATAGGGAAAAATTATAGAGAATAAGTTACTCTTATCAAAAGTGAATTACTAATTAGGTTTACATCCAAAAATAAAACCCAACCAATTTCAGAGAAATAATCCAAACCAATAAGATAAAAATACAATTTGAATGATGTTAAATAAAATATAGTAATCAACTAGGTAAAAGAAGCATAAACAAATCAACTTCATAAAACTATTCCCAAAATTAGGGTTTTAGGTCAGAATTGTAAATCAACTAATTCACTTTGATTACCTCAATTTCATAGTTTAAAATACAATTAAGATAGTTATAGATAAATATAAATAATCAATTTTAACAAAAATAATCCTAAAATAACTAATGTAAGATGATTATTTTCAAAAGTTAAGGTTTTGGCCCAGAATGTAAATCTGGTCAATTTATGCTTAATTTTTAAATTGATGACCCAAATATGAAATTAAGTATATTCTAAAACATATTATATAATTAATTTGGTTAAAAACCATAAAGACATGTCTCAACTAAACAATATTAAGACTATGACTTAAAAACCCCTATTTGGTCAATTCTTTTAAATTTGATTAAATTAATGAATTAGAAATACAATTAATCATATTAGAAAACATTTCATATATACATTCTGCATAAATAACTTAGAAATCAAATATAATCCAAAGACATAACACTCTGATTAAGGTTCGAGCTTAGAAATTCTAATTTAATCAATTTCTTTAATTTTATCAAATTGAATCTAAATATAAAATTAGATACATTTTAAAACATATTCTATAATCAATTTATCAAAACTGGCTTAATTGAATAAATATAAGCAATTAAAATGTATTTGGATTAAAATTTTAAATTTCATCGATAAAAAGCATATAATACAATTAGCCACTTTAAATCAATCACGCAAATCATATATACATAATTCAACCACTAATTCAACTTAAATAAGCCAAAATTATCTAAAATTAGTTAAAATCAAAGTTAGGGTTTTAGTAAAATTATACCGAATAAATTCTACAAATCAAAGTGGGTGAGGATCAAGGGATCTTCTTCAGAGGTCTACCACTGCTCGTTGGTGATCGAGTTGGGCTTATGGGGGCAGGACAGTGGGGTGCTACTACTATATTTCTAGCTACTCCTTATAGTTGGAGGTCACACCTTGCATTATTACCACATCTAGTCTTGTCACCATCCATTGATGTACGTACCTGCATTGTTCATTGATAGAGGTTGACAATAGTGGAGTTATGGCCAGACATGGTGACGCTATGCTTCTAGTTGCAGCCCTGCTCCCATCACTATAACTATTGTAGTTGGTTTTAGAGGGGTAGGGGCCTACATATGGTGATGAGGGTGGAGGTTGGAACGACCGGTGTTGGTGGTTGAACATGATGTAGTTGTGTGATGGCTAGATATCAAAGACAAATAGCAAGCAAGAGGGAGTTCGGGCATAATGAGAGAGAGAGAATATTAGGAAAGGGGAGAATAAAGAAAGAAAAAAGAAGGATGCGTTGCTAGAGGACGTGTTTTTTTTTACTAATAAAGTACAAACACAAAATAACTAAGATATAGAGAAATATTTAAAAATAAGAAAGGAAGTAGATATTTTCAATTAAGATAAAATTTAACAAAATAGTTTCATAAATGAATTTTTAAAGGAATTAAAAGACTTATCCAAATAAAATAATTTTATTTAAAATAATTTGTAACACTTATCAAAATAAAAACACGATATCAAGATAATATTTAAAATACCTTGAATTTTTTTTAAAAAAACTTTGCTTGAACTTCAATAATTTAAAACATTTCTAAAAATTCCTTCACCAACCAAAATGAAAAAATAAAAGAAAATTAATTTCAGAAATAAGCTCATAAAAAAGATAAGGAAATATTAATTTAAAAAAATTTCAAAGATCTTATCAACCTCATAAAAATAAATAAATTTAAGGACTAAAATATTTTTTATGGACAAAAATTATTAAAATGGTCTTACAACTTTAAGGAGATTTTATAATTTAAGAAATTTATTTATTTTTAATGAAATATAACTCCGAAATAAAGTTATAATCACATAATGAAGTTATAAATATAAAAAAAATAAAATATTAAAAGGAAACATGATAGAACATAATATATTTTTAAATGTAAATTGAAATAATATGATTATATTAAAAATCATGGCCATGAATAAATTTGTCTAGAATAATCTGAAATGACATCAGTTAACTAAATTTTAATATGAATTCAAAATTGTCCATAAAACCATAAAGCACATTGAAACTAAAATAATTAAATTTTTCATCAAATTATGTTTATAAAATTGTTATGATTAAGAAAATTAAAATTTAAAACTATAAGGTATTACATCTACAATAACCTATGGCATACTCGATTTTATATTATTATATGCATTTATCATTTTTACCTATGAATTCTTGCTTAGTTGATATTATATGTTTGCTATGGGTTATGCAATGATCTATGGTCATGTTCTCATGCTTATTTTGTTCTCTTGTTTAGTCATGTTTTACTACTTATGCCATGATGGGGTGATTATTTGTGAGCATATCTTTGACATGGTTTGAATTATTGCATGTTAGTTAATGTTGCATTATTTATGTATCATTATCAAATGTAAAATGTGTACATGCTATTACTATGTGTTGAGTTAGATTTACTTAGTATGTCATTGTATTGATGCTACACTTTTTTAGCTATCTATGTGTTAGTTTCCCTATTGGATTTTAGTTGTGGTTGTTGGTTTAGGTAGAGCATTAGGGTTTTCTGGGGTTTTTATCCCATAGAGATTCTCTTTTATCTTTAAATATATTATAATTTAATTTGGTATTGTAAATATCCATTTATATTTCTCCTACTTGGTTGAGATTTTGAAATTCTAAATTTATGTCACATGTTTTCCCCTAGCTTTATCAACAATGTTTTGATTTAATGATTTATTATATTTGATATTTTAGGTTTTTTTAGACTTTTTTTATCCATGCACCTATCATAAGATAGATGATGAACATCTGTCTTATGTTAGGTGTAGTGGTAGCACTCCCTATTTTTAGTTTTTGTCTTCTAAACAAAACTTTTTAGGGGTGAAAATAGGGATGTTATAGGTTGTGCCTGTTTTATCCTTTGGTCTCTAATGATACCTATTGATTGGTCTTTAGGGAGCAATCAATTGGTTTGACCATGTTTCTTATGACATGTTCTAATTCCTAATATCATCTAATCCTTTCCTAACCTTTTAATATTGTTACTTTTTTTTGTTGATAATTAGTTTTATAAGTTGTATGGTTATTTTCCTAAGTTCTAGAACATTATTTCAATTAATTCACCAAAGATCTACTAAAAGTATTTTTCTACCAAGTTAATTGTTCTATCTCATCTCTCCTGTAACACCCCATCATAATGGCCTTAGGTAGTTACTTAGAGCACTTTCAGTATTGATGACCGATCCCACAGATTAACTCATTTTTTTTTCAAATTTACTTTTTATTAGTTCACATGCATCCTAGTAAACTTCCATTCTTAAACTGCTTCAAGTTAAACACACTTAAATGTGAAGTTTTTTAAGGATAATGTTTCTAAAAAGAAGGTGGTATATTCTATCCTAAGAATCATTCGGCATGGTGGCTGACCGATTCATCCAAGTTCAACTCATGATCATGGATTCATTCTGATACCATATGTAATACCTCATCACATTGGCAATGGATATTTGCTTATAATGCTTTTAGGATTGATGACTAACCCCACATATCAACACGAGCCTTTTTTTAGTGTATTTTTATCAACTCACACACATCCTAGGAAAATTTTTAATAGGTCAGCCATTCTTAAATTACTCCAAGTTAAGCATGCCTAACTGTGAAGTTTTTTAAGGATAAGTTTCTTGAAAATAAAGTTACCATATTGATATAGGTAGTTTTATTAATCATTTTAAGCCTCTATTATCCACCTATAATTTTGGGGTATTACATATCCTATTAGATCTCATGTAGTAGTAGTAGTAAAAATCAAATGAGGGTTTGATTTGAAAAAGGAAGTGAAAAATATTGGAAAATTTAAGAGAGAATATATTTTATTGGTGTACCACTAGATTAGCTCTATGAACCGATCAATTAGTCTATCGTTTTTAGCAAGGATTTTGGTTCGATAATACCAGTTGACTAGTTTGGAAAATCGATCGGCTAGTTTGTTAGGCTGAGTGATTTTTTTCGAGCTTAATTTTTTTGGAAAATTCTTCTAACAATTTAACACTTTGGTAATCCAACTTCAATATATTCCAGAGCAATATTTTACCATTTGGATCATTTATCCCAGCTTTAATTTTGTGTCTAATGGATTTGAAGGACTAATTTTAGTAGAAAATGGGGAGGATGACCTCATCCATTATCTTCTTCTTTTTTCCTCATTTGTGCAGCCGTGGATGGATGATTAGTCCTAGATTGTCCCTATGCTAATGAGATATTTTATTCTCATGTTTATCTACCCATTTCCCTTCTCTTGTTTTACCTTCCTCTAGAAAATCTTGACCTCCATTTTCTAGAAAATCATTGGTTGAGCCTTGGGAAAAAAGCCAACGTTGTCCTTGATAAATCTACCATGTATAGTCTAATTTCAAGCGGTAAAATTAGGATTTTTATCTATTGCACCTCTATCCTTCATTTCTTAACTAATTATTTAGGTATAAACAACCTTAATCCTCTTTTCCCTTAACCTCTTTTCAACCATTGAGATACTCTAAGTTTTCCCACACTTTTACTCCCTTATTCTTCTTCTTCTTCTTCTTCTTCTTCAATTCATACCTTAATTCTAACTCATTTACCTCTTCTAGTCCTTTATTTATCTCCTTATTGTTTTATCTTTAAGATAAATATAGTTAGATTTGGGGAAAAGTTGATCTTTTGCTTTCAGCTAATTCTTTCCTTAGACTTTTCTTGGAGGTGGTAACTTTAAATTTTCTTTTCCTATTTTGTATCTCTTGATTTATGAGGGTTTTAAGAAAGTTCATGAGTTTTGAATATCTTGTTTTAAAGGTTTTTGAGAGTTGGACTCTTCCACTCACAAGTTTGTTTTGTTGGTGTGGATGTTAGCTAAGCTTTTAAGTAAGTTATTCTTGCCTTCGAAATGTGGTACGAATAAGCATGTGAAATAGTATAATTTGTAAATTTTGAATATTACATGATTATATGATAATGATTGGTATTTTGGTGACTCATGCTTGAATCCTTAGGTATTTTGAGGATGATATGATTCCATGAGAAATATGGTTGATTCTGTGGAAATACAACATGATTTAGTATATGAGTATATGTAACATCTATTTTTTATTTTATTTCTTTGTAATTGTGAGGTTAAGATTTTGATATGGTTAGATTTTGGAGCCTTATTAATATTTAAAATGCCTATAATGTGTCTGGGAGAAAACCGATTGATTAGTTTTTAAAATAGTTGATTGGTTAGTATAATTGACTGACTAGGTTGCCTGTGATGACTTTGGCTGCTCTCTATTTGAACTCATCAACTGGTTGTGCCTAACTAATCTATCAATTGTTAGAATAATTGACTGATTAGTTGAACCCATCGACTAGTTCTAGGGTGGAGACTCTGAAGTTAAACCTATTAACTAGTTTATTAGAACTAATTAATTGGTTTTAGAGTAGTCAAGTGGTATGACCTGACTGATTAATTGGTTTCAATGGGGAACTCTAGGGTTTGGCTAAACTAAACCAATTGGCTAGTTTACCCAACCTAATTGACCAATTTGGCTAAAGAGTGTTGTCTTTGTTTCTTTTGACCTTGGTATGGTTTGATTCCTTAATGATAAGAACATATATCTTGGCATGAATTAACTAACCTAGTGAATGAAATAATTGGCTCATAATTCATGGTATTCTTAATAAGTGTCTTTGGAAGATTTTAATGGAAAAATTAGAGTAAATATGGTATGATGCTACAATTGAATGATATATCTCAGATTCTTGGCATAATTAGACTAACTCAATGGACTCATTAAACTTGGTTAAGTTCTAATGGAGTTCCCATTACATATTTAGATGGTAATAGTGGTTAAGTTGGGATGACTATGTGGATGTGTTGTTTTGGTTGATATATGGGACTTATGTGATAATAAAACATTGGATAAAAAAACATTTATGACTTAAAGTGAAATATGATCAAGTATTACATGGATCTAGATTACTCGATCATTGATTAGCCATTGGGGGTTAGTTTGCGTTCGAGAATTTAATGGTGCCTTCAAGCTTGCCTTCGGATATGATCTTCGTAGATTCCAATGCCTTACTATTTTAGATATTAATAATATATTAGGGGGTATTGATACTAAATGGTCTGGTCACCTAGGTTGTTATTTGTCTTTAACCAGAACTTTATGTCCGTTGATGGTTATTTGGCTTCAGTCAGGCATTTATGTCCATTGACGGTTGCTCAGCTTTAGTTGGACTTTATGTCCTCTGGTTTGGTATGGCGTCCATAGTATTGTGAGACCTTAGGGTGGTAATGTAATACCCTAAAGTTTACCTAATATTAATCCCAAATGATTAATATATTGACCCAATCCTAATCTTTATTCCATATAATTTATATTCTAGCCTAATTCTAATCCTAGATGATTGATATTTTAACCTTACCTTAATTATATAATAACAATTTAAAACCTAATCCTAACCATAATCCCATACTTATCTTTCTTTTCCCTTTTTCTTCTTATCCAACCTGATTCTCCCTCTTCGCTACTACCTTGCACGTGTCTTCTTCTTTACCTTACCCAAATTCCCCGTATTAAGATTCCCAAGCCTAACCATCTCAACCATCATCCCCCACAAATTTTGGGACATGTCTCATTGAAAACTTTACCCAGATTTTCCCCTGATCATGACTCAAATTTTGCAATGCATGTGCCTTCTCATCTCTATCATTCACCTCATGCGCACCCTACATGTATACATATCCCTCTAACTATTTGTCTCAGTTATTTCCCAACTAACTCACTCCCTCCCTCCATTTCTGTCGAGCACCATTACCCCCAAACACCCTCTTCTCCTCCTTCCTTCCTACCCTGTTTGTCAACGCAATACATCATACACCACTCTCCACCACCAACCACCAAGAATCACCATTTTCCTTGCCAACCAACCACCTCAACCGCCCCATCAACCCCTCCTCATCTATGTCACAAACTTATGTCAAACACCCCACCAACTTATGTTGCACAACCTCCAAACACCCAACCTTCATGTCACTTCAACCCACCACTATCACCTTTTGCACCCCCATTAGCAACAGTAGGGAGTGTTTTTGCCCCTCCTTAGCTATGGAAATTGCTATCATTTCACCCTCCTTCACTACGATAGGTAGTGTCATTGCTCCTCTAGGCTGTGACAACTTTTACTGTTGCATATTCAAGCCTTGTACTCCTCAGTTTGGTTCAATTTTGCTCCATTTTTTCATCCTCGTAATTTGTCTTGGACTCTCCTTGGTTCTATTCTAAATTTATAAATTTGTTTTATTCTTGATTCTTAGGAAATTTTTTGGAGGTCTTAGAGGAGGTGGGTTAAGCTTATACATGCTTAGAGATCGGTGTCTTTTGGGTAATGATATATGTCATAGTTAGATACTGCTTTTGAATATTATGTTTAAATTGTGTGCATTATTTTTTTATGATTAAGTTGATAATTTCACGGTTTTAGTGATTATTACATGATAAGTTGTGTGGCATGATGAAAAGTGAGTAATATGTACAAGCATGTGAATATGTATATTGATTAGCTAAGCATGTTGTGTAAGTTAGGTAATTTGGCTTGGACCAATATCTAAATTTTGATATGATGCATGTTTTGTGTGTGTATAGATATAGATATATTTGTATTTAGATATCCTCATAAGGTTATTAGTTGGAGGTTAAGAACAAAATCATATCGAGACTTGTAAGGTTTTTGTGAAATGAAGGCATTTGGTTATCCTTAAGGGTATTTTGGTCAATATGAGTTTAATATGAATTTTTTTTATTTAGATGCATTAAATGGTTTAAAATATTCTAATAATTTCATGTGAAATATTTTCAGTAATTATAAATGACCTAAGTTTAAATAAAATGAGAAAATGGCTTAAATTGAAAATAATAACCCTAGAGGCGTTGTTATTACTGTATGTGTAATATGTTAGAATTACACCATGATTTTGGATATATTGTTAAAATTATAATTTTAGGAACGTATATTAAATTTGGTGATTATATGAGACTTATGGGAAATATTATACCTAACTTGTAAAATTAAGGTTTTGTAGGGGTTGTGAATAATAACTCTAGAGATAGGGTTGTTATCATATGTGTAAGACGTTGTAGTTTGACCTTAATTTTTTGATATTTTAATAAGGTTTGATAAAATTAGTGGATAAATAGGTATTATGGAAGAAGTTAATATCATATTGTGGAATTAAGGTTTCTTAGGAAAATTGTGACCTTTTTCATTGAGGAATGTTTAGATCTTCATGTTGTTATGTTTTACTTATTTTGGATAATTATGTTAAGCTATCTTATGTGCCTTGCATATATATACGTACATATGCATGATGACATCAAGATAAATAACTATGAATAAGATATTAATCACTTAAAGTGAAAGATCACGTGTGAAATGTCCCAAAACCTAATTTTTAATAATTTTAGTTAAATAAGAATTTATTAGAAAAATTAATTAAATAAATTATTTGTATTAAAATAAAAGGGAATTAATAGGGAAAACTAAGAAGAAATTTATAAATATTTTAATGAGGAAAAATTAGGGTGTTTTGCTAATTAAAATGAAATTAAGGAAAAATATTTCAAAAATCCTAAATTTGTCTAAAAAGGAAATTAAATATTATTATTTTTAAATATCCCAAATATCAAAATTATTTTAATTATCCCAACCCACCTATTTTTCTTTTTCCCTTTTTTCCTTTTTCCTTTTCTTTATTTCTTTTCTTTTCTTTTTCTTTCTTCTTCTTTTCTTTTTCTTCTTCGGCAACCTAGGCCTGTCTCCCGCGGCCTAAACCACACTCCCCTTTCTTCCTTCGGTGGCCCAAGATGACGCATCGCCCCTTTCTTCTTTTTCCCTCCAGAATGCTGCGTTTCGTTTAAAAATTGTACCCCATCGCCAGTCCGATCTTTCTTTCTTTCTTTCTTTCTTTCTTTCTTTTCTTTTCTCTTAGACCGCCGGTCCACTCGTCTTCTTCTTCCTTCCTTCTTCTTCACTCTATTAACCTAGAACATCGCTGCAACGGCCCTGGTTTTGTGTCATCAGCCATGCCCCTTTGACCAATCATTCCTTTTCTTTCTCTTCCCCTGACTCACCAACTGTCTTAACCCAACCCACCTCCCTTCCTTCTTGTGCACGACCCTCCTTTTCTTGCTTAAACGCCCCTGCCACGATTTGAATTTCACCGGCTAGATGACATCGTCGGCGAACCCTAATCAACCTAGCCGATCCTCCCATTCTTCCCTAAGAATTTAGCCACTCTTTAGTTATATAAATACCCCCTAACCATCTTGGATCGAGTCTTTTCCTGAAACCCTGAAATTTTACTCTCGTGCACCACCGCCACTTCAGACGCGTCTGCAGCCGCCGTCATCCAATGCCAACGTTCGAACCACCCTTAGAATTACTCCCTACACGGCCCTCTAATTAACTACACCACCCATTTCCCTTGATTGCCCTACACGAGCCACCTTGGCTGTGCAAAGTAGCCCCCTCGACCAGCCCTTTCTTCCTCATCCGCCGCCCTTCACACCACCATTAACCACCATTTCCGCCGCCACCACTTCCCCTTACACCTCCTAAAAACCACCTGCAGACCCTCCTCTATCTCCCTTACTCTTCTTTTCCTCTTCCTCCCTCTCCTCCTCTCTTTCTCTCCTTCTTCCCCTTTTGGCCACCACTAACCCCGTCGTGCGCCGCCACCATTGGCTGCGCTGCTACCCTCATTCTACTCCTCTCCATCTAGCTAGTCACAAACACCCCTACTTCCACTCTCATTCTCCCTCTTCTTTTCCTATCCATCAACCTTTCCCCTTTTCTTCTCTTGTTCCAGCCAGCGCTACCACCGTTGTGTACCACTATTGGTGCCGCCTGTCACCATCAGCCTAAGGTGGAACCCTAAACCCTTTCAACCCTCTTTTACTATTTATATAAGCCTTATTTATTTTATTTTATTTCAATTATTTCAAATATACTACTACTACTACTACTAATGTTATTATTGTTATTTATATTAAGGGTCGAAGCCTTATTCTATTTTTATTTCAAATACTTTTATTATTAGTATTAGCATTATGTGTTATTATTATTATTATTATTATTAGTATTATTATTATTTTTATTTTTATTTTTATTATCATTATCATTATTTTTATTAGTATTATTATTATTTTTTTTAAGTAGGGTTGAAACCCTACTTTACTTTACTTTTGATTTATGCTATTATTAGTATTCTTATTGTTATTAATATTTCATTATTATTATTATTACTATTTTTATTATTAATGTTACTAGCATTATTATTAGTGTTATTTTGGTGAAGGGTCGAGGCCCTTATTCCACCATTTATTTTGAACCATACTACTACTACTACTACTACTACTACTACTACTACTATTATTATTGTTGTTGTTTTTGTTGTTGTTTTACTATTATTATTATTATCATTATTTTTTTATTATCTTTATTATTATTATTATTAGGGTAAAGTTTTCACACCTTATATTATTAACTTTTACAATATTACTATTATTTCTTATATCTTTAGCAAAATTAGTAATTAGTTAATGTCATTATTATTAATATGTTATTATTTTATCAAAAACCTAATCTTAGAATAAATTAGGAAATAATAGTATTTTTGGTTAGAGGGAATCTAATCTTTATTTTTTTTCTTATTTAGGTAAGACCAGTCAAAGCCCTAAGGAGGCATAGGAGTGTGCTTCAAGACCGGTGTCGTTTTATGTAAGCGTGTAGCTAAGGCCATTTGTATGTAATGTGTTTTACATGCCTTGTATGCCATGTGCCATGAATTATGATGTATTTTATGTGTATTGTTATAACTAATATATGTGCAGTATGACTTGGAGTTGAGGTATAATCATGTGATATTTTATAGCATATGTATAATATGTATAAGTTGTGTTTCTGATGTGATATGATGTAGCCCTGTAAGACATGCATGCTAGGTTATGTAATATGTTGATATGGAGTGAAATGAGGTGGAGTTGACCTAAGTGTTGCATGAATATGAGTGGAGAAATCTAGAGTTGTATGGAGGAATCTAGGGTTTGCATGAAAAAATCTAGGGTTTTGCATGGAGGAATCTAGGGCTTGTATGGGAGAATCTAAATATGTAAGGAATAATCAAGGGTTTGCATGGGGAATTTAGGGTTTCATGTGGGAACGTTAGGGTTTTGCATGAAAAAGTTTGAAGGGTTGCATGGGAAGTATAAAGTCTACATGGGGGAAAATTTTACATATGGAAAGTTGATTTGAGGTGTGAGGAAGGCAATTGAAGTGTTGTTTGGTTGTTGCAATGCTTTGAATGAAAAATAGTATGTGGAACAGTATAAGGGTACATAGGAGAATGAGCTAGAGTTTGAAGTAGTAAGCTAGGGTTTGGCGTGACCACTTAAGGTTTCGTAGTCACACATGTACTTGGTGATTAAAGTGTGATGATGAGGGTGGAGTATATGGGTTGTGTTTCGCAGATTGTTAATTGAATTGGGTTGTGTAAGATGGAGTAGGATGGGCCACTTCGACCTAAACCGGGGTGTCTGGGGAAAAATCCTAGAGGGAGGCTGTGAGTGGATTTAAGGTGAAAATTAGTTGGCCTTAACCCACCTAGATGGGAGATGGGCTTTAATGTGAGTTAGATTGAGGAGAAAAGGATATAGGGTTGAGTTAGGAGGTGTATGAGTCCCTTGATGAAGGATGAGACCTTTGAAGGATAAGAGTAGAGGGATTTTATTCATGCATGCCTAGGGTTAAATTTCTGTATAAGACACTTAAGACATTAATCATTTAAAGTAAAAGATTATTGAGCCGGGTCCAGCTGATCCATTGGTTAAGAATAGTGGTCAGGGTATCTTACCCTATATGTAACCGGTCCACCGCTGAATAATAGTGGTCTGGAGCTTATGCCCTGTGTGTTTCTGGCCCACCGACTATAATAGTGGGGGATCCCGAGCTCAATAAACTAAATCCGAGTTTGCTAAGACACATAAAAGACACTAAGTACTTACAGGGAAACACTATGCGAGCAGGAACTAAACCGATCCACCGGTAAGGAATCATGGTTAGTGTGTTTCACCCTATACGTGACCAGTCCACCGGCTATAATAGTGGTTAGGGCATGATGCCCTATATGTGACCTAGCCACCGGCTAAAATAGTGTGAGGTTCCTGGACTCGTATAAATTGATAAAAAGGTATGGCGTGAAACGAGTTCTGATAAGAGATTAATTAAATAATTAATTCAGATTATGGTTGGCATTTGTTTTTTATTTATTTATTTATCTGAGGTGATCGTATGCTGTTTTATTATCCTGCATAGGTTTATGTACTATCATGTATTGGCCTTAGTGCACGGTTACCTTACTCAGTACGTAGCATACTGATCACCCTTTTTATGGTTGCTGCTACATTCCCACGAGTAGGAGGCCCTTTTGACTTTGTGTAGGTGGGTGATGCCTATTTTGATGCCATTGATGTCCATGGGGCATCAGGCATGGCCGAGTGTTGATCGTGGGTTCGTTCAATGATCAGAGTGGTGTGGCCGGTTTCTCTTCCTATGAGATTTTATTCCTTTATGTCATTTCTCTTATGTATTGAATTTTCTAGATTCAAACTTTAATGTTTGTAGACATTATTTCCTTTCAAGGAAATTTAATTTTATACTTTGGGACTATGTAAACTTTTATGTGTACTATGATTTCTATGTTATGAACTTTTGGTTTCAGTATTAATTCAAGTTTAACAATAACTATTTTAGCCTTAGCACTTGGTACTGGAATGGTAGGAGTGAACCGGTCTAGTATTAAGTGTGGCGGTAGCATCCCCATAATTTACGGGTTTTAATTTAAGTGCTTTTGTTTTAAAAAAAATATAGTGAATTTTGGGATGTTACAACGTGAGTTAGGGTCGAGGTGTAAAGTTCATTCCACCGGCTTAATAATAATGGCCAGGTGAATTTTTTCCCCTGTGAAGTGCTTCAGAATATTCCAATAGTTTAAGAATAGTAGCTAGAAGTATTTTTTTCTTAGGAGGTGTAAAATCCATTCCATTGGCTTAATAATAATGGTTTGATGCGTGTTGCCCTAAAAGGTATTTTAGTATATTCCACTATATTAAGAATAGTGGGGTTTTGAGCTTGATGTAAATAAGAAAACGGCTAGTGATATTATCTATTGATGGAAATATGGATTTAGTTATTCTCTTACATCGTATCATGTTTAAGCCTTTTACCTGATGAATTCTTTATGTGATCTTATGTATTTGTATCGTGTCTTGACTGTATTGTCACATTATTCAGCATGTAGTGTACTAATCATCATTTTCATAGGTGATATTCATTCCCTTGAATAAAGGATTTGGATGTTTTTGTATAGGTCAATGATGATCCATTGGATGACTTTTCTACTTATAATGCTTTAATTATGGAGGAGTGATTATTATATAATAAGGTTGGGTTAGAGTCATGTTATCTAGTTAATTGCTTTTTTCTAGATACCTTTTTGCACTCTTAGTTCTATGAGATTTCTTTTGATGTATTTTGATATTATACTCAGAGTTAAACTTCAAATTCTTATCTATGTTTAGGAAAGAATCTCCCATTTTCTATTTATCACATTTTATGTCCTACTTGTTTTGCTTTGTAATTGATGTAAGGATGGTATGGTAATCCACACTCATGTTGATTATGGTAGTAACACTCATTTATGTTGATATTATGCTTCCATTAAAATAAACTTTATCAATAGTAAATTTTGGGGTCATTACAAGTAATCTAACCCATTGCTAAAAAATGAATAATTTCTTGAGAATAAAAAACCTAAGGCTTCGTTTGGTTCTTGGAAAATAATAAGGAAAGAAAAAAAATTATATGGAAATCAATTTTTCATTATTTGGTTCTTAGAAAAATTATAGAGAAAGAAAATAAGAAGAAAAAAGTTGGGGAAAGTTGTATTACACACTTTTCCTCACCAAAACATATGGAAAATAAGTAATGATCAAGGAAAAATTTTCGGAAGCTTTGCCCGATTCCATCCTTTCCTCCTTCAATGCCATTTTTTCAGCTCACCCGTTGTTGCCAGTGGTCTCTGGATTCTAGCTAAGCTCCAATGGTTGTCTACGACAACGAAGGGAGATGGAGGTGGAGCTGCCGGCGTCAGGGTCGAGATTGCTCCCGTATTTGCTAGCCCGTCGCTGCTACTGTTGTAACTCGCGATGCAGCTTGTCTCCGGTGGTAGCTTGATGGTTGCTGGTTGGTGACGATGCTGGAGCAGTAGCGTTGTGGTGGTGGTTCGATCGGGTGGTCTAAGTTGAGGGTCGAAGGGTAGGGAGGAAACGAGGGGTCCGCCGTTGCTACTAATAACATTGTTGTTAATAATTCTACTAAATCCTCCAATGTGAATGCCATTGATAGCCGCAATTCTTCCATTTTCGGCGCCGATAACATATATCCAGTTGGCGGTGACTACGACAGTCATTGTTTCACAATGCTCAATTCTCTGGCGAACTCTGTATTTCGATGTTTGATACTTTGATTAGAAAGCCTAATTTTCTTTTACACACACAGACACAGAGAAAGAAAATGGGAAAAAAAGAAGCCAAACTTTGATTATCGGACTAATGACAGAAAAAAGAAGAAGAGTTATGGAGAAGCCGACGAATTACATAAAATTAGTCATTGCCATCCGATATGTCGGCAACTCCGAAGGCAAAAATTATCCCAGTGAGGGAGCTACTGATATTGGTCTTACTTCTCAGCAAAGAAAGGCAATATGGTGGGGAGGGTAACTGGGTAACCCAAACTTCTCCGCTACAAAAAGATAACAAAAATGATTAAAAAAATATATTTTTAAATGGAATTAAAATTATATAAAAATAAAAAAATTAATTTTTATTTTCTTAGATACTTTATGAAAATTTTCATGTATCAATATAATATTTTAGTTTTTATTAAATATATAAATTTATTTAAATAATAGTTAACTTTTCTTAGAATTTTTTTTTTTCTATAAACCAAACATCAAAAACACTTTCTAAAAATTATATTTTCCACAAAAAAATTTCAACAACCAAACAAGAGAAAGAAAATTGATTTTTCCTATTTTCTTTCCTTTACTTTTCTTTCTTTCTTATTTTTCTTTCCTTCTTATTTTTTTCAAATCATATAGAGCCTAAAGGATTATGCAAATTTGGAAGATGGACTTAATGGGTAAATTATGTATGTGGATTGTAGAAGAGCCTAGTGAGTATAACTTGCTTACGTGATTATAAGTTGTTATCCATGATATATATATTATGATGACAAGCATGATGAGTTATGAATTATAAGAGTTGGCATGACATCAAACCTTGATACATTCTATGACCATGATAGTGTATGTAAATCTAGTTGTGTAATGTTAACATAATATGTGTTTAGCATGATTTCTATATTATGTGTAGGTCTTGCATGATTATGACTCCCATTAAGGAAATAACTTAGCCTACTCTGTATGTAGCATACTGATATTTCCATTAACGTGGTCAACTGCTTAATCCCACAAGTAGAGGGCCATGTGTAGATTTTTTTAGGATGGCTAGTAGTTGACCTACCTTATGTTGGGCCTGGGGGCATGAGAATGTGGACATCTGGAGATCTTTTGTAGGTCTTTGATGGACTAGGGTTTTAGGCTTTGTACTATTGTTGTGTTTATATCTATTGTATTTTGGTAATTTTAGTTTACTCTCTTCTATAAAATTCAGATATTTTGGAGACTCGTTGTGATTGTATTTTGTAAAATTTTATTTTATGGTATCTGTATAGTGTGTGTGTGTGTGTTTATCTTTGCACACTTTATTTCTTGAATTTGATTTTCTTGGTTTTCTTAGCCTCGTATCTAACATAGGATGGGTGATCGTTATCTATCTTGTATTATGTGAAGCGGTAACACCTCATTTTTCCTAGAATTGTTTGGTATTTTCCGCTTTCACAATGTTTTTAAACTAAAATATTTGGTAGTAAAAAATGGGGGTGTCACAAACACCCTGCATTTTTAATGTTTTATCTTCCACAAATTACTCTTTTAAATGAATTTTGTAAGTGCTAAAAATAAAAGTGCTATAGTATTATTCTTGTAATAAGACATTTGAATAATATTGTTCTTGTAATAAGACATTTGATGCATGAAAAGTAGAGAGTGTCTTTTCTAACATTTGATCATTTGTGATAGCTTGTCTAAATATTTTTAGTCGGGATATTATTCAATGCATAATGAAGTTATAGTCACTTATACCCTCATAATCCTAAAACCTTAAAAGGGATACAATTATATTAAGCATTTGGGAAGATGGCCATATTTTGATGTCTGTACCTCTCTATTGAACTATTTCATAACTCTTTGGGATCTTCATCTAATAAGTATTTAGTTATCATTTTTTCATGTAAATGGTGGCAAATAAATATTGTTGCATTCGCCTTTTATTCTTTTGTAGCATTATTATTTGATGCAATAGTATTTTGAAAGCCTCTAGCCTTTAGATGTGCTAGTGTAATTATTTTCTATTCTATATATATTTGACTTGATAGATTAATGATATTGAATGCTCTATTAACAATAGTTGTCATGAACTATAGTACATATGATAGGATAATATCAGTTTAAAAATATCATGCAAACAGTATAACATATTAAATTAGATAAAGTAATAGTGAAAATAAATTATCAAACATATCAGATTTTATTTCTTTCCCCTTTTTATACCGACAAGTCTATAAAAGACCCATCGCCCCCTGTCGGTTTTCCTCATTTTCTTTCTCCGTCCAATATCTTCTTCTTCCCTTTTTTTCTTTTTCTTTTTTATTAAAAAATAGTATAACAGATCTAACTACTTATATTTTAGATTCTTTATTGCTCTTAATAGCCTCATTTATTTTTGGATTAATAAATTTTGGGTAGTCGAGGTATTTTTTAGATGAGTTTATATAGCTATAATACTAATAGTTCTTTTTTTGATTTTTATGCAGTCGCCACAGGTCGAACACCCATAAATGATATAAAAAAATGTACACACACATATACATAACTATTTATTTTAGTAGAAAATAAAAAAAACTGCTATTTCTACACTCATGGGCTTAACCCACTAAGCCATTCACATCCCTTAACACCCCTATTTGAAGACTCTTGAACCAAATACTTAGTAGAATATTTTTTTGTTAGAGCTTTCAAGGTAAAAATGTGGTGGGATATATATAACTCTTTGATATTTTGTGAATTCTTGAATCAATAAAAGTAGTTATAATAATTGAGTTATTTATATGTATCTTTCAGCTATTTATATACATTTTTTGGTACATAGAATAAACTATAAAGATCATAAAATCTGAAAAGAATAGTGAGTATTTATTTCTACATTTAATAAGGTAATCATTCACTTAATTACAATTGCTGATTCAATTCACTCAAGTGAAATTATTTACCTATAACACAAACGGTTTTTTATTTGATATTTATCTCTATAATATTCTAAAAACATTTTGCTTTGAGATCAAAGTGCTTTTCTAAATCAACTCTATATGCTTGTTTGAGTATTCTAGATTCCGACTACTAATTTTCAATTGTTGTTTTACCAATTTATACTACTTTAACAATTTTTTAAATAAGAAAACTAATGAAAATAGCTAACAACTAATAGTTCCCCCCAAACACATACCACACTGACAAATTCTTCTTATGTGCCCTTGAGTGAAAGAAATTGATTCAACATTATTCTTGCTTATAAGGACTAAAAGTTGAAAAATAAAATTTATCACAAACCTTTATCAAAAGTTGATATTTAAAACAAAATATGATAAAACATAACCTTATTTCCCAAAAGTAGGTAATTATTATTCTTGTATAATTTGGTGAGATTTATAACCTAGAATGTGTGATTTAATATATTTCATTAGTCCTTGATTATTATTTTTTGAATTTTTAATTTTCATTAATGTTTTATTATTATTGTACAATATCTTTTTTATCTTTGTATTTGATTCAATTTTTACATTACATCAATTTCATTATTCCTAATAATAATTGTTTGAATTCATTTTAAATGAGAGAATAGGAATAAAAATAGATATATTATGGATACAATAATATATATATTCTGTTAGAATTGATTCTAAACAAACTATTCCATTTATTTCATAATATAAGAACTATTAGGTTTTTGAAAAGAAAAAAAAATATCCAAGCTTCAAATATTTTAAAAATTTTAAAAATAAACAACATTAAAATCTTATAAAAAAAATTAAAAAATTTCAAATATTTTAAAAAATATTTAAAATACTTAAATTTTTTCCTTTCATTTTAGACAAATGTGATACCAATTTTTTTTAGTAATTTAAAACTAAAAACATTAATAGAATGATATTAAAGTGAAAAATAAGTATCAAAACATGTAGTATCTGTTTGATATATTATTATTATTATTTTTTTTTTTTTGGATCATTTTTTATATTGTTTTTAAAATTTTATTATTTATATTATCTAATGCATATTATTGATTTATGAGTAGATCTCATTTTTTTAATTTAGATTTTAAACTGTCATATGCTATTAATCTTATATTCTTTTTAAATATATCCACACACAATTATTTATTAAATAAAATGTTCAAAATTATTAATATATAATATATCAATTTATTTTGAATAAAATAAACTGTTAAATAATATTATTATTTTAACAATTTTATACTAATTATTTTTATTAGTTCATATCAGATTAAAAGTAAGGTTTTCCAAATACGGATATAGTACTTAAATAAAATGGCTTGAAGCACATAAATAAGTGTAATTAGAACAATCGTTACGGTAGTATCCAAGTAATTTAGTGATTTATTCCTCTTTAAACCCATATAAATTGTGTGGAAAGTGTCGATAAATAAGTGGAAAGTGTCGGACCATAGGAACAAGGGTTCAAATGTCCGAAACATAAAAACATCAGGGCGAACAACGATGCAATAAATTATCACAGCCAAAGCAGCGGTAGCGTCAAAACCTTGCCTGCTGCCTCTGCTCTGCTAGCACTTTATACGGAAAAATTTCAAAGGAAAATTTGTTTGCACTATATTTAGATAAAATTAATTAGTTAAAAATTAAAATAGTCTAAAAATATTTAGTTACAAATATAAAATATCATGTATATATAATTATATTAATATGTACATCTAATTATATATATAAATATACAGATAATATTATCTATATATACATATATATTAAAATATCAAAAAAATTAAACTAAATACTAAATAAATTATATAATTTTAATTATTTTGATATAAGTGGACACCAACTATTTTTTTGAAATTTCAATGACTCGTTACTTTGTTAGTAGTTCGTCCATCTCTATCAATTGACTAACCCCTTTCAAGTGTCAAACCAGCTGCAACTCAGTACCTTGTCCCAAAGCTCCGTGCCCATTGTTTCTCTGCTAATTAAAGGCGCTACATTCCACCAGAAGATCATTTTCTCGCCTCAATTTCTTCCCCCACCTTCAGAGTTATCAGTCTAAATGCTGAAATCCCCGAGACCTAAACCCTAAGAACTCTCCTGTATTAATGAAGCGAAATCACATTAACTCCTGCATCAATGAAAAATGGCGAATCCCGCTATTGATTGTTATAATTTTCTCTATCTTCTTCTTCATCTCCCTCAGTCTCCACCGTCATTCCAGCACCTCACCCCCCACTACCAATAATCCTTCCCACTTTAGCTCCCTATCTTCAGGTCAGACCGATGTCGCAAATCTTGGGATACCAAAGCTTCCTAGATTCGCATATTTGCTTTCTGGATCGAGGGGCGATGTAGCTCGATTGAAGCGGCTATTTCAGGCCTTGTATCATCCCAGAAATTACTATGTTTTACATCTCGATTTTGAGGCTTCGGATGATGAGAGGATGGAGATTGCTAAGTTTGTGAAATCGGCGTCGGTGGTTAGGGAGTCCAAGAATGCGATGGTGGTTGGAAAGCCAGATTTGATTACCCACAAAGGACCGTCGGTTGTTGCATCGACGCTTCATGCTGTTGCGGTGTTGCTGTTGATGGCGAAGGAGTGGGATTGGTTTATCAATCTTAGTGCTTGGGATTATCCTCTAATCCCTCAAGATGGTCAGGTTTTTTGCCTTCCTTTTTCTCCGTCGATGGATGGTATTTTTATAATCTCTTTTCTACGTTGCTGGATGTTGCCTCGCTTGATGATGCATTTTTGGGATTTGCTAAGGTTGCACTTGGTGGTATCCAAGTAAACGGCAGAGAGTTTTACGAATTTTTTGCGTCGTAGAAAGAGACTAACATGGGAAAAAGGTGGGACATGGTGTTTCAAGTTGAACCCTGGTTCTGGGATACACATCTTGAATATACATTTACTATCAATTCTTGGATAATCAAACCCAAAAGGTTGTGTTACTTTGTGTAGTTGCGGTTGGAGATATTTGAACATGACCTGGTTTTATGAAACGGAGGCAATGAAGATATACACTCAATGTGACAGGTTGTATGTATGACCTGGTTAATAAGCAATGCGTTTGACTTTCCTCGCGCTTTCTCTATCTCTCTCGGGTAATAAGGGGCTCATAGTAAAAATATCATTGTTGGCTTCTGAATAGTCAGTAAAAAAACTCTTCTGCATCTGGGGAAGGGATCTTTGATCCTATGTGTCCCAAATCTTGCTAGAAGAGAGAACAAAATCTTGTTAGGTATGTATAGGCTGGGAATATTTTAGTTTATTGACGTCAGCTGCTGCTGCTGCTTTGAGCGTCGTGGTGCTCTGTAATTGGGAAAAAATGGGACAAATACATGGCTGTTTAGATCAAGTGATGGACATACCATTTTAATTAAATAAAATCTTTATATGAATTTATTCTCTTTATTTCAATTTGATATTAAAGCACATGAGTGCCCTGCTTTTGATGCTATGGTTATGCATAAAGGCTAATCACTAATGCAAAAAGAAATCAGTGCCAAATAATGGAAATCAAAATTAACAAGCTGATGATGGATTGCCTCCCACTCCAGGCTTCATCATGATGAGTGGCTTAGAGTATATTTTGATAATAGAGGTAAGAAATGGAGGCTCAATGCAATTTTGCATGTTATCCTTACATAGTTATGGTGGGGCAATTTTAGGGCAAACACTTACTTTCTTTATGATTTATTCACCGTTGATGTATGTATGTCCCTGAAATTACACTTCCTGAATTTCTGTAAGAAATTATGATCATAAATCTCAATCCTGGCAATGAGCCGTGGTTGATTGCTTTTGGGTATATGTCATTGAATAGTTGCTATCACGATGCTGTCTCTGTGATTTAACTACGATTTTCTTCCTTTATGGAGCGAAATCATTTGAATCTATATAAGTGCATGTAGAATCAGAGCACATTCATGGAGTCCAAGTTGAGTGTAATGGAAGCTATCTGGTGCACCACCTGACCTAAAACATTTTTCTGGCTGTACTAAAGCCCTAAACAGCTCTTTAATTGTTGGGTATTTTCTAATTTCTTCCCTCATCTCCCTACCACCTCTGTCCTTCCACCATCACATCGATTGACACTTGGTGAACGTTTCCCCCCCTTAGATTTAAGATTCCTTAGTGTATCGTCCTGCCGGAGGGGTTGCTATGCTGATTTTCTTCTATTTCTGCAAAAACATAATTTCTTTGGTGTGGGTAAATGACTCTGATGATGTAACTGTTACAATTATGCTGACATGAGAGCTTATGGAGGTAGCAAGATGAGAAAACAATAGTTAGACAAAAGAGAGCAAAAGAAGGTTGAATAGACAGAGAAATCACAGAGGTATTTGATAGGGACAGAGAGAGGGAAGGGATCAGCCTTTAGCGCATGGACTATTGTGCAGTCTGCCATTGTGCCGGTGCCTGTGATTCATTGTCCTCGGTATTATGATGTATTTGCAATATAGTGTGATCATGCTAAAGCTAAAGCAAAGAATGGAAGGAGGGTGGAGGAGAACTAAAAGTTTTTGGGCCCCCTTCTAGTTTTTAAATAATTTTATTTATAATTTTTCATTTCTTTCTCTTATCAGATCTTCTGCACATATTCTCATACTTACCTAGGGACCTGAACTTTTTGGAGCACACAAGTGACATTGGCTGGAAAGAGTGAGACCAAAATTTCTGCTTTGAATGTGTTTCACAGCCCTTATGGCACATCCTATATTATGATCATTAATAATTTGAGTATTTTCTGTTGCAGGAACGAAAGAGCCAGACCCATCATCATTGATCCAGGCCTATATCATTCCAAGAAATCAGGTGTGTTTTGGGCTAAAGAGAGAAGGTCTTTACCTGCATCTTTCAAGCTGTTCACAGGTAATATGGGTGGCTAAAATTTTGTTGTAAATCTGCTGTGTTTATCATTGTTAGTAAGCTCTGAAAAAAACATTTACTGGAGCAATTATGCTTGAGATGAATGTTTGCAATAATGCTAGATATCTCTACCACATGAATCACGTGAATATGGTCTGGTTATGTTGATGTGCTCTATTTATGTGTTGCTTCTAATTCCTTCCAATTCTTGCTTGAGTCGAGTTTCCCAAATTTGTTATGCTTCTCCTTTTCCAAATATTGGTAATGGTTCTAGCTCTTTTCTGTTTAGAAAAAAAAATACATTGCTGCTACCTGTGACTGCGAGCCTGTTAGACCGGAATTTTAAATCAATTTGGGCTGCCTTGATTATATTGCAAGCTTGCAACTTCAATAGCAGAGTATTATTTTGGGAATTGCTGCCACTTCTAACCATTTATTAATGTTCTATGCTTCTCATGTATAAATAACTACTTTGATAATTATGAAAAAAAATCTTACTCTGATGCTTCTCCATTGATTTGAAAACTCTCTGGTGGTTGAATCACTGATGGCTGTGATTTTGTTGAGAAAAATTACTTGAATCACTGATGAGCAGGCATCTTCAGTGCGTCGAGACTAATGATCATGACCACCATCTGCAGGATCAGAATGGGTAATGCTAACAAAACCATTCCTTGAATTTTGTGTTATGGGATGGGACAATCTTCCTCGCACTTTGCTTATGTACTATACCAATTTCCTTGCATCTGCTGAGGGTTACTTCCATTCTGTCATATGCAATCACAAGAACTACCAGAATACGACAGTCAATCACAATTTGCATTATCTGAAGTGGGATAATCCGCCAAAACATAACCCAGTTAATCTCACCCTGGAACATTTTGATGATATGGTTCAGAGTGGCACTCCATTTGCTCGTAGATTTTCTGCCGATGATCCTGTCTTAAAAAAGATTGATCAGGAGCTGTTGCGGAGACCTGATGGCGGGTTTACACCAGGAGGTTGGTGTCTGGGGAATTCTGCCCGAGGAGCAGATCCTTGTATAGTTTATGGAAATGCTGATGTTATTAAGCCAAGTGTAAATTCAAAGAGGTTCGAAAAGCTCATACTGAAGCTCCTGGATCCAGAACATTTTAGATCTAGACAGTGCAAATAATATCTGCACTTCACAGCTTCATTGATTTCTGGCCATTTTTTAATCATCGTATTCGTTTTGAAGACCTAGTTCATCCGATATGAAAACTCAGGTGCATGAATCGCTTCAGTTATTCCTTTTTTTTTTTGGGTTGGGGTCAGTGAATGAGTGAATTTTACAGTCTGGTATAACAGTTATTTTCAGTTTTCATGTCATAGATAAACACTTCTATATATCGAGACAGAGTAAATGTTTAGGGTGTATTTTCAATACATATACTAAGTACAAAGGTCAGCACATTCTCTGTATGTTAGAAGTGGTTGGTTCAACTCTCATTAGAAATAAATGTGTCTACATACATAAGTCGGGTAAGACCTGAATCTTCAATCGAACACAAATGCACTATAACCATTGAGATAAGAATCAACCCTTCTTTATAAAATAAGCTTTGTCACATTAGGCCTCTGAATCCTAGTTATTGTTTATGTATCACCATCACGTCGTGTTAGCTGAGGTACATAATATAATTTGTGGTTTGTTTTGGTAAGCATTTGGGAGAACATTCTAGTGTCTAATTACTATTTTTCAGCTATATTTTTGAAAAAAAATTATATAAAATCTAGAAAGTTTATTTTCTCAATGAAGTATAAAAAACACTGCAGCTAGCTTAAATAGCACCTTAATTAGTGAAGAAATATTTTTGAGTTTATAATAATGGTACAAATGTTTGAATTTTATTTTAATTACAGAAGTTTTTCATCAAATAAATAATATTTTTATATAAATAAATACTAGAGTATATAAAATATAAACATTGACGTCAATTAATACTTATTTACTATATCAATTAATCACACCTTTTTGTTTTTCAATACTTATACCAGTTTATTGAAATTCTGCAAAAGGATAGCTTTTTTGAAATTAAGTCTATCAATTATAAATAATAAACATTCATTTCCTATTATAAACACCTTCATCTCTTCCCCATTTTTTTTGGGTAAGAATAAAACCTTAAGAGAGAGAGAGAGAGAGAGAGAGAGAGATGTGGCTGGCCAAGTTGGTGCTTGATAGAAAATGGCAATAAATGAGGGAGGGAGAGAGAAGAGAGTGGTGTGTGTGTGTGTGTGTATTGATGCATTATTACTAAACAAATTGGGTCGTGTTAAATGTTCATAATGGAAATTGAGTTGAATTCCATCAAAAGAGAAAATAGAATAGAGGATAGGATGGAAGAATAAATTTGATCTTCAAGTAACTCTTGAGATCAAATACTTACAATCACCACTTAAGATATTACCACGTAAGATAAAGAGTGTAAATTTTTTTAAGTATCAACAAACTATACACTAAGCTTGTTAGGGGGACTGTCGAAACTAGCAGATAACGATGCCTATTTCATTCAGCTCTTCACCCATATAAAGAGTGTAAGAGGTTGAGAAAAATTACAAAGACACAACTAACCCTTAGATAACCATATGGGTACAAACTTAACCAAACTTGACTCTAATTTAAGCTAACTATGGTAGGAAGAAACTAACCCCAAAACCATCAGTATGGGAGCTGATTTTCGAGCCTCCCACAACCCTTCCCCATGCATAATAGTTGGTACCATTAGCTTACAAACTAGCATTAGGACTTAGGAAATATAAATTACAAGAAGGAAAATTATAGTAGCTACTCTAACTTTTGCTTAACCAAATAAAGAAAATAATCCTTCCTTATGTCCCTTTTTTTGGCTGGATAGTAGGCCATCTTGTTTTCTTAATTTATGCTAATTAAGGTCTTGAAAATGTAATCCTCCGAAATTTTAAAAGCCTATAATTTAATAAATAAATTTTATTTGGGATAAATTAGCCTTTCGATCTATTTAATTATTTTATGGATTTTCGAGTATATAAAATTGGATATAAATATTTAATAAATTAAAATAAATATTTTGTTATTTTATCACACTCTTATTATTTAAATAATTTTTTAAACCATTATTTAAAATTATCCTTTTTAAACCCTTATACTTTAATTATATTAAATTAAATTATTAAATAAATTTATTACCCAAAAATATTGTATTTTATTATTTTATAAATTAAATTATTTTATTTAATTCAATTTCCCTTTTCTTTTTACTTTTTCCCTTTTATTCTCCTTTTTCTCCTTTTTTCTCTTTTCTTTCTTCTCCTTTTTTTCTTTCCTTTGGCTGCCGACTGACCCAGCCTGCCCCTTCCCCTCTTGCGCGTTGGGCCGCTGGCCCGTTTCCCTTCCTCCCGCGTGTGTCACCAACCTGCCTCCCCTCTTCCTTTTCTTTCCTTTCTTCCCCAACTGAGCTGACCCGCTTTCTTTCCCCCTTCGGTCGCCCGTCGCACTAGCCCCCTCCCCTTCTTCTTTCTTTCTTCTTTCTCTTTCCCCAGTGAAAAACCTAACCACCCTGCCATCTCCACCGCCCAACCTGCAACCCTCTCCCCCTATCGCTTCCCCTATCTCTCTTTCTCTCTCTCTTGTTGTTTTCCTACCTTATCCCGACCCCACCATCTCTCCCCTTCCCCCATGCCCTGCCAAACCTCTTCTTCTCCCTCTCCCTGCCATTGCCATTCCCCTACCACCCTACTGCCTCCCTCGAGCCACCCTATCTCCTCCTTTCTCTTCCTCTTCTTTTTCTTCCTCCTTCCCTGCCTCATTCTATATTTTTTCGAGCTCCATAAGCATGCCCAAACCTTCTTTTCTCTTCCTTTCTCCTCCTTCCCTCATCCCCCTTGTTTTGCTTCGCCATCGCCGCCGCCGCCTCAACAACCACCTGCACCACCCCTTGCCACCCTCTACTTCACCCTCGAACGATCACACCACCCGTCGAGCCACCCCGCAACCTCCTTCTTCCTCCTCTCTTCTTTTTCTCTTCTTTCCCTCCCTTCTCGGTAGCTACCCTACACCGCCTCAATCTACCGTTGTTCCGCCGCCTTTGCCGCCACCTAAGCCACCAAACTAATCCCTGCAACCCCCTCTACCACCCCAAAACCTCCTTTGGCTTAAACTACCACTCACAGGCCTTCGTTTTCCCCCTCCTTTTTCCTTCCTTCTCATCCCTCCATCTCGACCCACCTCGGTAGCACCACTTCGCAGCCTCGCTGACGTCGCCTCCGCCACCCTTGGCCGCCAACAACCCATCCCCAACCACCACCTACACCCCCTCTCCACCTCTGCACCCTTCCCTTGCCCTAAATCCTCCCCCACCCATCTTCTTTCCTAGCCCAAACCACTAACCCAAAAATAACCATTTTTCCCTCCTTTCACCCACCTTCGAGCCCCTCCTCCTCATTTCTTTGCATGCAGCTCATGTTGCATGAGCAGGATGAGTTGCTACATTTCTTGATTTATCTAGGTAATAATTTTAAGGTATAATAATATTTATTTCAAGTATTTGATTTATTAAGTGTTATAAAGTCTTATACTTTGATTTTTATTATTTCTAATATAATAAATCTTGATATTATTTTTAGGTATTGGTTTTGATAATCAAAGCTTGAACCTTTAACTGGAATACCGGTGAGGTTCATTTTTGCGGAAATTAAGGTAACCATTAAATCCCACTTAAACGCATGGATTAACGTACGTTAGCACATTAGGTTTTTTAATATATTATTATGCTTGATATATGTTGTTTGATATAAAATATGCAGTTTCTTGTGTTGATTGATAAAAATGAAGCATGGTATATTATATTCTATGTGTGGAAATATTGTTTAGGGTAGGAGTTGCTAATAAATGAAAGTGTTAAGTATTATCCATGTTGTGTTATACTATTGTGATCTTTAATGCATGGTTAATATTTCTGTGAGCCTTAAGGGTATTTTAGTAATATATCTTGTACAAGAATATGGCCTAATGTGTATGGGTGTTAATGAGTATTATATTAAATATAATAGATGGATAATAAGGATGGGGTATTAATGCTAGTAATTCACATGGTGATGATAATTTAATATAAGTGGAGTAATAAGGGGGTAAAATGGTAAATTTGTAAGTAAAAGGATAAATTGGTCATTTTGGAGGTAAGGGATAAAATGGTAATTTTGGAAGTATAAAGGGAAAAGTGGTAAATTGTAAGAAAAAAGGATAAATTGGTAATTATGTAATTAAGGGGTAATATGGTAATTTTGGAAGTGAAGGGGTAGAATGGTAATTTTGTAATTAAAGGGTAAAATGGTAATTTTGGAATTAAAGGATAAAATGGTAATGTTATAATTCAAGGGTAAAATGATAATTTCATAATTAAAGGTCAAATTGGTAGTTTTGGTAATTAAAGGGTAAAATGGTAATTTTATAAGTGAAAGGGTGTTATGGTAATTTTTGGAAGTTAAGGGGTAAAATGGTAAATTTAAAAGTAAATGGGTAAAATGGTAATTTTGTAAATAAAAGGGGTAAAGTGGAAATCGGAAAGGAGTAACTTAGCAATTATAATAATTGAGAAGGGTAAAATGATAATTTGATAATGGAGAAGGGTAAAATGGTAAATGTGATAAATGTGAAGGGCCATTTGGTAATTTAACCAACTAAAGGGGTAATTTGATAATTAAGATAACGAACAGGGGTAATTTAGTAATTTGACCAACTAAAGGACAATTTGTTAATTATAATAAAGGAAATAGGCAAATTGGTAATCTAACCAACCAAATGAGAAATATATTAAGTGTAATAATTACGAAGGGTGATTAGTGGCCTAATAAGTGTAGGAGATAGCTCAGTAACCTAAACCGAGAAAGGGTGTAGCTAAGGCTGAATGTGTGCTATGTGTCTTACATGCCTTGGATGTCGTATATAATTATATATCGTGTTCTATATGCTATTATCTTAATTGTTTCATGTGTGGTATGGCTTGGAACAGAGGTATCTTCATGTGCCCTCTTTTGGTATGTGCTAATATGGATATGCTGTAAGTTATGATGTGATGTGATGTGGCCCTTTAAGACATGCATGCTAGGATAATTAATGTGGTGATGTGGGGTGGAGGCATGAAAAAGAGAAATGGGAGAGAAAGATAACCAAGGGGAAATAAGTTGGCTAACGTAGGTAAAGATGACTTAAATAATCCATGATCCATGAGTGGATGAGTAAAAGGAGGCTTAAATAAAATGAAAGAGTGGGAGAATCGAGGGTTTGCATGGGATGATTGGAGTCCGCATGGGGGCAAAATTTATGTATCAAAAGTTGCCTCGGGGTGTGAGGAAGGTAATAGAAGTGTCGTTTGGGTGTTTGGGGGCTTCAGGCGAAAAATAGTACGTGGGACAGTATAAGGGTGCGTAGGAGACCAAGCTAGGGTATAGGAGGAAACCCTAAATTGAGAAGGTGGAAAAAGAAAAAGAAAATAATAAAAATAAACAAGAATGAGTAGGGTAGAAAGTGAGGGTTGGATCTAAGGGTATTGATGCGTGGAGTGTTGAAATAGTTTGGGATGTATAAGGAAGAGAAGGATGGGCTACATAGGCACAGATTAGGGTTTTTGGAGAAACCCTAGGGTAAGGCGGTGAGTGGGCTCGACCCACACACTTAGGAGTCGGACTCCCGGTGTGAGAAGGTGGACTAAGGAAAGGATGTCGGGGCGAGTTAGGAGGTGTAGAACCCTTCAATAGTAAGGGAAGCATTTTGCCCTGTATGACCATTCAACTAGCTATAATAGTGGGGGATTCCACGCTCAACAAACCAAACGTAAAAAGGATAAGACATGGGAAATACACTAATTACTTATAGTAGAACACCTTGTGAGTTGGGGCTAGACTGGTCCACCGATGAATAATAGTGGCCAGGAGCGTTTTTCCCTGCATGACCAGTCCACCAACGAATAATAGTGTGGCCAGGAGTGTTTTGCGCTGCATGACCAATCCACCAGCTATAATAATGGGGTTCTCGCACTCACATGGATCTAAGGCCCTGAAAGTATCTATTGTTCATTATGGCCTATTAACATTTGGTTGACTTGTTAAGTATGCGAATGTATGAAAGTGAATGTTACGTATACACCATTAATATCTGATTAACTTGTTGAATATGTGAATGTATGGATCTGAATATTATGTTTATACCTGCCATGATGTATGAATATAGTGGTGTATAGTGTGTTACATTGCGGGCCTATTTTTAAGTGTGCTTTAAAGGGTTACTCAGTACCATAGTATTGAAGGGTTCAATTCGTGGGGCTCTTGTCTATTCAATGGGCAGTGTCTCTTGCAGGTCGTTTTTAGGCGCTATTCAAGTGGACCATCGGGAAAAAGTGTAAGGAACTATCCGGAAAGTCCTAGGGTTGTATTCCTTCCCTTTTAAACCTTATTTTGATGTGGCTTCGTTTTCTTGTAACCACCATTGGTGGATTATATTCTTATAAAATGTTTAATTGTGCTACTTTGATTTAATCATTGGTTTAAGTTTCTCGTAAGTTGTATTTTTCTCTTTTAGCCTTAGCACTTGAGACTGGAACGGTATGAGTGAATCGATCTGATACTAAGTGTGGCGGTAATATCCTTAGAATTCACAAATTTATTATTTCGCTTCCGCTAATTCTTTTTAATAAAAAAATTTCAGTGGTGAATTTTGGGGGTGTTACTGGAAATCACAAAATTTAGGCCTCAAATTCTATTGCACAAAATCAAGTCTGCATGCCTTCTTTTATTCTTCATTTTCAAATGTTGAGTTCAAATGTGGCTACTTGTAGGCTGGTGGTGGCTGAGAGTCCCAGGGCTTATTCGAATCAATAATGAAGCCAAGAAAAGATGGTGATTTGATGGATTTTATTTGATGATGCATGACTTTCATGGCTCTTAATAATCTAACTCATATATTAGTCTAAGTAAGGAGAGTTTTAAATTCTCCTATCTTAGAAAATTTAATGAATAGATTATTGTTATCATATGTGAGGGATGCTCCTGCACCATATATATATATATATATCTTAAAAATTTAGAACGAAATAAAAAAAAGTTTCATGAATTTGACATAATTCATGCTCGTTTGGGCAGTCTTTAGTATTATGGCTGTATTTTTTCTTCTAACCTCGGATTGATGTGATTCAAGTTTATTTAAAAATATATTGAAGATAAATATAACTTTGTTATCTTAAGTTTGCTCATATTCACATTTCATCATAGTTGAAATTTCATTTATGTGTATACATGCATCCATTTTCTTCTTGAACTATGTATTCTAAATCTCATTGTGGCTCTAAAATCTTATTTAACTTCCAACAATCATAGAATGTTCCAATATTGAGTCAATACCTACACATAAGAATACAAACCAAGAAATTATCCTCAATCTGAACATGAAATATGCATCAAACACCCATTAATCATGCTTGAAATACACTAAGATAATGCATATTTTACATGTTTATAAGCTCCCCCAAGTTTATAATTTTACTTGTCCTCAAGCAAATAATCAATAAGAACCATAGGAGGAGTGAAAGCTAATGGAGTATTGATCACTCCCTCATCATTCCTATAACCAATGTCCAACATATCGCTAGACAAATATGTTTTATTGGGACTTAACAAAGTAATATCCACAACTTTAAATAAAATCACATTTAAAAATTTATTTTCAATCACATGTGTCACAATTCAAGTATAACCTTTCCATCTAGTACTCAAGCCAAAGTAAGAGAAATCAATTCATGTAACTAACTTCAACTTGGAAGTAGTAAAATTGAGACATTCAGGTAGTTAAATTAGTAGACCTCACTTTAGGGCATGAGGACTCTCAATCTCTCATGTTTTTAACGGTAGAATTATGTCACTTAAAATTCTTCCAAATAGATGTATTCAATTCATAGGGTTGCATCTCATCTTGATTTTCCACCACTTTGAAAGCTAATGCATGTAAAAAAGTCATAAGGTCTTTTATTTGGTTGTAACGAGGCTAGGGTCAAAAGGGTAGGATAAATATTTGGGAATGTAGCTAAAAGTCTATAACTAGTGGAGCAATAAATAAAAAATGCAAGATCTCAAAGCAAGATCAATAACATCTACACAAGATCCATCTTCTATCAAAGAATTTCTTTGCATTACTCCCTTTGATATGTTGTAATAAATTATTTTGATGACCCATAATTATATGCACTATAAAGATAATACTTAATTTGCAATATTTCTTCTTCTTATCTCTCATTCTTCTCCCTCTTATTTATTTATTTATTTATTATTTTTTAAAATTAGAAAGAAAGAATGAGGAAACCAAATACCTCCTTTCACACCCCCAAGCTTACACTACATTACTCACATAACCCCTTTATATCTGAAATTATGCTTTCCTACCTTAGGCATATGTAAGGATTACATTCAGAATTAGTTGTTACATATGTGGGTTGAATCAATAAGAATTGAGTTCATAAGCTTAAAATGGAAAATGACAAGCAAAAATAGTATATGTTTTTTTGCTAATGTGGGCTATGAACAAAAATACATATTCCTCAATCACTTTTTATGCATGCAAAAGTTATATGTGGCCTTGAAGAGATTTAATGTAAGTTCTAGTCTCATACACCATTGGATAATATCACAAAAAGAAAGAAATATCATGATTGGATATATAATGCATCCAATTTTAGGCTCAAGCTCTTATAAGTTTTAAATGTCTACTAAATTTAATTCCGTTTTATCTCAATATGATAAAGCTTATGATGCTAGGCACATAAGTGCTAACTCTTATAAGACAAAAGAACATTCAAGTCCAATTATCCCTATCACTAACTACAATCAAAAGCCTTTGAGAATCAATTGAAACATGGGTTAAAATTGTTTTCTAGTCCTGACTAATGAGCATCTATCTAGTTTAATGATTAATAAAGGCTAAGGATTCATATCATCATCAGGATATCATTTCCCTATATTTTTTATCCATTTATTATAAAGAGAAGAAGCAATAACAAAAAGAGGTCATCATAGACAATCATCAATGCATAATAAACCCACACACCCAAGCTTAAGATCTATATTATCCCCAGTGTAGTATAATATAAACAAGTTTAAGGTTGCATGGATCATACCGACTCATTGATTAGAAGGAGGTGAAGTGGGGGTGTCCCACAGAGTTGTCACTCATTAAAAGACTACATAAATGAAGGTATTCAAAGTATAATCCATGCTTATATAATTACCTATAAAAATAATAAACAAAATCAAAATAAGATAAAATAAAGGAAGAAGAAAGGAACGAAAATGGAGGAAAACTTGGTTTGCCTCCCAAGAAATGCTAGCTTATGGTTATGATGTCAACCCCTATTATGCTCGATTATCTAATGAAGGGAGATCGAAAAAGGTATAAGTGACCCCTTTCTCACTTTCTTCCCCCATAATATAGAGCTTTAATTGTTTCCCATTTACCTTAAAAGATTATGTTGTTTTACTCCACACTTCAACAACTCCACTAGGAAAACCTCATGGACTTTAAAAGGTCCATATCATCTAGACTTGAGCTTACCCTGAAAAAAGCTTCAAACGAGAGTCGAAAAGTAGCACCATATATCCTTGATTAAGCTCTCTTTGAAGGATAATCTTATCATGCCATCATTTATTCCTTTCTTTATAAATTTGGGCATTTTCATAGGAGTCTAATTGTAGTTTATCTAATTCATGAAGTTGAAGCTTTCGTCTCTCACCCACAATCTTCATATCAAAGTTGAGTAGCTTGATATCCTAATACTCCTTATGCTATAGCTCAACTCAAATATGACACAATTTGTTGTATGCCAACTTGAATGGTGTTATCCAGAAGTTTGATAAGCCCACAAGGTATCCGGAAGTTTCATAGACTAGTCATTTCTTAAATGATTAATTATGTTATCCAAAATACTCTTAATTTGATGATTTAAAACCTTCACTTGGCCACTAGTTTGAGGATGATATGGCATGAAAACCTTATGAGTGACCCTGCACTTTTTCAAGAGATCTTTGAATTTTCTTTCTATGAAGTGTAAACCACTATCACTAATTACCGTCCTTGGCACCCCAAAACTTAGAAAGATGATGTTTTTGAATATTTTCACAACCACATTAGCATCATTGGTGGGGGATGATATTGTTTCTTATAATAATCTAAAATTTATTATTGAAAAATTTCATTTGCAGAGTTAAGCGCATAAGCTAAAATAATAAAAATAAAGGGTGTTACCGCCATACTTAGTACAATTTCGGTTTCCTCTACTACTGTCATACTAAGTACTAAGAATGAAACCATTACTTCACTTAAATTAATATCATAATTATAGAAATTAGAATAGAGAGAACATTAGATAAATATCGTGCTAATTAAAAATAATATTAGCAGTTTACAACTCAAGAGAGAAATTACAGGAAGACATAAGGGTCCAAATACAACTACAAATAAGATAGCAAAAGATACATCAAATAGCCCTATGCTCTCAAATCCAAACTACCAGCATTCGATTGAACTCAGAGGCTGACCTGCAAAGTTCACTATCCATTTAATAGGCAGGGGGGCTACGAGAATGAACCCTTTAGTACTATGGTACTGAGCAACCCTTTATACCAAACTAATATGATAAAACAACATAGAACACATGCAAGACATATAATTAACATGGTATGAGACATATAATCATTTAGATAATCAAATTCCATCAAGGTTACATGCTACTCAGATTCATTCATCTAAAATAATTGAAATTATTATTGAGCATCCTAAAGATACTCTTTGAAGTAATAATTAAAACCTAACTCTATACTACAATATTAAACTTCATAGCATAATTCATTTCTCAGAATAAATCCCAACCAATTACATACATTACAGGTATGTTCACAGGTATAATATACTAAGATCCATATCATCCCAGGTATACTTACATGGACATCATAATAAAATCCATAACATCATAGGTATACTTACGAGTACAATATAATAAGATCCATAACATCACATATATACTTATAAGTACAACATAATAAAATCCATGACATTACAGTTATGCTCACAGGCATAATGCCAACACAGGTAGACATGAAGGCTGCTACCGAAACCACAGGCTATAGGTAGTGTAACACCCCCAAAATTCACTAATGAAAATTTTTCGTTTTATTAAAAGAAATAGTGGAAGAAAAATAAAAAAAAAACTATAAATTTTGGGGATATTTCTGCCACACTTAGCATTAGACCAGTTCACTCCTATCGTTCCAGTACCGAGTGCTAAGGCTAAAAGACTGAGATACAATTTGCTAGAATTTTAAACCATATTAAAATCAGAGTAGGATAATAAACAATTTACAAGAATAAAAATCCACTAATGGTGGTTACAAGAATATAGATTACATTTAAACCAGGGGTTAAAGGAGAAAGAGTGAAAACCTAAAAGTCTGGATAATTTTCTTACGCTCTTTTCCATTGCCCACTTAAATAGCACCTGAAACGGACCTGCAAGGGACACTGCCCATTAAATAGGTAAGGGCCCCATGAATGGAACCCTTAGGTATTATGGTACTGAGTAATCCTTTAAATCACACTTAAAGGCACACCCACAATGCAACACATGATACAACACTTTATACAAATATAATGAAAGGTGCTTACATAATATTTGCATTCATATATTCACATTACTTAACAAGTCCATCAAATATAAATGGGTCAAAACGTGCAATCAATACTTCTAGGCCTTAAGCCATTAGTCCATGTGAGGGTGGGAACCCCACTATTATAGCTCGTGGACCAGAATTCATACAGGGCAGAACGTTTCTGACCACTATTATTGCCAGTGGACTGGTCTCTAGGACATAACGCTCTTGGCCACTATTATTCGTCGGTGGACCTATCTGGCCCCGACTCACATTGTGTTCCACTATAAGTGATTAGTATTTTCCATGATTAAGTCATATATGTGTGTGTTCGTGTGTGTGTGTGTGTGTGAGTGAGTGAGTGAGGGAACCCCACTATTATAGCCGGTGGACCGGAATATGTACAGGGCAGAACGCTCCTGACCACTATTATTTACCAATTTACCGGTTTGACCCCAATTCATATGTCTTTCACTTTCATGATTAGTGTTTTCCCTTTTAATCATCACATCAATTCCAATTCATTTGCCTCGAAGGGAAGATCAAGATCCCGGGACACAAAGGTACACCGGTCGCACTGGTGCATACAAACTACTTAGTACCCTTCAACTATCAACCTAGGGACGCTAAGGTACCCTGGTCGTACTCGTGCATACAACTAACTCAGTACCCTACCGACAAGGAAACCTAATCTATAAGTATGCATACCCTTTAAGTAGGTCCATATAGTTTAATAGAGTAAGATGTAGGGTCTGGCTGGGGCACGAAGGCACACCAGCAAATACCAGAATCATTGTGGGCTAAACCACGTCTTTAAAATAGCGACCCCTAAAGAGCCACCATTCCTGATCTCGAGGTCTTCCACTTTAAGTATTAGTGTCTTAATTAAAGTGATCTTAAAAGGCATGACAATCATATACTTATTTAATTTCATTCGTTCTGATATTATTAGGCATTCCTTATTCATACGGTTATCCAAGATAACATAGAGGAATCATTAAGGCCATCATAATCTCATCCAATTTTGATTTAGGATTCATTATCGTAATACTTACTAATTATCAAATACCATTATCTTAATATTCATTATTGCTTGAGTCTTATTACGAACTTCGTTATCACAACGACATATTATATATAAATTACTGATTTACCCCTTGCTTGTATAATCATTAAGTCATCCATTCCTTACTTATCAATTTACCATATTACCCTTCATGTTGCATAATTACTAAATTATCCCTTGCTCGGTTTAGGTTTTCAAGTTATCTCCTACATTTATTAGGTCACCAATCACCCTTCATAATTGTTACACTTACCATATTACCCTTTGGTTGGTTAGATTACCGAATTGTCCTTTTCTTTTGTTATAATTACCAAATTGCCCTTTTGTTGGTCAAATTACCAAGTTACCCTTCTCCATCATCATAATTACCAAAATGCCATTCTCCATTATCATAATTACCAAATTATCCTTTAGTTAAATTACTAATTTGCCCTTCTCCATTATCATAATTACCAAATTGCCCCTTTGTTGGTTAACTTACCAAATTGTCCTTATCCATTGTCATAATTACCGCACTACCTTTCTCCATCGTCATAGTTACCAAATTACCCTTCTCCATTATCATAATTACCATTTTACCCTTCTCCATCATTATAATTACCTTATTACCCTTCCCCATTATAATGACCATCTCACCATTCTCCATTATCATATTACCATTTTACCCTTACTTCCAAATTACCATAATACCCTTAACTTCCAAAATTACCATTTTTATTAAATTATCATCCCTACATGAAATAGTAATATTAATACTTTATTCTCACTATACAACTCCACCGACTATTATATTTCTACATAATTCTCATTAGTACCCACAAATATTAGGCCACGTCCTTGCAGAAGATATATTACTAAAATGCCCTTAGGACTCACAATAATATTAATCATGCATTAATGGTCACAATAACATAATATAACATGGATAAGTAATTAACATTTTCATTAATAATCAAACTCTTTCCTTAAGTAATATTTTCACACATGGCACATAAACTAACATGCTTTCCTTTTTATCAATCAATATAAGCAACTTCATATAATATATTTAACAATATATATCATGAAAAATAACATATTAAAACCCTAATGTGCTAACATACATTTATCCATGCGTTTAAATGGGTTTAACAATTACCTTAATTCCCGCAAAAATAAAACCTTACTTGTATCTCGGTTAAAGATTCAAGCTTTGATTAGAAAAACCAATAGCTAAAAATAATATCAATACTTATCATATTAGAAATGCAAAAACCAAAGCATGATACTTTATAGAACTTAATTAATGAAATACTTAACTTAAATATTATTATACCTTAAAACTTATTAACCAAAATATACCAAGGCATACAACAACTCAGACTACTCATGAAGCATGAGTTGCATGCAAAACAAGAGGGAAAATGGCTCAAAATGGCACAAGGGGAAGAAGAGGGAGTCAATCTCAGGTTAGGGTTTTGGGGCTAGGAAATAGGGAAGGTGGGGGAGGATTTAGGGCAAGGGAAGGGTGTAGGGGTGAAGAGGGGGTGTAGGTGATGGTCGGGGATAGGTTGTTAGTGGCCAAGGGCGGCAGTGGCTGCCAAGGTGGAGGGGGCTAAGAAGGAAGGAAAAGGGAGGAGGAAAATGAGGGGCTACAAGTGTTAGTTTTGGACAAAGGAGGTGTGAGGGTGGTAGGGAAGGTTGCAAAGAGTGGTTTGGTGGCTTAGGTGGTGGTAGAGGCGGCAAGATGATAGTTGAAGGAGGAGGAGCAGGGTGGTTATCGAGAAGGGAGAAAAAGAAGAGAAAAAGAAGAAGGGAGGAAGAAGGGACTATAAGGGGCTCGACGGGGTGGTGTTTTAGCCTTTTTATTTACTTTCTCAAGGGGAGATCAATGAACCTAAAGACACAAAGGTACTCCAATCATACTGGTGCAACAAGGCAGCACAGTATTCTACCGATTATCAACCCAAGGACGCAAATGTACCCTAGTCGCATTGGTACACGAAGGTAACACAGTACCCTACCAACAATGATACCTAATCCATAAGTATGTATACCCCATATTAGTCCGTAGAACATAATAGAGTAAGATGTAAGGCCTGATTGGGGCACTAAGGCACACCAGCAAAAATCCATAATATCAATCGTGGACTAAACCATGTCCTTAGGGTAACGACCCCTGAGGAGCCACCATTTCCGATCTTGAGGTCTTTTACTTTAAGTATTAGTATTTTATTAAAATGACCACGAAATCGCATACAATATAGATAAATCTAATTTACATACTTAACCGTTTTTGCTTATTTCTAATTATCTGAGAAAACCATGATCAAGGTCAACATCAAGGCCAACATTAAAATATACTAAGGTCATCCTAGGCTCAATTATTCACATCTAGACTCTTTAGGGTGAAAAAGACCAAATACCCTTAAGACCAAAATTTTCAGTTTATCATCTATGTAAATAATAATTCCATTTTATTTATTAATTTTCCATAAAAAGGCTAAAACACCATAAATAAATTATTTATTATGTGATTTAAATTATCAGATATGCCAAATGATCATTTTGCCCTTATACATAATTTTGCACATAATATCCATTTTCACACCTTTAATCCATCTAAAATACATGCTCACATACTCAACAACAGCTAATACACATTAAAATGTTTTTCAGGATAAAAATTATAACACACTCAAGATGACCAAATTACCCCTAAGGCACTTATTTGTAATAATTATTTTAGAATTATATTCAAGCATGCTCAACTTATTATTTTATACATACCTATTACACAAAATATTTTCTAGACATAATAATCATTTTGATCATACATTCGTACTCAATATATTTTATATCATATAACATGCTCATTTTTCTGATTTTCATGATAACAATTAATAATACATAATTATATCGTAACAAATCATATTTAACATATTTCATACACCGAAACCCTAATGTGTTATTCTCAATATTTGTAATTTTAGTAGGATATAACTGTTACCTGAATTCTAACAAAAATAGCGGTATCCTACTAAATTTATCGGATCCCGCTAATCAACCTTTTGTACCTAAAAATAATACTACAATTAACCAATTAATATCTATCAAGTAAAATAATAATTACAATAACAAAATATTTATTTTTCAAAAATTACTTAAATATCCTTACATTTAAAATGGGTACCAATATTTTTAAAATAACACACACAACTCACACTACATGCAGCGTGAGTTATGCGCATGAAGTAAGGGGGTTGGGCTTGGGGATGGTTGGGCGAGAGGATTAGCCGGGTGCTACGAGGGGTGAGGTAGGGAGATGGGTGCAAGGTGGTAGCTAGTGACTAGGAAGGTGGTGTTGATGGTTGGTGGTGGATTTGTAGAGGGAGAAAAGGAGGCTGCAGGCAAGGCTGGGGTTAGAGCTGCAAGGTTGGGCGACGGCTGCGCAGGAGGAGGAGAAAGAAAAGGAGGAAGGGATGATGGGTTGGTGGACGAGGAGGTGCTCGCAGGGGAGAAGACTGACGACTTCAGTGGAGGGTTCAAGAAAAAGAGAAGGGGCTACGATAGGGAGAAGAAGATGGTGGACGGTTGTTGGGGTTGCTGGGAGGTGCGCTGGGGTTGCTTTTGTGAGGGAGTGGCGGCATGCGTAGGCATGGTGGTGCAAGGGCTGGGTGATGGTTTGAAGGTGGAGGCTGTGGGGTGATGGTCGGGGTAGCAGTATAGGTTGGGGCTACAATGGTCGAAGGTTGGGGAGCTGTAGAGGGAGATGGAGAAGGTGGTTGGGTGTTGTAGGGTGTTGGATGGTGGCTGGCTCGAGACTAGGGAGATCAAACCAAAAGGATCCGAGAGAAGAGAGGGAGTTGGGTGTTGTGTGCATGGGAAACAACGAGGCAAGGAAGGGGAGTTGCTAGGGTTGGTTAAACAAAATAGAGAGAGAGGGAAGGGCTTATGGTTGGAAGGTTGGTGAGTGTGCGTGTGTATATGTATAATGTAGGGGGGGCTTCTTTGGTTTGAGGCTCGGTGAAATGACATCGAAAAGCCATAGGGGGAGGGTTGTTTGGTTGGGGGGAATAGTTGAGGGAAAAAATGCAACGGGGAAGGATGCGTGCAAGAGTGTATGTAGTGTGTATATGTATATAAAAATGCAAAGCACATGTAAGGAGGTGAGGGAGATAAGGAGAGTGATTGGGGGAGGAAATTAGGGCAAGCAATAGGTAAGTTCCCTCGGGTAAAAATGGTAGGATAAAGTAGGTAGATTTTATTTTATTTTATTTTTAGGTTTAGTTTGGATAGGTTAAGGTATCAAATTGAAAAATAATTCGGGAAAAATTATCCAGATTATGATAGGTTTAAAAATGGCCGAAAAGAGTAAAATAGTCGGGAATAAATTTTTAGAAATTGGGTTATGAATCAAAAGATTATTAGTAAAATAATTTAGGATAATATTTACATATATAAACTAGGACTAAATTAAATAATCTAATTACTATCAAAATTTTAAGTGATTAAATTTATACTTAAACCGTCATAATAATATGAATAATAATAACACGTTTAATGTTAAACCTCCTAAAATAATAATTATAACTAATCATACAATTGTTAATTTAAAATTAATATTTTTAAAAATGGGGTATTACACTTCTACCCACTTGGAGACGTAATCCATCGCCACCAAGATGAACTTGTTATTACATGAAGGTCCCATGAAATCTATGACCACACATCAAAAACCTCAATTTCTAAGATGTAGTGTAAAGGCATCTCGTTTTTCTTTGAAATATTCCCTATCCTTTGAAAATTATCACAAGATATCATAAACTGTCTTGCATTCAAAAAATACTTGGCTAATAGAAACCTAATTGTATAACTTTTGTAGTTGTCTTTGAAGTGCTTGCATGTCCCCCATAGGAAGATAAATGATAATGATGGAGAATAATTGTAAACACACCTTCTAGACATCCCATCAACACATTGTTTGTATAGAAACGATCCATCTCAAATATAATACTTTATGTTTGCAAAGAACTTCTTCTGTTAATAACTTAGATCTAGGGGCAAGACTCTACACACTATGTAGTTGACAAAGTCTGCATACCATGGTGTATCCAATATTTCTATGGCTAACAACTAATCATCTAGGAAGGAGTTGTTAATTGGTAGTTCATCCTCCTCCCAATCTTATGACTCTTGTTTCATCCCTAATAAATGGTCCGCCACTAGATTTTGTGTCCCTTTCTTGTCTCTTATCGCTATGTCAAACTCTTGTAGAAGTAGTATCCATTGAATCAAACTAGGAGTGGAATCTTGCTTGCTTAAAATATATTTGATAATGGAGTGGTTGGTATAAACGATGACTTTGGACCCCACTAAGTAAGACCAAAACTTGCCAAAGGTAAAAACAACCGCTAATAGTTCTTTTTCTATGGTAGCATAGTTAACTTAGGATTCATAAAGATAATGGCTGGCATAATAAATTACATGAACTATCTTGTTTTTCTTGTGGGCCAACATAGCACTAACCACATAATCACTTGCATTAGTCATTACTTCAAATGAAAGATTACAGTCCGGTGGTTGCATAATAGGAGTTGTTATCGGGGCTTTCTTCAACCTACAAAAATCATCAAGACATTAACCACTGAAATCAAAGGGAATATCTTTAAGAAGGAGATTAATTAAGGTTTTTGTGATTTTCAAAAAGTCATTAATGAAACGTTGATAGAAAAATTTCTTACTCCCCTAACCATTATTGATGGAGGCAATTTTTCAATGACTTCCACTTTTTCTCGATCAACCTCAATGTCGCACTCAAACACCTTGTGTCCTAGAACTATTCTATCCCATACCATAAAGTGGAATTTCTCCTAATTTAGGACTATATTAAACTCTTTGCAATGCTGCAAAACTTGAAACAAGTTAGCTAAACAACCATTAAAAGTAGTGCCATAACGAAGAAGCCATCCATAAACATGTCGATATTATTGTCTATAAAAATTAGAGAAGATAGTCATCATACATCATTGAAAAGTATAAAGGTCATTACAAAGACAAAAATACATTTGCCTATAAGCAAAGGTCCCATAGAAACAAGTAAGAGTGGTATTTTCCTAGTTACTAGGATAAATAGGGATTTGGAAGAATCTCGAATAGCCATATAAATAATACAAATAAGAGTACCTAGCCAACCTCTCTAGCATCTGGTCTATAAAGAAAAGGAGAGCATGATATTTTTAGGTTGCCTTATTCAAATTTATTTAATCAATGCACATCCTCTAACTCGTAATTGTCCTAGTAGGAATTAGTTAATTATTCTCGTTCTTAACTACGATTACACCCCCTTTTTTGGGAACCACATGGATCGAGCTAACCCATTCACTATCTGATGGAAGATAAATTACCCCAACATCTAGTAGCTTAAGTACATGCTTTTTTAATTCTTCCTTCATGCTAGGATTTAACCTATGTTGGTGCTCAATAGAGGGTTTATGACAATTTTCCATGAGAATTATGTGCATACAAATCGATGGGTTGATTCCTTTAATGTTATCCATGGTGTATTCTATGACTATATGATGCTTCCTAAGTGTTCTAAGAAACTTACTATATTTATTTTCATTCAGACATGCATTCACAATCATAGGATAAGTAGAATTAGGGCTAAGAAATTTATACCTTAAAGAGGATCGAAGGGGTTTTAGCTCTACCTTTGGTGCTTCATCCTCTTCATAAGTAGAAATTTTTATCTCCTACTTTAGACTTTCAGGCTTTGCATTTCAAAGTGGAGAAATTGTGGATGATTCAAAATATTGAGCACATGCGGCTACCTCAAGGTCTTCATCATTTATTGAGTTGTCACTTACCAATCAATTTTTAAGTGAATCAATTAATTAATGGTTTGGAAATTGCTCATGTGTAAACTTGTAAAATCACGCGACCCTATAACAAAATTTATCAGTTAGAGGAATTTTTATAACTTTGCTTAAATCAAATTCTATCTTATCCCCTCCAATATTTAGGGAGAGCCTTCCATTTTTAGTATCCATTATAGCACCTACAGTAGTAAGGAAAGTTATTCCTAATATAGTTGAAATGTTAGAGTCCTCATCTATTTCTAAAATAATGAAATCAACTAGGATAAAGAACTTATCAACCTGAATAGGCACATCTTCAAGTATACCTACTGAATATTTTACTGATCGACCCACCAATTGAAGTGATATTGTGGTTGGCTTCAAATCAATTATACCAAGCTTCTTACAAATAGACATTGGTATCAAGTTTACATTTGCACCCAAATTACACGAAGCACGGATAATACCAATAACACAAGGAATAGAAACTGAACCAAGATCCTTAAGTTTAGGGGGTAACTTATTTTGAATTATAACACTACACTCCTCCATAAGGGTCGTAGTCTAATATTCTTTCAGCTTCCTTTTATTAGAGAGGATCTCTTTCAAGAACTTGGTGTAAGAAGTCATTTGATAAATAACCCCAATGAATGGGATATTAATGTATAATTTTTTTTTTCAAAATATCTAAAATTTTTCCAAATTTCTTTTCTAAATTGGCCTTGGCTAACCTTTGGGCAAAGGGAAAAGGAGTCTTGTAAGGAGCTAGAGGCACATATTTCTCAAAATTTTCTTCTTCCTAAATTTGGGTATAATTATCCTCATATACCATATTTTCAAATTTTTCTTTATGATGACTATGTACCCCATCGTTTTCTTTCATCTTAGGCCCCTTGTATTATTTTCCAATCTTAAGGGATATAACATTCACGTGACTAGGACTGTAAATGACTTGAGCCGGTTCGAGCTCAACTTGTTAAAAGCTCATTCGAGCTCATTCCTTTGGTTAAACGAGCTTTAATTAAGGCTCATATTTGGGTCATTTATTAAATAAGCCGATCTTGAGCTTAGGTATGTTCGACTCGACTAAGCTCATTTAGAAATCGTTTAAGGCTCAGCTCGAAATCGGTTTGTAAAAGCTTGGTTATGAGTTCAAGTTTTAAATTAAAACACTATGTTTTGATATACCCCTAAAATCTAAAATTTATCCCGCCTGGGAAACCCTCACTGCCCCATGAGTCCATGACTCGTTTCTCTACGCACGCACCTATACCTCTCTATTCATCTCTCAGCCTCATTCTCGTCTAGTTGTTCTCACTTTTCACTTTCTTCATAGTCGCCTCTCTACTCGTCTAGTAGTCCTACTCGGCTGCTCCTCCAGCCCGCCCTACTCTTAGACTCAGTCTTTCATCTCCTCTTGTCGCTCATCGTTTGTCGACAATCAACATCCTCATTCTTTTTTCCGTCCTCCATCTTGAGTTTCATCATTCCTCGACAATGGATTCCCTCGTCCTTCTTTATCACAGACTCACAATCTTCGTCGCTTTCGCCCCTAGGCCATTAGGTATATTATTCTTCATTCTTCATTCACCTTATAGCTTTAGATGTTTTAGATGATTGATTTTTAACTTCAATTCTTCTAGGTATTCAGCTAAAATTTTGTTTTATTTGAAGTCACAAGTCACCTTATAGATCCAAGTGTGTCAAATTTTCATTCAGGTAAATTTTCTCTTCAAGTCTTCTTCTTCTTCTTCAAGTCGTTTATGTTCAAATTTATGATTTTGTTCTAGTCATCTTCCAGTCGTTTTCTTGTTCAAGTAAAATTTTGTTTGATTTTGTTTATTTTGTTCTAGTCAAGCTCAAACAAAATGGAACGAGATTGACTGTGAATTAGTTTATTTTAATTGTCAATTTCAAGTGAAGAATCATCATAATTTCATTCCATTTCGTTTACATGCTAAATATTTGTTTATGTTCTCTTTGACTCTTTCCGATTCAAATTGTGTGTATAAATGTCCACAAGTTGTGTGTATATATGCCAAATCGAGCAAAGATTATGTACACACAAAGACTATCTATGTTTGTGTGTGTGTACGCAGATTTGTTTATGTTCTCCTTGACTCTTTCCAATTCATATACATACACATAAAGACTATATATATGTCAATATGTGTGTGTGTGTGTGTTAGGGATATAAACGGGGCGGGTTTTACCGGAAACTCAACGGATTTTATCCGACGGATACTTAAACGGGTACGAATAAACGGGTACGGATACGGATATGGATTAAAATACCCGTCGGGTTCGGGTACGGATACGGGTATGGGATATCCATACCCGTAACCGTAACTATACCCGTATCCATATTTGTATCCGTTTACCCGATATATAATTACTCTTTTACCCTTAATTTTGAAATAAATATAGTATACATTAAGGTTAAAATTGTCATTTGACTTAATTATAAATGAGTTTATCCATCAGGTAATGGATTTATCCGTTGGATAATATCCATTAACGGGTAAACGGATAATCCGTCGGGTAATGGATATCTAACGGATACGGATATGGATGTGCTAGCAGATACCCGTTCGGGTACGGATACGGATTCGGGTACGGATTTTCTTATCGGGTACGGATACGGGTATAGTATACCCGACCCTAACCCGCCCCATTTACATCCCTAGTGTGTGTCTCTTGTGACTCTGTGAGCCTTCAAAACACCTTGTCAATGTAATTGCTTTAAGATGAATCTATGGTCCCTTCTAAAGTGTCCCTTGAAATTATTATGACCCAATTCCTTCATTTTAAATCTCTAAGATAATGTCAACTTTAAGTCTATAAGGGCTTTCATGCCAGTAGCTGCAATCAGCATAGAATCTTCAAAAAGCAATAAGATGATAAAATATCCCCTAGAACTCTTGAAGCAGTAATAATGATCGTGCTCACTTTGTCTAAAACTTATCTCATGAATAAATGCCTGAAAATTGAATTATCACTATCTTAGTGCCTAATTAATTCCATACAATATCTTATTAAATATTGACTAAGCCCTTATGAATTGGAACACTATATCCATGTGGTTTCTGCATGTATTGCTCCTCATCCAAATTGCCATGTAATAATGCAGTATTTACATCCATCTACTTCAAATGTAAATTCTCAAAAATGACAATACTCAATACCATCAAAATTTACCTTCTTACCTAACTAAACCTCCTCTAGTAAACCATTACCAGGTAGTACTAAAGGGATTATTATCTTGTTTCCCATTCAAATTTGGATTCATATATGATTCTTGAACATAAAAATGACTATTTGCTTTTTTGATTATTATATTGTAAGCCAACTAGTAGAAATGCTTGCTTTGTATTTGAAAGGAGGTACAACCTAGAACCAAATCAAATTGAATTGGAACAACCAATTTTGAATCATATCAAATATGAACCCATTGTATTACAAATCTGATTTAAAATGACTCCAATAAAAACCCATCAAATTATGTTTTTTTCACTTGATTGGTTGTATGATGAATTGATGATAGATGTCTTTGAATTCTTTAGTGCCTTGTTTGATGGCCCATGTCCATTATTATCCCACATGCATCCATCACTCTCTTGATATTTAAGATAATCTTGTCATCTCGTGGAGGTTCTCCAATATGACATCAACCAACATCTTCTTTCAATCCCAAAATAGGTTTAAGAGTGTTGATGTTGGTCACTCAAGCCTTTTATCTATGTCCATGGACCATGGTGTACTGAAATAGAAGGTTTATATACTGATGGTTAGCTAGATGTGTTATGTGACAATTGTTCATGGTTTTGACATGGAAGTTCCAAAATTCAATCTTATATTACTATAAATTATATAATCAACATTTAATGCTTAAGTTACTTATAAAATCTTGGTAATATTAGCAATGCCTTATTTTTTGAATTATTTTATTATACTATTAGTTTTTTGGTATGTTTATTTATAATTAATTTTTTATATCATATTTTATCTTTTTTTTTTATTTTAATAAAGAACCTTTCTTTGTAGATACTTCTTATTTTTTGAATTATCTAATTACAATATTAGTTTTATGGTGTTTTTATTTATAATTATTCTTTTATATCATGTTTTATCTTTTTTTTTTAATAAAAAAAGTTAAAAATTTGAATTTTTCATTGTAAGTACTTCTTATTCTTTGAAATATTTTATTACACTATTAGGTTTTTGATGTTTTCATTTATAACTGTTCTTTTATATCATGTTGTATCTTTTTTATTTTAATAAAAAAAGTTAGAAGTTTGAAATTTTCTTTGTAGGTTCTTCTTATTTTTTGAAATATTTTATTACACTATTAGTTTTTAATATTTTTATTTATAATTGTTCTTTTATATCATGTTTTATCTTTTTGTTTTAATAAAAAAAGTTAGAAGTTAGAACTTTTCTTTGTAGGTACTTGTTATTTTTTGAAATATGTTATTACACTATTAGTTTTTTTTATGTTTTTATTTATAATTGTTCTTTTATAACATGTTTTATCTTTTTTGTTTTAATAAAAAAAGTTAGAAGTTTGAACTTTTCTTTGTAGGTACTTTTTATTTTTTTAATTCTATTATTTATTTTGTTCTCGTGTATAATAAAATTAAAAATTAAGCCTTATAATATTGAGTTTTTTTTTTCCTTCTATTATTCAATTTTAGGATCAAATTGCTTAAACTATATGTATAGCTTACAAAATTAGATTGTTTTATTACATTATTAGTCTTATAGGCGTTGCTATTGCTCCTACTACCAACTTTCTTTCTTTTCTTTTTCAATGACCATATATGACTTGTGACTATGTCAAAATTAATATATTTAGAAATTTCTTCTTCTAAACAAGGATCAAACTCAACACATTTAGGATCTTCTGCTATAAGTCTAGCTATGGAAGAAGACAATAACAATGTTGTTGAAGTTCGAGAAGAAGAGTCATGTAATGAGGATGGGGAGCAAGGTATTGAAGCTTGTAGTGGAGCTGATAAAGATGATGAGCATTGTGCCATAAATAAAAATTTTTGAAAGAGAACACCACTTGTATGGCAAGACTTCAAAGAAGTTGTATTAAAAGATGAAATGAAGAAGGCCCAATGTAATCATTGTCATGACAAACTTTCCATTATTGCCTGTGGTACTACCTCCCATTTGAGAAGACACTTGTCTACTTGTGCACTCCATAAGCCAAAAGGTCAGCAATAGTTGTCTTTAACAAAATCAATGGGGTAAGTTCTACTACCTGCTTTAGATTTGACCATATAAAGTCAAGAGAGGCTTGGGCTAAAGTAGTTCTTGTCCACAAATAATCATTCAATATGATTGAACATGAAATGTTTAATAAATACTTAAAACCCCTGACTCCTCATTACAAAAGAGTGTCACGTGCTATGGTCAAACAAGATTGTTTTGTTATTTATGATCATTATAAGAAAAAAAATAAAGAATGTGTTGGATAGGATGCAAAAGATTAGTATGACTACTGATTTGTAGAATTCTGATGCTCAAAAAATCCATTATATGGTTATTACTGCACATTTCATTGGCGATGATTGGGTGTTGCATAAATATATCCTGAATTTTTTTCACTTGGCCCCTCCTTGTACTGGTGTAACAATTTTTAATGGAATGTACAAATGTTTTATGGATTGGGAAATTGAGAATAAAGTTTGTAGTCTTATTATTGATAATGCATGTGCTAATGATAAAGTTGCTAAGATAGTAAGATATAACTTTGCTTCTAAGAATAAGCTTTCTTTTGATGGAAAAATATTTCATGTGAGATGTTGTGCCCATACAATAAATTTTCTGGTACCAGATGGGCTTGAATGTATTGAACATATTACTACAAATGTGAGAGAAAGTGTGAAGTATTTGGAAGACTCTAAAGCACGCTTAAAGTTATTTAGTGAGATTACTAAGCAAGTGGGTTTTTCAAAAAAAAAAAGTTAGTGTTGGATGTTAAAACAAGATGGAATACACCTTATGCAATGTTGCCCACAACTTTAGAGTTTAAAGATGTGTTTTCCAGATATGTTGAACAAGATTTGAGATACCAATGGTTACTAGATCCTAATGAATGGAAATAAGTGGAGGGTGTGTGTGGATTTCTTGATATTTTTAATGATACTACAAAAGTTATTTAAGGAAGTGAATATCTTACATCAAACTTGTATCTTTCAGATATTTTGGTGATAAAAGAGGAACTAGATGATAAAGTAAACGATGATGACATTTTTATGCAAGTAATGGCTATGAAAATGAAAGAAAAGTTTGATAAGTATTATGGTGAATGAAATATGTTGATGTCTCTTGCTTCTATTTTAGATCCTTGGTACAAAATGGTGTTGATTGACTATAAATTTTCTATCATTTACAAAGAATTTGATGTTGGGAAAAATGTTGGAGAGGAGAAAAAAATATTGAGAGATATATTTGATTGTTATGCTGGACATTATGCAAGTAGTGTTGAGAATGCATTGGAGAAGGAAATTAGTGAGGTTGGTCCTAGTAATGTGATTGAGAAAGGATTATTATCTAAGAAATTAAGGTTTGAAAAGTTTGTTATGAGTGCTGACATCCAACAGTTGAGCAAATCAGAGTTGGATATATACCTAAAGGAGGGTGTGTATATGTGTAAAGATGGCTTATGTTCTCCTTTTTCTGCATTTGACTGGTGGAAGGGAAATACCTTGAAGTTTCTTATTCTATCTCAAGTAGAACGTGATATTTTATCGATTCCTATCACATTAGTTACTTTGGAAGCTTCTTTTAGTGCTAGTGGAGGGTAATTTATACATATCGGGTCTCTTTAGATCCCAAAACAGTTGGAGTTTTATTTTGTACCGGTGATTGGGTTCGTAATAATGACGTGTCTAAGAAAAAGGTAATTATTTTACTATTATTTGAATTTAGTTAGTTAGTCCATGTTCCCTATTTAAGTGCAGCTACTAATATTTTTTATTGGCTTCCTATTTTGTTTTTAAATAGACATACATAAGAATATGAAGCTATGCAGGAAATAGATTTTCCATAATTTAGTTGGTAATGTTCTAATATAAGGTACTTGGCTCTATGATGACTAATTTTTATTAATTTGTTGATTTTTACATACTAATCAATGACATTTTCACTTTCAATTAGGACCATTTCAAGCTGTTGTTGCAGGTTTTGGATCGTGCCTTTTTTTGTTGGGCACCAAAGCTTAGAGTCTAGTTATGATTTCTTTTGACATGTTTTCTAGAACTAACTGATTGGTGTTGTTGAGTGTACTTTGGTGTCATTTAAAATATTCTACTTCTAAGTTTATATATAGAGTGTTTATTAGACATTGTAAATATTATGCTTGCAAGCTTTGCTAATAATTTTTTTATACTTTTAATCTGATGTAGGTTATTTTGCAGTTTTTCACACTAAGTGATAGATAATTTCACTCAATGGCAATGGATGTGGATGATGGGGCAATTTGTCATGGAACTTTTGAAGTCATTTTGTTTATGTGTATTGATATACTTGCAACTATCTTTGGATTTATTTTTTATGGATTTATTGTAATATTATACAAGCTTTGGGGAGACAATTTGCACCCAAATTTTTGTGTAAGGCGTGCATGAGTTAGAAAATATTATTTTATTGAAATATGTTAATTGAGATAAATTATACTTGAATTAAGTCAAATATTGAATTGTTAAAGAGCTCTATATTAGCTTTAAACGAGCCTTAATGAGCCATAAACAAACTCTAAGTGAGCCTTTAACAAGCTTTAAATGAGTCTGAACGAGATTTTAATGAACCCAAATGAGCTTTTAACGAACCTAAATGATCTTTTAATGAGCCCAAAACAAGCCTTAAATGAGCTAGTTTGGCTCGCCAAAAGGCTCGATTAATATAAACAAGCGAAGCCAAAAAATTCACAAATAAAAAACGAGCCAAACCCAAATAGCCTTGTCGAACTCCAAATGAGTTCAAGCCGAACTCAAGCTTTAAAAAATTTAGACTAGTCGAATCCGAGCTTAGGAGTGTTTGGCTTAATTCGGCTCATTTACAACCCTACCATCATACCCGAAGAGTCTTAAGTCATCATTCAACCCTTTCCTTTGCTATTTTTACTTGAAACTTATACTTGGAAGATCACTTTAAATATTGCACAAGAGAATTATGAAATGTCTCCTATTGATGGCATATCTAACATGTATGGAATTTTGGGATTGAAACTATAAATATCTGTTGCTATAAATTCACAATTCCTTATTATTTAGTATGCTTTTAACAATTTTGTATGTTGTTTGTGAAATTTTTGCAGATATCTACTATATAGGGTATTTTATGCGATCTTTTTAATATTTTGGCTAACCATTAAATACATAAAATCAAATTGTAAAATTACAATTTCACTTGCTTAAGTTAATTTTAAAACATTATTTGGTTTGATTAAAGAAAAATATTAACCATAAAATATAACTTGTTTTGGTTAATGACATTAACCACTATTAACTAAACCATGTACACCTCTACTTGTAATAAAGAAGTAGTTGTCGTTAGGAATGTAAATGGGGTGGGTTTCGGGGCCGGTATACCCAAATATGTATCCGTATCCAATAATAAAATCCATACCCAAGTATGCACTCGAACGAGTATCTATTAATACATCCATATCTGTACCCATTGCATATCAGTTACGCAATAGATTATCTGTTTACTTGTTAATAGATATTATCTAGCAGATAAATCCATTACTCAACAGATAAACCTATTTATAGTTAAGACAAATGACATTTTTAACCTTTAATTATAATATATTTATTTTAAAATTAAGGGTAAAAGGGTAATTATATATCGGATAAACAGGTACAGATATGGATACGAGGTTGGATACGGATATGGATATTTTATATTCGTATCCGTATCTGAACCTGACCGATATTTTTTATATTTTCAATATCCGTATCTATATCCATTTATCCATATCTGTTTAAGTATCCACTAGATAAAATCCGCCGAATTTCGGATAAAATTCGCCTAGTTTACATCCCTATATGTCATCAGAAAGAGATACAAAGGTATTTTCATCATGCATGCCAATGGAACTATCACTTCTAATGTTTTTATGTGCAATATGGCTCCTAGTTATCCTAATGTTTGTAATTCATTCCCTGATTTACATGTGATTCATGCTTGTTTAGAGCATACTTCATTGCCCAAAATGTAGCACATTCATCAATGTAAATGTACTAGATTAACTTGACACTTTCATAAGACATGTATCCTTTAAAAAACAAAATAACCTTCCTCTTTAATTTGTGAAGTTCTTCTATGGTTGCTAAGCCTTTTGATCTCATACAAGTTGATCTTTAGGGGTCTCTATAAGACTACTCCTTCTTTTGAAGCCACTTCTTCGCTATGCTTGATGATGCTTCACAAGGTACCCAAGCCTTTCTACTTTATAACAAGCAACCAATCTATCAAACAATCAAGATTTTCTTTTTGGACTATGTCAATACACAATTGAACACTAACCTTAAATGCATAATGGATCCAAAATAGTAAATATTTTGTGCTCCCAACTTATTGCCAGCAATGGTATTGTACATTAGCATATATTCCCATATACACCAGCTTAGGATGGGAGAGTGGAGATAAATCATATACATCTAGGGTTGCATCAAAATAGGGATAGGTATAGTATTATAACTACATTATATAGATGTATTTATATATTAGTTTTTATAAATAATACCTAGAAATTGAATATGCTAGTATACTATAGGTTTTGTTTAGTATGGAGATAATAGGAGTGGAAATAATTCCCCCCTATTTGAGTCTTTTATATTATGTATTTAGGAATAATAAAAATATTTTCAATAAAATATTAATTTTAGAGCAAATTAAGACCTAAAATGGTTATTTGGATGAAAAAAAAGTTTTTTTTATTTATTTTAGAAGGCTGTACAAGAAATATAATATATGATGGTATTTTTTTTTACCTTATTACCTTTATACCGAATGAGCGCTTAATGATAAATTTAGATGCTTATAAAGATATATAAAATACAACTAAGCTAAATTATAATTCAATAAGCCCATGACCCAATGAAATAGTTTAAAGCCCAAAATATGAAATCCTAAAACTCAATTAAATGACTCTCATATTAGCTTATAAGGAGCACTGTTGTTTGTAAGTGGGGATGACAATCAGATAAATTTTGTCTGATGGATGCATAAAATGGATATAAATAAACAGATATGGATATAAATATGGAGGGAGGAGAAAATTTTGTTTGATTTGGATATGGATATGGATAAGGAGTCCTCAAATCAATACATGCTTCCACATATATATCCATCCTTGACTCCATTTACTTGATTTGAAATTACCATTTTCCCCTTCCTTTAAATGACTTATAAACACAATATATAAGGTGAAAATTAGAAATTAATCAAATACCCTAATGAAGTAATAATCTAACTTTACCTCTATACTACATATAGTTTAGATCTACTTGTTGAAAATCAAACTCACACACTCCCGCCCCAACATCCCAAACCCTTGATATTTCGTCATTCTTTCCCTACCCTCAGTCACCTATTGCCTCTCCTAGTCTCCCTCTATTTAGCTATTACACCACACTACTTGACCGCCTCATCATCATCACGCCCTCCCTCCTTATTGACGGGTTCTCAGTCTTCTCTTTAGTCACCGGGTTGTTTCGGTCACGTATTTCACCCAATTAATACTCACTATGTCATCTAACCTTCCTATTTTTTTTTTTGCTTTTGTTGGATGATAGGATAAAAATATTGGTTTTGTTAATTGATGATGAGATTTGGCCTTGATAAAAAATAAATATTGTGGTAATAAGGGATGAGTGCTATTAAGAATAAGATATATAATAAATAATAATAATAATATCAATAAGATTAATAAATAATAATAATAATAATTAATATTAATAAAGAATAAAGACTAATAACACTAAATAATTCATCTTAATAATTAATAAATTATATTATTGATAAATAATAATAATTATAATAATAAATAATTAATAGTAGTAAGTATAATATTGACAATTAATAATAATAATAATAATGAATTCATGATATGAATAATATTGTTAATAATTAATAATCAATAATCTTAATAGTTAATCATTTAAAATATTAATGATTAATAATAATAATAATCATAATAATACAATTATTATTAATAATATGAATAATTAATAATAATAATAATTTATTTATAATAAAAAATAATAATTGATTTAAAAAATAATAATAATAATTAATATTTATTTTATTATTAGTAATTAATAACATTAAAAATTTTAATTAATATTATTAATAATAATATATAAATAATTAATAATTAATAATTATTATGAATTAATATTAATAAAATTAAATAATAATGATAATATTAATATTAGTGTTGGGTGAATATAATTAAGAAGAGTATAAATGTAATAGTGTGAGATAATTTAAATATTTAATAAAAGAATGTGGGACCTCTCATAAAGTATTAATACGATATATAATATAGATAATGAGATTTTAAAAATAATATATAAAATAAATAATTTAAAATCTATCTAAATAATAATATAAATAATAAAAGGGTAAGTAAATACACACTAAGCTGCAATCTTAATCAAAGACTAGTCTCCCTTCCTATTTAGTTACTCAAATCAAATGCATGTCTTCCTATAGAAGAAGCAAACAATCCCCCGCCCCCAATTTCTGAAACAAATGGATATATTATTCGCAAAATTTACTATTTCTTAAACAATTCCCCCCATTTCAGAAACAATTTAGTTAATTATATATATCTGCATATTGATAGAATATAAATTACTAATTAATTTTCATAATAATAACAATATATACCACAAATTTACCTAATAGAAATCAACCTCAAATTTAAATGGAAGATTTTAAATTAGATGGTCATCATAGGTACACAATGTGATGGTGAGATGCAAGTATATACTTTAGAGTGTGGCACATGCTTTTAATTGCTCAACGTTAGATACACTATTTTTATTCCAGTTGTAATAAATACGATTCAAAATTACGCATCCACAACATCAAGAGATGTATCATAATTAGGGTTGTTGATGAACAAAGTCGACTTGTGAACTTTTTGGGCTCAGTTCATTAAAGGTTTGACTCAGCTCACTCATTTAGCTAAACGAGTTTAAAAATTAGGTTTGAGTTCAGCTCGATTATTAAACGAGTCAAGCTTGAATATAATAAATTTTGGCTTAAGCTTATTTACAGTATAAAAATTTGTGAACTCGGTCCGTTTATCACAAAATCTCGCGAGTCGGCTCATTAAAAGCTTAGCTTGTTTATAAACAATCCAAACTCAAGCTTCAATTTTAGGCTTGTTTTTTAAGTGAGCCGAACCCAAGCCTATCCCTCATTGGCTCGACTCGTCTCGTTAACAACCCTAATCATAATCAATTGTAGATATATCATTTCAAAATTTTAAAAAAAAATTCATACTATAATATAATGCTCATTCAGTGTCTCACCATCAGACAACTTTATTACCAACTCTATAAAGTATGTCTCTCATAAGGAACCTCATAGAACGATACAACAAAAATCATTTAGAAAAATTAAAAAATACTTTAGATGATTGAAATATGTCAAAATATACTACAAAAAATATTTAAAATATACATCATTTACCAAGCTAAAGCTCAAAATACTAATATCATGATCTTAATACAAAAGTAAATTTAAAATAAGGTCCTATCTTTATAAAAGTTTCCAAAAATATATTAAATTCCTTAACTATTAGATCAAATATTATAATACTTAAATAAAATTTATTCTGTTATTTTTTTTTGGCTAGAATTATTATGTTCCCTCTAAAAGTTGAATATATGTAGAATTGCGAACCACTTCGACCAAAAAGAATTGAATCGTAAACCCCGGGACTTTGGCCCGCTATCATTGATTTAGAGGCCCATCATTCTTAATATACCAAAGCCCGCCACGCAACCTACGGGGAGTCCAAACTGTTGCTAGCTTCTTTCCATGGGTTCATCACGAAAAGCTTCATTCATATATTTGCTGGCGGGAAAAGGCAAAGAGCAGCGGAGTTAGTTTTCAGGTCGCTAGCTCTTCTTTCGTAAATCGTGAATTTGATCATTGATTCAATTATGGATCCTGAGATTCGAAGCTTCTGATTTTTCAGAGTGATTTTAACGGTAAGTTGAATTGATTGCTCCTCCTTGGAGCTTTTTGTTCCGTATGTGATGTTACTAACGTGACGCATTAGATTCAGTTTCGATTCTGAAATTCAGTTTCTTAATAATCTCTTCTGCAGATTTGATCGTAAATTTCCCTGATTCACATATTTTCCTTTGTTAATTTATAATATTAGACATGCCTTTATTTTAACGTTTGTTTGCTAGATGTAAAAACGAGAGCGCAATAATCAATGTGATCGAAGAACCTTTTGATTTGTAACCCTAACTCAACTTATTTGGATAGCAAATCCATTTTCCTCTCGTTAGCAATAATCAAATTATTTGAATTCTGCTGTTACACCATAGACCGTGTTTCAAAACCCGGTCTATTGTGGAAAGCAGTATTTCAATCCTCTTTCGCTCGGTGATCGTATTAACTCTTGGAGAGTTCAATCATCATTAATGTATAAGAGTGAGAATAGATTTTTCCTTGGTAGATATGGAGGTGCTTGTTATCAAATGGAGGAATAGGTTGCGACTTTTGAAACGAGATCTAGTTGTTTTTTGGACTGTGTTTTCTTTTTGTTTCTTGATACGGCTGAAAGCAAGTCAAGTCCAGTGGCTATGGCTGTGCTGTCTTTCAATGTTTATCATTAATATTTATTTCATTCAAATTCTTGATGTTGTAAAGGCAGTCTTATTAGTTTCAGAAAGGGATATATGAAGCAAAAAGTACTAGCATGTAAACTTCTTGCTATGCGGTTGCAACTCTTAAGTCAATATGACGCGGGGTTGGATGCTTAGGGTTAGAATTGAGGATTTCTAAACAACCGAGAACTACAACTATAGAGCTTAGAACTACAGATCAGGGTTGATTATGAATGGAAATCAATTAAGCTTGTGCATTCATCTAGGGATAAATATAAAGATTGATATAGATATAAGGAAAAAGAGTAGGTTGTTACTATTGTTAATGATAATCTGCTCCTAGGCTTACAACCAGAGAAGGAATCATATCCTCTAACTATAACTGGCTAAGCCAATGAAAATGCCAATCTCCTTACTGAATTCCCAGCTCAGCTTCTAGCTTTGTCAGCAATGTCTCCCAAAGCATTTTCCAGCAGCTGCAACTCAATTTCAAACTTTCCCTTGTATGCTTGGTTCTAAATTCCCCACATCAAGACTCCCCTGCTGAAGAACCCTTGTCCTCAAGGGTTTGAGGAAGGGAAGACAACCTCAACTAAATATCAAGTTTTATTAGTTACATCTTTTTGTTGTTTTTTTTTTCTTTTTTGTTTTGTCAACACTAGAATCATCAGGGGGCAACACAATGATACTATGTTATCCTACTCATTATGAGCTTCCTTATTGTCAAAACTACCCTTAGATTTTGGAGTATGAAAAGAAATATAGCACTTGTGTTCATGGAAGCAACAAATGCTCCATATAAGAATGAATCTTTCCTAGTGGACGGATTTATCAATACCTATCCCCTCCATACAAGAGCTAGATGTGCACCAATGCATATTTTCTTTTTTGTTTGTATTCAATTTGTTGGGGATGACCCTCAAAACGTTAGCATAATTATAAGGAAATATAAAAGTAAATTATTAGCACAAAAATGAAGATTTATGAGAGGAAGAATTTAGAGATTTTTATTGAGTATGAAGAATGGGAGAAAAATGGGAGCGTGTATAAGATTTTTGTGAGAGCAACAAATGCTCCATAACAAATGGTCAGCATGGGGGCCTTTTATATCCTTCCTCATCCTTGGCTAAACATTCAACCATTATTAACTGACAAGCTTTAGTACAACTGTCTACCTAACATTAGTTAGATTCAGAGGAAGTGTATAAGCTACCACCTAAATATTGTCCTCTGAGTTGATCTGTCAACTTATAGGTCTGCATGTTGATGAGTATCAAATCCCTTATATTAAGAAATTTCCTAATTACTCCTGTACATCCCATCTTCATTTTGCTTATGTCCACATCTTCTCCCTCGGCCTTAGCTAATATGATAAGCCGTTCTTGACGAGAAGTTTCCTCAGCCTTGACTTGGCTGAACTCTTCTCAAGTCTAGTCTACCTACTAATCCCATCAGTTGGTCTTTAGCTAATATTATTTGCTTGTCTAACAGACTTGCATGGCTATCACCAGGCAATAAAATAGAGATTCCAATTTAGCTAACTGCTCGCTATTTCTCGGATTTTATGTCTGATACGACTCGAAAATATTGAATCACAACATATTTACAATTTCACGTATTTAGCGCCAATAGATCAATTATCGATATATATTGTCGTTAAATTGGCGATTTATAAGTAACCCTAAATCTCACCATTGATAATAAGATTTGAGATCTTAATGAAGTAAACATGCAATAATTTTCTTGTATAAAATAGTGATGATATTGTCACACAATCTAAAACAAGAATATTTTAGTGATATTGTCACACAAGGAGCCGCTAAATTCACCAATTCAGGTAGGTACTAATGTTATTTTAGTATTTTATGATCGGTTATTGATTATCATATAATTTATAACTTTATACTAATTATAAAACTTTATGATTCCAGTTGAATGTGGAATTTATATGGTGTTTCTGCTCCACATCTCAAGAAGATTGCTATAAAAGTCTTAAGCACTACTCCCTCTACGTCAAACTATGAAAGAAACTGGGGTACTTCTAGTTTGATGTACAACAAATCTAGAAATAGGTTGAATTAAAGAAAATTAAACCTTCTTGTCTATGTCCATTATAAGATGAGGCTATAAGTAAGAGGTTTCACAAGAAAGATCCAACCTGAGTTAGAAAAATCATATAATCCAACTAATTAGAATTATATGTTTCATGAAGATCATCATTTGGATCCTTGGTTAGAAGAACTAGAGGATCTTTTGCTTGATGTTAGATGTGAAAATAATCAAATATCTTTGTGGATGAGCTTGGACACAACCATGACAATAAGGATGATAATGAATATCAAGGAGGTAGTAGCTTTAAGCACCAGAACTAGGAGAATATCCTCCAATCTAATGTAATGTTGATCATGACTCACTAGCTACAGATGAACCAAGTGACTTATCTCATGATTCTCATTTGAGTATGAGTGACAATGATGACGACGACGATGTTAATGCTGGTGGTGGTGGTGGAGGAGGAGGAGGAAGTACTTGTGGATATGATAATATTCGCTCATATGGAAAAAGTAGCTTTACTTTTCATGGAGATGCTAGTGATCAACCAACTCATGGACGTGGTAGAAGAGGTAGAGGAAATACTAGTGGTTGCCACTCAGTTCACTCTAGTAAGATATTTCATCAATTTGATCAAAGTGCCCACCAAACTTTTGAATCTATATTTCATACAACTAAGCATGGAGAATATGGTTAGTTTTCTAACTTGAGAGATTACCAAAATATACCTAGTGGGTGAAGGAGAGATATCAATGACAAAATTCATATTATGATTATTAATTTTCTTCTAACTATGATAATTATGGAAACATTAGGATACCATTAGGATGTCCATAAAATTTACATCCAAATTACTACTATCATAATCTATACCAAAATCAAAACTCATCTCAACATGCCGCATCATCAGCAATAGATGATAGTTCTTCTTTTTCAACACAACATACACAATTTCAAGGTGGAATTTACAATTTTAGAACACTTAACATAGGAAATGTTCACGATGACTACAATACTCACTATATATCAAGCTAACAAGATGACTATTATGAATATCCTCTACGGCATTCTATTTGGTGGTAGTCGTTGTAGAATATTTTAGTTTGTAATAATTTTTTATTATTCATTTGCTATAGGATTTGTAATAAAGTATTGCTATTTTTTTTAATTGATTAAAATTACGATTTTTTATAAATGATTATTAAACCGTACTACTAAGATGATAGAATAATATAATTTATCTATGCAATATAGGTAGCCAACATTTCCCTTTATCTAGATGGGAACATCTAGACGAAATAATTGTAGCAATAGCCTTAATGAATCTATGCGAGTTCATGCTTATATTTGAATACAATAAATCATTCCTTACTCTCTAGGCTTCATATAAACTTGCAGCTAATAAGGCTCAAAAGACTTGAGTCTCCACTAGTAAAGCTCGGCTTGTCCTAACTACTGATGCAATCTCATAATTTAAACTAGAACTTAGTCGTCTAACCCCCATAACCTTTGTTCCACCTTTCAAACTCAGCTCATGATAGGACATGCAAGAAAAACAAAAACAAGCATAAAGTTTTGTTATTCATTAATTTTTTATCTACCACCAAATAACACATCGTGTTTTCATTCTAAGGAAAATGTGGTGTCATTAGAACAATTTAACATCCAATGAGTCATTTAGTCATTTAAATGCTTCTAATATAATATAGGACACTAGTTTATTGAATAACTATATTTAAATAAACAATAAATAAGAATTAAAGCATGATGTAAAATAAAACTATAAATTCACGCCGCGATGACTGCAACACATAATTTATCATTCATGATACTCTGATACCGTGACACTACGACTGCAAATGCAATTGTTATTTAATTGCATGGCTGCTGCCCTTGCTTTAGATGATGTCCTTTGTAATGGCCAACACCCTTTCCATTGGCTGATGCCCTTTGCTTGTTGAGATTTGCTTGGTTGTTACTCTTGCACTGATTGATGCCCTTTGCATTGGCTGACACCCTTACATGGTTGTCACCCTTGGTTGGTTAACGCCTTTAATCTGACCGAAGGATTTTGACTCTGACTAATGGACTTTACTTTGACCTTGTGTCTCGACATCGATCCTCAAGTCATTTCTCGTGTTGAGGAATCCTAACAATTCTCCCCCTTTCAATACAACCCTCTTCTTTTCTACTGAGAAGAACATTGCACCATGCTCAACTTAGCTTTGGTGCATCACAAGTCATGCTTACTTTTGAGCAAGGGCTTTGTAAGGATATCCGACCCATTTTCATTGATATGGATTTTCTCCAGAGAGAGTTGCATCTCCTTGAGTACATCTCATAATCGGTGATGTCTGATCTAGATATATTTGGATCTTGAGTGGAAGTTGGCATTATTACTAATATGGATGGTGCTTTGTGAGTTACTTATTACTATAAACCTGTCTTCCCTCAAGTTGATCTTGCTAAACAATTTCTTCATCCACAACATCTAGTTGCACCCCTCGGTAATGGCTTTTTGCCTCGATTGTAGAGAAAACCACATACTTTTGCAATCATGACTGCCATGTGACAACTCCCTACAAAAAGTAAACAAGAATCTTGATGTTGATTGCCATGTATCCACATCTCCTACTATCTCCAAGTTGGTATAGCTAACTAAAATTGGCTTAGCCTTGCCAAAACAAAGTCTCATTCTAGACGTCCTTCATAGATATCTTAATATCCACTTTGCTGCTTCTTAATGATTATTTTTGGAGTTGGATATAAATTGATGGACTATGTTGATGGCAAATGCAATGTCGGGCCTTATACATACCATTACATACATCAAACTCTTAATGGCTAACTTATATGGGATCTGAATCATCTTTTTCTTGCCCTCTTTATCCCTCAGAGATGAGGCTTTGCTCAGCCTGAATTGGGGAGCAAGAAGACAAATGGCTGGTTTTGCTTGATCAATATTGAATCTCTTGAATTTGTTCTCTATATAATCATCTTGGGATAACCACAACTTGCCCTAACATTGGTCACGTGTGATGTATATGCCTAGGATCTTCTTGGCATGATCCAACTCTTTCATTTCAAAAGACTTAGCTAAATCTTCATTCTACTTATCTTGACCCACAATCAATATGTCATCCATGTACAAAAGTAGAAGGATGAAATTACTAGCTCCAAACCTTTGCATAGATATACAGTGGTCTGCTAAAATCTTTTTGTACCTCTACCGAGCCATATATGACCCGAACTTCATTTAACACTACCTTGGTGCCTTCTTTTTTTTTTTTTTGGTAAGTAAATAAATTTTATTACCAAAATGAGCAATATGTACATCAAAAGTCTCACAAAAAGAAAGCCATACAAAAACAACTCAGAACAGACCAAAATGGCTTCTAAAAATAGAGACAAATATCAACTATATCCAACGGTCTATAATCTTCAAGAAATCATATGTTTTCCCATTATTTGCAAAGCTTCCTCTCACAAAAATTTCTTGGACAATCTGCCTGCATATACCTTAAAGAGTAGATTGCTTCTTTTGGAACACAACATCATTCCTATTGATCCAAAGCACTTCAGCCCTTCCATTTTACCCCTTGTATACTTGATCATCCAGTGAACACAACTCTGCCATGCAGTAAAGAAATGTGGTAAGAACATCCAATTGAGCATTATTCTCCAAAGATGATGTGCAGCGGTGTATTGGACTACAAGGTGATCAAGGTCTTCCTCTCCCTGTTGGTAGACTTCACATGTAGCATTATCAATCAGCTGCCATGTTTTGAGTTTTTTCTTTACAAGAAGCACTTCTTGGCAGCATACAATTAAATATCGTTCCCGATACACAATATCGGCCGATATTTATCGGATTATGGGTTAGCCGATACACGAAATTGGCGATACACGACAGATCTAGAATTTCACATATTTATTGGTGATATATCGGTTATCGACCGATATTTGCCGATATTCTACCGATATTTGCCGATTTTTATTGGTTTGCTAATATTTATTGTGAAAAAAAAAATTACGCCGCGACAACCGCGACATATAAAAATATCGTTTGCGATGCTCCGATACCGCAACACCGCTACCGCAACCGCAATTGTGACCGCGACCGCGATTTTATTGCTTGCTTGGCAGTCCATCCAACATATAATTTTGTGTCTAGGCATTCCATGGTGTACTCAGGCAAGATTATACCATTTAACTTTGTCATTTTTGTGCCTCAAAGTGTGATACATTTTGGTAATACTAAAGCTGTCATTATCAGTGCTGGAGTTTAAAATCTCTTGCCTCATATCCCTCATTCTGAAAATGAGTTTGGTTGTCCAGGATGAATCTTCTTTAATCACAGCTTGCCAAACTCCTCATGCTTTAATCCATACAAACTCTTCACTAGTTTGCACACCATACACACTTTGTCCTTGACCTCAAACTCCTCCGATTGTTCCATGTATACATCCAAACGGGGAAATAAATGCTCATTAACTAGTCTTAATTCATATATTTTTGTAAAAGTTGATCTCAAAATCACATGAATAAATGTCATCTTCACCTCCGGAAAGAAAATCTCATCATAGTTAACCCTTGTCTTTGGCCAAATCCCTTGATCGCCAACCTTACCTTGTGCCTCGGCTTGGTTTTGCCTTCCTCATACTTGATTTTGAAAATCACTTGTTCTTCAATGTATTCCTCCTCTTCGGCCTCTCCATAAGCTTGTAAATGTTGTTTTTCTAAAGAGAGCTCATTTATTCCTTTATGATAACCAACCACTTCTCCCTATGAGCATCGTCGAGGGCCTCATCATAACATAGAGACTCACCATCATTTGAGAATAACACATAATCTGTAGCAATGTATTTGTTGGTTGGTCTTGGTCCTCTGGTAGATCTTTGCATCTTTTGTGGAGCTTTAGGTGCGTTAGATTGTTGGGGTTGTACTAACTTGGGCTCACAATCTTCACGATCCACTATCTTGGCATGGTGCCTCAACATCTCTTTATTTGAGTTGGATTGTGCCTTGTCCACTTCTCTTGGGTCATCCTTTCTTGCCGAGCTACCTGTTTATAAATCATCACAAGATTGCTCTAGGTCATCAATGTAGGTCTCCAACCCATACAATGAAATATCGGTACCGCAATTGTGTATCGGCTGTAATTTTGCGGTTTTTGGGTCAGCCGCGATGCTAAATTCTGAAAATGCGGCTGTTTTAGAAAATCACATATTTATTGCCACGATATCGGCGAAATTTCGGATATCGGCCGATATTTTACTGATATTAGCCGATATTTACTGATGTTGGCTGATATTTACCGATATTTATTGTGTAAAAGAATTAAAAAATTAAGCCGCGACAACCGTGGCATATAAAATATCATTCGCGACACCCCGATACTGTGACACTGCGACCACAACTATAACTGTAGTTTTATTGTATGCTCCAACCTCCCATCTTTTATGAACTCAGTCCTCAAAGAACACAATATTTCTGCTTCAGATTATCTTCTTGGCTATTGGGTCATACAACCTGTAGTCAAATTTTTTTTCATCATATCCAATGAACACGCATTGACAAGCCTTATTGTCCCTTGTTATGTGAACAAACGCACGACAGCCAATCATCCCCAGATAGTTGTGGTTCAAATCTTTGCTGAACTACACCACGTTGGCCACATCGCCATTTAGAGGATTTGATGGAAATATGTTGATGAGGTGACATGACGTCTGTGAAGCTTCTCTCTAGAATGGCCTTGGAAGCTTGGCATGTGAGAGTAAGCACCTTATCTTCTTCATCAATGTGCAGTGTTCCACACTTCCACCACCCTATTGTGGGGTTTTAGGAATGATATATTCATTTTGGATCCCATTAGCGTTGTAATTTCATCAAACGGGTCAAGTTATTCACCTTTGTTATCCATCCGAATACACTACAATTTCCTCTCAGTTTCACGCTCAACCTTATCATGAAAGACCTTGAAGTTGACCAATACTTAATCCTTGGTCTTTATGGAATATACCCAAAGTTTCTTGGGGAAATCATTGATGAACATCACAAAGTACGACTATCCATCTAATGATTTCACCCTCATCGGACCACCCATGTTTGAAAAGACCCGATCTAGCTTCTCCCTAGCTCAGATCCCAGCTTCCTTGACAAAAGTGCCTTGACTTTGCTTACCCAAGACATAGTGGGTACATCGGCTAACCTAACCCCTTTGGACCTCAGGTAGAGTGCCTTCGTTGTTGGAAAGCTTCATCCCTTTCTTATTCATATGGCGGAGTTTATGATGCCATACATCATATGAATCTCCCATAGAGTTTACCTCTGCCAACCGCCACAACTTTACTTGAGTCTGATATAGTGAGCAATAATTACTCTCCCTAGTACTATCAATAACCCTTTTGTCAACTTCCATGAGTCTCTTCTAAATTGACTCATGTAACCCTCATCATCGATCTTTTTAATCGAGATTAGATTCATTCTTTGGTATGGAATGTGCCTCACTTCCTTGAGTTACGAACAACAACTCAAGATCATTGCTAGTCATATACTCCCTATAATGAATATTTTTGAGATGTCAATCATTATTTATTCGCACTTTACCAAATTTTTTGGATGTGTAAGAGGAGAAATACTTCTTGTGTGGGGTGATGTGGTGTTTGCTACCCAGTCAATATTTGCACATGAGGTGCTTGTGCAAGCATTCATACGTTCTGAGACAACCAATAGTTAATCGCCTGACGCCTGTCGATTGTTATCTTCTTAGCCATCTTACTTTCCCTTTTAACACCTTTTTACAACTCCTGACAATCATTCCTCCAATGGCTAAGCTTCCCACAATGGAAGAAAGGCTTATTCTTTTTTGAGTTCCTCGATCTACTATCCAACCTCCCCATTTGCTTCCCGCCCTTGGATTTCTCCCGGCCTACTTCAAGTGTCTCGGACTTTGATGACAAGAGCACACTCCCTCCTCTTCTCATCTCATTTCTTAGAAGTAATGCTGCCACCGATGCCATTGTGAGCTTTCTACCTAGGGTGGAATTGCTGAGAGGCACAAAAAGTTTCCCAGTTGTTTGGCAAAGAACCTAGGAATCGAAAAATTTAAACTTCATCTCCAAACACTATCTCTGTATTTTTCAATTGGATGAATATGTTCTGGAACTCATTAAGTTGTGTTGCAATGGAATTTCTATCTTGATACCTAAATTTGTACAACTTTCTCATAAATTATACTTTGTTTCTAGCAGTTTTATTCACATAAAGCAAATCCAACTTGGACCACACTCCATATGCTCATGGTTTCTTCCTCAATACGATAGATGATATTGTTATCCACCCATTAACGGATATAACCATATGTTTTTCTATCTGGCTTCTTCCACTCCTTTTTTCTCATTATCTAAGGCATGACTCTTTCATTCTCAATCAGGCTGGTCAACTTTCTTATATAGAGTAGGTCTTCCATTTTGTTCTTCCACATCCTATAATTCATGCTATTCAACATCCCCATACCTAACTCGTCAGCTCCCATGACTGCCACAACCTCTTATACCAGTTGTTTGGGATGTCCATTGAAACTATAACATAATTATAAGGAAATATAAAAGTAAATTGCAAGCATAAAAATAAAGATTTATGGGATGAAGAAATCCATTGACACACTCAAATATGTGCTTATTATGCTCCAAATTCTCTGGCCGGGACCTTTACAGGTGCTGTTGGAAGTCAACCTTGGTGAAGTACTCAATCATCTTACGTTTGTAAGAGATCCCTTTCTTAAAGGACTTTATGCCACAATTTCGATGTCTAGTTATCTGCATGGAGGCACAATTTCTTCTTCCACATCTCTATATCAAGTGAAGGTTTAATCCAATGCATAATGTAATGCATTATCCTTGATGCGTGAATATTCATGTCTGCTGCATACATAGAGGTTCATTTCTCTTGTTTTCATAACCTTCCCTAACAATGAAGCGAGTACAAGCGTTGATTGCTGATCTGCAGTAAATCAGAAGGACCTGAGCTCATAAAAAGGTGAGAGATAATTCAAGAAGATGAAGAGAGAAGCGAGTACAAGAAATCATTTTAGCACCAATCAGCTACTATCACTGTGCAGCTGTTTCTGGGAACTCTCAGACCTTGAGGGCTGGCTATCCTATGTGATGGGGATGGCAATTTGGTTTAATGCAAGTCAGCTATCTACGGAAATTATGCAACTGTTTCTGCTAACACTCAAAATCAAAAGTCAAGGGGAGCTAGCTGCTCAACATGATTGGAATGAAAATATAGTTTCAGCACCCATTGCAATTGCTTTTCTGATCACTTAGAACTTCAGCAGCCTCAGCCACCCATCATGATTCGTGATTGCATTAGCTTTTTTTAACATACTGTATTTAGTTCTTTTATTTGATCTTAACATTAATTTATGAGTCAGGATTAGCTTCTGAATTAATTTAGATTAATGTCTACTGCAGAGCAGGTCCTCTTTGAAGATGGCATTGCATTTCTTAATGCCTTCCTCGTCAGCCAAACTAATATGTTGCCCTTTGTTTAATACTGCTCAAAAAACTACCTTAACATAGATGATATTTTGAAGTCACGCCAACGGATTGCATTTCTGTAAGTGTCTGATATGATTGTTCAATTAATTTCAATATAGCCCTTTGCTATGGTTTGCTTAATGCTTTTAGATTTGATAATTGCTTAGTAAGATCATCATTTTGATTGATATTATCTATTCATGATGCTATTTATAAGTCTATTACTTTGTTCATCTAAGAGAAGGCTTTGTTCTTTTTGTCTTTTCAAGATTGCATATCATTTTATGAGAGGGTTGAAAGCAATAGGCCTACCAGTCTGCCACCAATGGGGAGGTATACCGCTACTCCTTTCTTGCATTTCTCATATCAGCTGTTACAAGATCTGAGATCACTTCTTTCAGTGTCTTTTGATTTGGGGGCGGTCACTTCTATGATTTAGAAATTTGTATTTGATTTGATTGATGTATCTATATAATTTGGAATCTATGTAACGTTGCTATTTTGTTTTAGCATCTCCTCCTTTGCAGTTGCCCAGGGAGAGGGAACACGTTGAAGATGGTACACTTCTCATCTATCATTAGCACTAAAATGTTCTAGATGTTTAATATAATTCGTGCAGCAACATTATTTTGGGGGGGGGGGGGTTGCATTGCATTCAGTGTCACTTTCTGATTGTTCTTGTGGGCTCACTTATATTGTTGCATTTTAACTGTTTTAGACTCCGACGTTGCCTTTTTATGAATAGGGTCCACGGTGCAGATGAGATCTTGGGAGAGGCCGCTGCTGCATGCCTGAAGACTTCTCTGAGGTTATATTGGATTATGGAAAGTTCCAGCTGCTGTCATGTTTATGATATGAGACTAAATACTATTTTTATTTTTATTTTATATACGCGCACCTTGTAGCAAAGAAAGAAGACATAGAATGATGCATATCCGTTGCATTGATTTTCTAATTTTTGTTGGTGTTATGACCAAGGACAAGGAAGGCAATTATCTGGAAATAACTTCCCTATATAGGAACGATGTAGCTGTAATATCAGGGACAGATAGGTATGCTCATTATCAGCTGCTACAGTAATGGAAAACTTTTTGATTGACTTTGAGCTGCTAATCAAGTTCAGGCGCTGATACTGATAATTTCTTGACCTTAAAGGCATGGCATGCAAGGCTAACTATGAAGAAGCTATGGGATGATTTATAAGAGCAAGTATGTGGTCTATCATCCCCCTGTTTCGTCTAACATGCTTGAGTCTGTTCCTCTATTTTCACAAAAATTCCTTCAATAAGTTGAACATGCACGTAACTGTCAGATATTTGTTTGAGTTGGCCTCTGTTTTTGGTTATTGTTCTGGATAGGGAGGGTATACAATTCCTTTCAGAGTTTTAGTCAACATCTTGTACTTTCATCTGGACATTCCATCTAAACTTGATTGTCTTATTTGATTTGGAAATCTTTTTCGGTAGTATAGTTAACTTACAACTGCTTTTCTTGCATTACTTCATGCTTCTTCCGTTCTTACACCGTGCTTCTCATATATTAACGAAGTTTTCTGTGGTAATTGTATCATGCTGTTCATAGTCATCTAGTATTTCTTTCCAAATAAATCATCACCAAGGCATCAAAGCAAGGCCCTTTAGTAACAAAGCTTCATCTAATCATATTTGCTTATGTTTCTTCATTTTTTTTTCTGTACTTAAATGAAAGACTGCCAGTCTCCAGAACTTGATGTCCTGCAATCAGCAACCGCATATTCCTGGAAGAAGTTATTAAGTGTTCAGCTTACCGTCTATACCGATCAATTTCCGTGTCTAATAATATATGGTGGTAGTGTGTGCTGAAATCTTCTTGTCGCATCTGTTCCTTGTGCTGTAAATCATTTTGGGGATTCACACAGCAATCTGCGGCTGGACTTTTGTTGCGGTGTTTACTTGTAAATAAACAAAAGTTGTCAGTCTATATAGGGCTTCATTGGTCATCAAATGGAAGATTTCCTCCTATAAGAGAGGCTGGGAGAAAGCTTTGATGTTTATTGTGCAGAGCTGAACTAAACAAGTTTGTCACCATCTGTTGCCAAAATTAGATCCAGGCAACAAACTGAATGAAAGTTGAACCAGATGTCATTGTTTTGAGCTACCGATGTTGTGGACCTTAATCCTTCCTCTTTGTTTATTTGCACTTACTGAGGATGCGAACACTGAAGGTCATCACCGTCTTCTTACTGATATGCCCACAATAGGATTGATATTTCTGTCAACTGAGCCAGCAAGAATACCGATGGCTGGAAATGGAATTGCCGGCAAGATGTCGAACCCTCATCTGGTACTCCATTTATGATTAACTGATCATGCACAATGCTACTTATCCTTAAAGTTTGTTTGGTATGGAGATAATAGAGGTGGAAAAATTTCCCCCCTATTGTGTATTTTTTGTATTAAATATTTCATAATAATAAAAATATTTTTTTATAAAATATCTATTTTAGATTAAATTAAGATCTAAAATGGGTATTTATTAGAATAAAAATATTTAATTTTAAATAAATTATATAAGATATATAAAATATGAGAGTAATTTTTCCACTTCTATTATTCTCATACCAAACTAGCACTAAGATTTTTTTTTTTTTTTACAACTTTATGATTTTAGAAGTCCTTTGGGGGCGAGGAGCAATGAAGAATAGATATAAAAAATCTTCTTTAGAATTCAGGAGTGTTTTGAAAAGAAAAAGAAAGTAGTCCTTTACCTTAAAAAGTAGAAATACTTATACTATTTATCGCAAATTTGAATTTGATTGGTATAATTTTTCCACAAAAATGTTAGATTTTTGTCATTATATTTAGTAGATTTTTGTTGTGATGATTTCTATATCCTTTTTGGACTCAGAAATCATAGTAAAGAGAGTGAACACTGGGCCTATAATAAGTGGTTCAATGCTCACTAAAAAGGTGTTAAAAATTTCCTGTTTTTACATTACAACAAAGGATTTAAATCCTTTAGAAAGGGAAAGGGTAAAAAAGAGTGCAATGAACTTATTGATTGTAACAATACAATGAAGTTAGGGCGGCCAAAAAATGTCCTCATGTTGCGCCTTTTTAGTGTTAGTTTGGAACGATCAATATATATCCGACTAACAACTAAATCAAGTTACAAACATAGAATATAAACCTGGACAGGCTCGGCCAATCCAATTTGATATTAGAAGGTCTTCCATATAAAAATATTTGATATTTAAATTTGTGTACATATTGAAAAAAATTGGTTAAATCAGTTGAAATAATTTTATCTCAGTATAAATTAAAACAATATTATTTAGCTTTTAGAATAAAAAAAGTGTACAAAGGTTGAACTGGTTGGCCTAGACATTAGACAAGTCGAACCATGGTCATATTGAGTCAAACCTAAAAAATTATCAAGCCAAGCTAGGTTTCTATTGAATTGAGGTTGGACCTATTGGATCTCATATTGACCCCTACATTGAGCTGATTTTTGGTCCGATTTTTTAAATATTAGTTACAACAAGACGTGCTATATGAATGGATTAAAATCAAGTGGAGAAATTTTTTGGAAAGTCTGATTCAGCTCTGATATTCTCACATAAAATCAGGCTCGTAACTACACTTTTCATAAGTGAGTCCTATGCTAATGTGAGTGAGTTTTTATGGCAAACTAAGTTCAGCTACCCAGTTTCATAATCATCCTTCAAGATGCTGCCACACCGTAGCAATTTCCTCCAATATTGTTTGTATAGATATACTTTATCTAGGTTAGATTGGTGTTCCTAGGTGTTAGTTGACTTTCATATGTAAATAAGTCGAGGTGAGCTAAATTAAATTTCACCAGATTTAGGCTTGAATTGTTTATTAAACGAGTCTAATATTAGGTTTGAGTTTTACTTATTTAACTAAATAAATCAGTTGAACTAAATTTTAATGAGTCAAACATATAAGTCTAGGCTATAAATAAGTTAAAGCAAAAAATTTTAAATTTGAGTTCGTCTCATTTAACTAAATTAAAGAGCCAAATCGAGTTTTAAAGGGGCCGAGTTTATATGGATCGTGGACTCATTTCATATGCAATCCATTTTATTAATATTAATATAATTATTGCTTATTCCTACCCTCCAAAAAAAGGAGTTCACGTTTAAATTTATGCGTACACTAAGATATTGTTATACGTTAGTAAACTTTTTTTTAACATAAATATCAATTTTAATTATGAATTATTGTTGAAATTTGTGGACTCTAGTAGTGTATTTTGACAAAACTCAAATTAATTTTTTTTTAATATAGGTATAATTAATGTTAATATTGAATTGAATTATCTAATCTGTTAAGTTCCCTTTTCCATATACAATAGTTTAAACCACTTTGTTTTTGTCTTTTTTCGAATCCTCAAACCTGTTTATAACCGATAATGAATTTAATTATTTAGATTAGCTGAATTCTCTATTTCATTCCACTCTGTGTCTAAGTACAATAATTTACGACCACTTTTTTCTAATCCCTCATCTGTATAACCCTTAATCAACACCTAGCTTCTTGATTCCTATCTCGTATAGTCGTATACTCTTCAGCCGTTGTCTATTTTCTTTAACAGCATCAGGGCCATGATTCCATGTTTTCTATATTCTTTAATAGTCTACGAGAAAAAAACTATAGGAAACTTTTTCGTCATCAAACTACAAGATCACCTTCCACCTTCATAAAATGAGTTTATATACGGTTCTTTATACTTTTTTAACCGACTTTTAATAAATTAGAAAAAAAGGATTTATATATTCAGTTGTTTTTATTGAGTTGGAGAAACCAAATTGTTGATGGAATTAAAGGATAAAGTTTCATATACTTTAATCAAGTTATTTACATATAATATTTATATTCATGTTCAAATCATATTCTATGTAAAGTGTATAATATTAAAATAATTTAAGGGTGGTTTTGGAACTTTACTCCCTATGTACTTTGAATTTTGTATTTATGATTAAATTAAAGGGTATGCTCTCCTTATCTTATTTTATAGACCCAAGCAAATCAAATATGGTCAAAGCAGAATGAATCAAAATAGATTAAATCAAATTTGTTTAGAGCTGAGTCAAAAAATAAAAGAATAATAATAACACTAATAGTAACAATAACTGGTAGTGATGATTAACAATACCAATAATAATAATGATGATGATGATGATGATATGCATGATAATAAAAATAATGATAATTAATTTTAGCATTACTAACACCAATAATAATGATTAAAAAAATAATAGCAATGATAACTATAATTATAATAAAAATTATAGAAATAAAAATATAATTAATAGTAATAATATAAAAATTAATATATAATAATGATATATTGCAAATAAAAATAATGTTTGATAACAATATATTATATTATTTCTTATCCTTAATTATTATTATTATTAACTTATTATCAATTTTAATTAATCATCATTTATATTATTGCAATTATTATTTTTATTTTACTATATTATCATCCTCACCATTATTAACAATATTCACTAGTACTTTTATACACAAGTAATTATAATAACTATTTTTCCCAAATAATAAAGATATGATTATTGTTGTGAAAATAGTAATATCACCGTAAATATTTATTAATTTTTACTATTCATTATTATAATTATTCTTTATAAATAATAATAATAATAATAATAATAACAATAATAGTTTTAATAATAATAACAAATACACAATTAAACTTAAATAATATCATATTAAGACTAAGGGCATAATCCTACTATTGTAATAATATGCTTAATTAGTTTTTGATCTTTTATAATGCACTATTATATATATATATATATAATATGCCCTAATGTTTGTACCAATAGTCTAAAAATAGGCATGGATATCTAATAAACTGATTTTTAATTTTCATTTTTATTTTATTAATTATAAAATATTCACTAAGAAAATTAGCATTTTTAATTTGAAGTCTGTGTGTGCATGTGTGTGTGTATTCGACATTTAAGAGTGGGTATGTTAATTAGGTAATTAATCCAATCTTATTTAAAATAATTTTCTCTCACTTATTTATCATGTCCAACATCTCTCTAGCATCCATCCTTTTTTATTTAACAAAAATGCCTAGCAAACATATTCATTAATATATATGTTTAGAAACAAGACGTTGTTAATATAAATACTAAAAAAATAAGCAATCATTAATATAAGTTCTTAGAAAATAAGAAACCATTACACGATTATGGCTGAATTTAACTCCTTAAGTCTCTCCTTTGCTTGGAAGTTGATTCGGAAGTTGCGATCAACGGGAAAAAAATGACTTTTTCTTATAGTAAATATTCCGGGTTCATTTGTTGACGAACATAAAATGAGTGAAGCAGCATATTACATACCCTTTATGTCCCCTTTGCTATTCCACTATAGAGGAATGTTGTAATACCCCTATTTTAGCACTTTACATATTTAAAAGAGTTAAAATATTTTAAACAGAGGGTGTTACCATCAAAATTAGTATAAGTTTGGTTTCTACTACCATTCTTATTTCAAGTGCTAAGTCTTACATATTTTTCCACTTAAATTAAGAACCATAATCATAAGAAACATATAAGTGATTACTTTATAGCTTCCACTGTTATGATATTACACAAAGGATTAGACAAGAATACAATATCCAAAAGGGAAGAAATAAAGAAGGGTACATAAGAGTATAAGAGATATCTTGATCAAAATATGTCGTAGTAGACATCAAATACTCCTAACTCTCAATCCCAACCAAAATCCATCAAGTATTACCCTCAAAATACTTCTATAAGGTAACGACTACCTATTAAATAGGCAGAACCATAAAATATAACTAAAAAAATTATAGAAGGGGTGAATAGGATTATTAAGAATGGTAATGAAAATTTTAAAATTTGACACATAATTTACATTAAATCAAGACTACAATTTCTCTACATTCACTACCAAAAGGTTTTACCTTTTGGATTTTCAATCTCATGTGTCTTTATTGATGAATACCCTTCTCTTAGTTTATGAGTCTACACTCTTAATGACCCCTAAGAGATGATTTATAACTAAACCTAGTTATTATTTCTAGGGTAAATGATGTACAAATTCAATGACATATTCTAAGAATGCTAGACAACACAGAACCTCAAATAATGAGTTTTGAAGAGTGTTGTGGTTGATTAAAAATTATCTAAAAAAAGATGCAAGTGTAAAAGTGTTAGTGCAATTTGTGAATGTAATCTAGCTAGAAATCACGGATGCACAATCAAGATGCTTATTCTGGCTAAATAAAGTGCGCAATACCACTTTTAAAAATATCTCAATGAATATCAGAATACGAAATTGTGTTGTTGAGAGTTAATTTCATGCCAGAGTAAAGAAGTAAATATGCAATTAATGAGAGTTCAAAATTTATCATTATTCTACCCCGTAAATTCTATTTATACTACTGGCTAATAGTTTAGACGTTGAAGTAAAAAACATGTATCCATTACGCAGGCAACAAACATAATTTTCAGCGTTTAATGGTGACCAGTCGATCAATTTCATGCGGTACACTTTTTTTTTCATATGAACATACAAGAAGAGTTAAATGATTTGGAAAACCAATTGATGCATCATGTTGATCATTTGATTTTTTTTCTCAAACTAGTTGATTGGTTTAATCCCTAAGTGAAAAACATTTTGCATTTTATCATAACTCTTAGCCTTGTTAGCCAAACTAGTCAACCGATTTTTATAACCAATTGATCATTTTGATAATACCATTTGAAGTGTTCAGTTAAAGGAAAAATGGGTTCCCTACAATTTGGTGAGTTAAAATTTTCAATTGAGGGTTGGTTTAGATAAGTGTGGTTTTAAATTACTATTATTCAATGCAATTCATGTATACTTAAACATATAGGTTAATCCCTTATATATGGTTATTACCATCAACACAATGACAAGACATTATTTGACCTAGGAAGTCAACATGAACCTATTAGTATAACTGTACCGAGTAAATCATTACACAACACTAATATGCTAAGACTACATGGAAGCATGTCATGAATACATTAAAGAGAACATGTGATACCAAGATACAATAAATATGCTATATCATATACATCATCCATGCCACATTCTCATTATGTTATCACACTTAATCATTTTACAACCATCTCATAAACCAACATGACCATAACCAAAATAACCATCTCATAAAACCAACATGAAAATAACCCATAGCCATGGGGTAGTGTACCTAGGAAAACTATTGAACTCAACTTTCAAAACCAATAAAACAAATTATCAACCAATAGTTACATCCATTTTAATTGCTTGAGGATATATAAGAATAATCCTGTGACATATAATGTACACTAAGGTAACATAATATCCTCCCAACTTTTACCCTAGAGACGTAAAATTACTACGGTAATATTTACACCAAGACAACATGATATCTTCCCATCCTAGGGTACCTAATTCTTAAGTATGTATATCATCTAAGAAGTTCAAAGAACTAAATAAAATAGACTAGGGCCTAAGTCAAAATACTAATGCATTAGAAAACCAACAAACCAATCGATGATTCCTACCTTATCTCTAGGGTATCTAACCCTAAAGAGTAAAACATTCCCAAATCTTGAGGTCGTTTGCTTTAAATATTAATATTCTTTTGAGTGACCACCAAACACCCATAAGAAACATATGACAAAAAATCCATATTTAACTATTTTCTTTTTCTTTTAATAGTTATTCAATTCAACCCTAAGGTCAATGGTTGATGTTGAAGTTGAAGTCAACACTAATGCAGCCCAAGAATAAATTAAGGTCATCCTATATCAAATTATTTACAAATAGGCACATTTAATTCACAAATGATCAAATTGTCCTTAAACCCAATTTATCTCAATTTTAATCCATTGTAACACTAAATTATTTTAGCTAAAAATTTCTCTTAAAAGGCTAAAAGATAATAGATCAAAACACTCAGCATGGATATATAGATTCTGAAATCTCTAATAATGGAAAATATTATTTTGCCCCTACACATTAAATTACCATATTGAGCACATTAACCCTAAACATGCATGTCTAACATATTATTTATTTCATGTTAATCACACAAACTTATTTAGATCATACTAATTGACATTTGTGGTTGCAAATGATCATGACATTTCTACCCCTAGAGTTTAAAATAATGAATCATATAAAAACAACTATAATCATGCTCAAATATATATAGATATATTAATATTTAGCTAAAACATTCAAAGAAATTAATGGGATACTTATTATAGAAAAATGGCATGGAAAGTTAAAAAGACTTAACCAAACCCTAATCTTAAACATGCAACAATAATCTTAGCATAATTATACTTATTATCACATGCATAATTAATTTACAACATTAAACCCTATTCTATCATGCTATCATACATATACTAAAACATATAAATTGAGCATACTTATACCTAAAAATTCTTGCTTATATACATAAGAAAAAATACTATAAAACATGGGGCAAACACGTAGTTCATGATATCGCAAGGAAAGTATAAGATCATAATCAATCATAACAATCAAAGTCTAACTTGTTAATACATGATTTTCATACATTAGTAGGAACATATAGAATACCTCTTATCCAAGAAAAATAGAAAAACTAAAAGCTAAAAATACCAAGCCCTATCCTACAAATAATCATAATTCTTCTATATTATCTATGTGAGAGAAGGACGCTGCTAAGGGGACTTGCATGTAAAACTCATGTAACAGGGAGCAAATATGATTCATTTATGTAGCAAAAGATTGGGTTGAATATTTTTTTCACGTAGCACAAAGTGGCCAATTTGAGATGGTGAAGAAAATGATGGCGGATGGCATGAGGTGGTGACAGTGTGGAAGCTTGGTTGTGTGAATATGGTGGAACAAGGGTGGTGGTGTGTTGGTTAGTGGAACATGTAATCCCCAAAAATTTTAAAAGCCTATAATTTAATAAATAACTTTTATTTGGGATAAATTAGCCTTTAAATCTATTTACTTTAATTATTTATGGATTTTTGAGTATATAAAATTGGGTATAAATATTTAATAAATTAAAATAAATATTTTGTTATTTTATCACACCCTTATTATTTAAATAAATTTTCAAACCCTTATTTTACTAACATTTTCCTTTTTAACACTTATATTTTAATTATATTAAATTAAATTATTAAATCAATTTATTACCAAAAAATTTATATTATATTATTTTATAAATTAAACTATTTTATTTAATACCATTTTCCTTTTCTTTTTCCTTTTCCCCCTTTTTCCTTCTCCTTTTTCTTCCTTTTCTCTTTTCTATCTTTTCTTTTTTTTTTTGGGCCACCAGCTGGCTGGCTTGCCCTCCCCTCCTGCGTGCTGGGCCGCTAGCCTATTCTTCCTCCTCCCCTTCGCGCAAGCCCGGCTACCTCCCTCCTTTCTTTCTTTCCCCTTCTCCCCAACCGGGCCGCCCCACACCCTTTTCCCTGCGTCGGTCTGCACGCACGCACCCAGCACCCGACTCTTCTTTCTCCTTTCTTTCTTCTTCTCCCATTTTCCCCAGCGCCATAATCGGCCATCCTCCGCCATCTCCACAGCCCAACCTGCAACCCCCTCTCCCCATTTACCTCCCTAACTCTCTCTCTCCCTCCCGCCATTTCTCTGCCCCATCCCGGTCCCACCATCTCTCCCTTCCCCATTCCCTACCATCGCCATTCCCCTCTCCCCTTCTCCCTCTCCCCTTCTCCCTCTCCCTACCACTACCATTCCTTTACTACCCTACCGCCGCCCTTGAGTCTACCTATCCCCTCCTCTCTCTTCGCCTTATTTTTCTTCTTCCTCCCCGCCTCATTCTGGCATTTTTTTGTTGAGCTTTCCATGCATTCCCGACCCTCCTTTCTTCCTTTTCCCTCATTCCTTCATCCTCCCTGTTTTGCTTCGATGCCGTCGTTCTTCCGCTGCCACCGCATCAACAGCCACGTGCACCACCTCCTGCCACCCTCTACCTCCCCCTTGAACCATAACACACCCATTGAGCCACCCCGCAGCCTCCTCCTTGCTCCTCTCTTCTTTTTCTCTTCTTTCCCTCCCTTCTCGGCAACCACCCTGTGCAGCCCCGATCCGTCGCCTATGTCACCACCTGAGCCACCAAAATAATCCCTGCAACCCCCTCTACCACCCCCAATTCTCATTTGGTCGAAACCACCACCCACATGCCCTTGTTTTCCCTCTCCCTTTTCCTTCCTTCTCAACCCCCCATTTCTACTCCCTCCTTGGTTGCCACCTTCGCAGCCTCACTGCCGCCGCCTTTGCCCTCTTAGCCTCCTTCAACCCATCCCCGACCACCCCTTACACCCCCTCTCCACCTCTACATCCTTTCCTTACCTTAAATCCTCCCCCGCATGCCCTTTTTCTTAGCCCCAAAACCCCAACCCGAAAACACCACTCCCTCCTCCCATTCTTGCCATTTTGAGCCTCTCCCCTCATTTCTTTGCATGCAGCTCATGCTGCATGAGCTGCTGTCTCTCTTGATTTAGTTGGGTAATATTTTTAAGGTATAATTATATTTTAATTCAAGTATTTGATTAATTAAGCATTATAAAGTTTTATACTTTGATTTTTATTATTTCTAATGTAATAAATCTTGATATATTTTTAGGTATTGGTTTTGATAATCAAAGCTTAAACCTTAAACTGGAATACCGGTAAGGTTCGTTTTTGCAGGAATCGAGGTAACCGTTAAATCCCACTTAAACGCATGGATTAACATATGTTAGCACATTAGGATTTTTAATATGTTATTATGCTTAATATATGTTGTTTAATGTCATATGCATATTTTCTTGTGATGTTGGATTAAAAGAAGCATGTTAGGCCATATGTTATGTATGAAAATATTGTTAAGGTAAAAGTTGGTTGTTAATAAAAATGTTAAGTATTATCCATGTTATATTATGCTATTGTGATCTTTAATGCATGATTAATATTTTGTGAGCCTTAGGGGTATTTTAGTAATGTATCTTGTACAAGAATATGGCCTAGTATATATATGGGTGCTAATAATATTATATTAATTATAAGAGTTGTGAATGAGGTGTTAATATTAATATTTTATGTAGTAATACTAATGTTTTAATGCAAGTGGTGTACTAAGGGGTGAAACGGTAATTATTAATTAAAAAGGGTATTATGGTAATTTGGAGGCAAGGGTAAAATGGTCAATTTATTAGAAAAAGGGGTAAATTGGTAATTTTGGAAGTAAGGGGGTAAAATGGTAACTTTGTAATTAAAGGGGCTAAATGGTAATTTTGTGAATAGAGAGTAAAATAGTAATTAAAGGTTAAATTGGTAATTTTGTAATAAAAGGACAAAATGGTCATTTGGTAATAAAAAGGCAAAGTGGTAATTTTGTAATTAAAGGGAAAATTGGTAATTTTGTGATGGAAGGGTAAAGTGGTAATTTCGTAATAAAAGGGGGTAATCTGGTAATTTTATACTTAAAGGGCTAAATGATAATTTTTTGATTAAAGGGCAAAATGGTAATTTCGTAACTAAGGATAAAATGGTAATTTTACATGTGAAAGGGTGTTAAGGTAATTTTTGGAAGTTAAGGGGGTAAAATGGTAAATTTGAAAGTAAAGGGGTAAATTGGTAATTTGGTAAATAAAAGGGGTAAAAGTAGAAATTGGAAAGGAGTAACTTAGTAATTATAATAATTGAGAAGGGTAAAATAATAATTTAAATAACTAAAGGGTAATTTGATAATTTAATAATAGAGAAGGGTAAAATGGTAAATATGATAAATGTGAAGGGAAATTTGGTAATTTAAATAACTAAAGGGTAATTTGGTAATTTTGATAATGGATAAGGGTAGTTTGGTAATTATGATCACATAAAAGGGGTAATTTGGTAATTTAAATAACTAAAGGGCAATTTGGTAATTTTGATTATGGAGAAGGGTAGTTTGGTAATTATGATCACAAAGAAGGGCAATTTGATAATTTAACTGACTAAAGGGGTAATCTGGTAATTAGGATAATGGAGAAGGGTAATTTGGTAATTCGACCAACTCAAGGGCAATTTATTAATTATAATAAAGGAAAAAGGGCAAAGTGGTAATCTAACCAACCAAATAAAAGATATATTAAGTGTAATAATTATGAAGGGGGATTAGTGACATAATAAGTATGGGAGATAACTTGGTAACCTAAATCGAGTAAGGGATAACTTGGTAATTATGTAACAAGGAGAGTAATATGGTAATTTGTCAAGTAAGGAAGGGATGACTTAGCAATTATATAAGTAAGGGGTAAATTAGTAGTTTGTATCTAACATGTCATTGTGATTGTGGAATTTCCTAATATGAATCAAATAACACTGATTAGCGAGGTGAGAGTACTTGATAATTAGTAATTATCACGAGAACGAATTCTAATTTGAAATTAGATGAAGTTAGGATGGCCTTAATGATTCTTCTGTATTACCTTGGACAACCATTTGAATAAGAAATATCTAGCGATATCCGAATGATTAAAAGTGAATAATTATCTGATTATTTTGCTTTTGTGATCACCTTAATTAAGACACTAATACTTAAAGTGAAAGACCTCGAGATTGGGAATGGTGGCTCTTTAGGGGTCACTACCCTAAAGACGTGGTTTAGCCCACGATTATTTTGATGTTTGTTGGTGTACCTTTGTACTCCAGCTAGGCTCTATCTAGCTCTACGGACCTAGTTAGGGGGTATGCATACTTATGGATTAGGTGTCCTTATCGGTAGGGTACTGAGTTAGCTTTATGACCAGGGTACCTTTGCGTCCCTAGGTTGATAGTTGAAGGATATTGAGTAGCTTTTATGCACCAGTGTGACCGATGTACCTTTGTATCCCAGGATCTTGATCTCCCTATCGAGAAAATAAATGGAATTGTTGTATTGATTAAAAAGGGAAAACACTAATCGCTAAAGTGAAAGATTAATGAGCCGGGCCCAATTGAATTATATTATGAGTACCGAGCCACCGGATATAATAGTGACCCAGAATGTTTTGCCCTAGATGATGTATATTTATATTCCGATCCACTGGTCAGAATGGTGGGGGTCCCGAGCTTCATAAATTTGATTTAGTTGTGAATAAATCATGGGAAAATACTAATCACTTATAGTGGAATACGATGTGAGTCGGGGCCAGACCGGTTCACCGGCTAATAATAATGGCCAGGAGCGCTTTGCCCTACATGACCGGTCCACTGATGAATAATAGTGGGGTTCCCTCACTCACACGAATAATTATAATATGATATGATTGATAATGATGGACTAAGGGCTTAAGGCCTAGAAGTATCAATTGTACTCTATGGCCTATTAATATTTGATTGTTTTGTTAAGTATGTGATTGTATAAATGTGGATATTAAGTATTTACCTTTCATTAATTATGTACGTAATATTTTGTGGTGCATTGCGGGCCTGTTGTTAAGTGTGATTTAAAGGGTTACTCAGTATCATAGTACTGAAGGGTTCCATTCGAGAAGCCCTTGCCTATTCAATGGGCAGTGCCCCTTGCAAGTCGTTCTCAGGTGCTATTCAAGTGGGCTCTTGGGAAAGAGTGTAAGGTACTATTCGGTAAACCCTCGGGTTGTACTCTTTCAACTTTACCACCGGTGGTATATTATACTCTCATAAAATGTTTTAATGTGCTACTTTGATTTAATCATTGGTTTGAGTTCCTTGTAAGTTGTATTTTTCTCTTTTAGCCTTAGCACTTGGTATTGGGACGGTAGGAATGAATGGGTTTGGTACTAAGTGTGGCGGTAATATCCCCAGAATTCACAGTTTATTATTTTGCTTCAACTAATTTTCTTTTAATTAAACAAAATTTTTCAGTAGTGAATTTTGGGGGTGTTACATAACAACTCAAGGGTTACAACATGGGTGGTTGGAGTGACTATGGAGGGGTTTGGGTGAGGTTTGCACTTTGCCAATGAATGGACGCATAAGGTGGTGGGATCAAGATGGTGTGTGGTTGTGATTATGGTGGTGCAAAATTTGAGGAAAACATAGAAACCTAAGGAGAAAGAGAAGAGAGATAAGAGATGAGAGATCTCAGTTCAGGTTAGGGGATGACTAAAATGAAAATGAAAGGGGATAAAGTAATGGTTTGGTAGCATGAGAAAGGAGAAGGCATAAAGGAGTAGAGGGTTAGTGAAGGATGATAGGTGCAAGTTAGCTAGAAAACAAAATAGAGGCAAAGTGTTGTGTGAAAATAATCAACAAGAAGGGGTGGAGTGTATGATTAGGCTAGTGTGTTGGTTTAGGCTGAGTTACAAAACTAGTTTGATTAACCAAACTAGGGGTAACAATATCAATTAGGGAAAAGGGAAAGGATCATGGTTAAACATGGGTTAAACCATAGTAAAAAAGGCTAAACATCTAAAAACAAGGTTGAGAAATTTTGGGATGTTATAATTGTGATAATATTTTATGGGGTTGTTCTCACTCAAATGCAGTATGGGATGCCATAGTGTTAACCTAGTTGCAGATTGATTTATTTGTAGGTAACTTTCTCAGCTGACTGGAATACAATTTAGGAGAGAAGTCAGTAGCTATACATAGTCAGCCTTAGTGCCTCATTTTCATTGTACCTTGCTGGTGGATTTGGAAATGGAGGTGTACCAAGGTATTTAATTATAAACCTCGATTGAATGACATGGTTCATTTTATTGGAAAAAAGAATGAAAGATATAGTTGCAACATAGGAGGATCTTTATGGTAGTGATAGAAATAAGTGTGGTATAAATTGTACATGTTGCTTAGATATTGTCGCTTAGGGAAGCCTTCAAGCTAGACACGGAGTTTAGATCATGTAGGGGATGGAGGTGTTTTGAGAAATTAGGAGGCCCAATGAGTTTACGGTTGTTATAAATATAGGGGTAACATCTTAGCTTATGACAGAGCTATGGGGCATTTGCAAAGATCTCAAACTAGCACAAGAGTTGGGACTCATCAGGATTACGATTGCATCAAATTTTATGTTTCTCGTGGAGATGGTGATGAGGAAATATGATGTTTTGGTAGTTCATGTGAATCTAGTTCATGATTGCAGGACTACTATAGAGTTGAACTCAGGTAAGTGTAGCATGTCTTCCATGTGGCTAATATATGTGTTGATAATATAGAAAATATAACGTTGAGTCTCTCTCTAGGATTTGATAGTTTGAACTCCCCTCTCCATGGATTGAATCATTTACTACACTACAAGAAAACTCTTTTATAGAAAAAAAAAACACTTTTGCAATGACAATACTTTGTTGTTGTGAAAATTTCTTTGGGAAATGACAATTTTATGATGATACAAAAACTTGTTGCTAAAAATAATTCATTTATATAGTGAATATTAGGAAATGTTTTTTAATGATGCAATAATATTTATATGTTGTAATATACAAAACATTTTTACGATGAATTTTTTGTTGTAAAATATTGGTTGAATTTATTTAAACAACTATAATTGTTATAAATATTTAGATTATTTTAATGTGACTCCATGTTGTTACAAAAAAATAATTTATCGACAATTTTGCTACAACGTCTATAATTTATTGTCGTAAAAAATGACTTATGACAATGATGATTAAGTGTTCTTGCTAAATATTATTGTTATAAATATTAATTTATCTTCTCTCCTCTATTCCAATGTGTGCTAGGAGATGAAAAGTAATAAAAATAATTTCACAATGATAATTGTTGTTGTAAGTTATACATATAACTATTAGCAATGATATTTTTTGTTGTCAAATATTTTATCAATTTATTGTAGCGACTACATTGGCAGCAATATACCTATCATTTTCTGTAACAACATACATTTTTTGCAAAGCATACGAAAAATGACAAAGAAAAAAATTCACAAAAAAATTATAAACAAAATTAGTCCGGCTTCCCGCAACCCCATTTCTCTCTCATTTGTTTCATCTTATCTTCTTTGTCATTTTGTGCGTGATATTATTCGTCATCTGCTATCTTCTTCTTTGTTCTCCATCCTCGTCTCCTTCCTCCGTGTTACCAATTCCTTCTCCAACTCCCAATCTTTCCTTCATTGTGTTAGCCTTGTCTATTTATATCGATTAGACGACCAATTTATCTCAGCATCCATGAGCGTAATCGAAGCTCTAATTGCTAAGTGAAATTTTGTTAAGTTTTTATTCAATTTAATATTTTTTTCTTGATATTTATGTTAAGAATAATTTTTATATATTTTGGTTGTATTGATCTAATCAGGGCACTTGTATATTGAATGCTTTATGGACATCGATTACAGGTTTCACAGGTCATTTATTGCAACGGTGTTTAAATAGGTTATTGTGTCATTACAATTATATGTTTTCTTAATGACAAAGATAGTTGTTGAAGTTTTAAGTTCAAATTTTGGAAATGACTTTATTGTTGTAATTATATATATTTTGCAACGATAAAAGATAATATCTCCAAATTGAGTAGAGTTTTATAAGCATTGATATGGTTACTTATATCAACATAGTATAACTTCCTTTTGGTGATTCCATACGAATAACTCTATAGTTAAATGTGATTGTTGTGGAGCAATTTTTAGGATTGGTAACCCTCTAGAGAAGTTTTGAAATTTTTTTAAGAAGCGTGTGAGTAGGAAAAAAGTGCGCTAAAAGGACTCGTGTTGATCTGTGAAACTAGCTAATCAACCCCTCTTGTGGGCCTATGTGGCTACCAAGTGGCTTTGCATGGTCATTTTGATTTGAGGTGTTAGAAATTTGTGAGTCTTGAGTTCTATCAAGTGGCCCTTTTATAGTCGTATCGACTTGCCGTTTTATATGAAGATTGCTTCTAAAATATATTAAAATTTTACAACGACATAAGCTGTTACAATTGATGTATTTTTGCAATGATAAAATATTGTTGCTCTAATATGCTTTTTTTAACAACTTTTGTTGTTGCCAATAAAAAACTTTAGAAATGACATTAATTGTTGCCAAAAATGGGTTGACTATAAAACTTCCAAAATTTACTATTGAAAATTTTTGTTTTAAGCGAAAGCATATTATCAAATAGTTGGGTGTTACTGTCGTAATTGACATAATTCTGGCTTACCTTACCATCCTTAGATAAGAGTTTGGAGGTTTACTCCGAGTACAATAATCTAAAATAAAAAAAGGAATACCATGAATTTAAGATTCCAAAAAGGCATCTGGTTAGCACTAACATCCAAATAACATGAATCTACGCCCAATACCTTGATACAAAAATCACTCCTCCATATAATAAGCATCAAAGGCTGCAAATTTATCCACTAGGTTATCATCGACCTACATAAAGATACCTGGGTCATCTACTTGCAGGAATGAGTAGCACCCATAAAATGGATGATGAGTATACTACGTACTAAGTAATGTAATGGTATAGTGGAAGTAGGATTACGCATAATACATGAGTTCACATAAGAGAATAAGCATACATGCATTAATATAAATGAAATACCCCAAAAATCCTAATTTAGGATTTATGGAAAATAATAATTTATTAGAGAAAAATTAAGAAAATAGGTGAATTTATTAAATAAAGAGGAAATTTATTGAGGAAAAATAAGGAGAAAATAATAAATAAGTTATTTAGAAAATTTTGGACATTTTACTAATTAAAATGGAAGTTAAGGACAATTTATTCAAAATAGCCTAACTAATCTAAAAATGGATTTAATTATTATAATTAAAATAATTATTATTAAAATTAAATATATAAATTAATTATATAAATAAATAAATACCCAAATACCTCCAACCCAACCATTTTATCATTTCTCCATTTTTTTCCTTTTTCCTTTTCTTCTTTCTTTTCTCTTTTTTTTTCCTTCCTCCTCCTTAACTTTTTTTTCTTTTTCTTTCTTTCCCCCCCGCACTGGGCCGGCTTGCGCAGCCCAGACCCCCTCCCCGCCTCTCCTTCCTTCTTCTCGCCCGCGGCCCAGCGAGGCAACCGCCCGTGAAACCAAACGCCGCGTTTCGACGCTGTAGTCGCCGAAACGCCGCGTCACAATAAGAAAAAAAGTAACTGTTGCCAGACCGACGAGGACGCAGCGTTTTTTCCAAACAATCCCCAAAACGCCGCGTGTTGTTTTAAAACTTTATAACGCCGCTGAACCGGCCGATTCCCCTTCCTTTTCTTTTCCTCCCCTGGACCGCCGGTCCTCCTCCTTTCCCCTTCCTTCTTCCTCCCCGACCTGTAACTCGACCCTGCAACCCCCGAATATCGCCGGCCACCTCTGCACGCCAACCGTCCTCCCCTGCCCTTCCCTGTCAATTGCTTTCCTCTTTCGACCCCGACCAAGTCCTTCTCTTCCTTTCCCGCGTGACATCTCCTTCCCTTTTCCTCTCCCCCTTCCGGACCTAACCTGCCATGGCACCGGCCGGCCACCTGCACACCTGCCTCGCACGCCTCCTTCTCCCCTTGTCGTCTTCCCCTTCCAATTGCCTATAAATACCCCCATTGGCAGCCCCGATCAGCTCCCTTTTCCTTTTTTTTTTGCCCCGAAACTCTGCCTCTCCGCCGCCTAAAAAAGACGGGCTCTCCACCGTCACCGGAGACCGCCGCCGCCACCTCTACCCACCGTTATCATCCCTGCAACTCCCTCGACAAAACCAAGCCACCACCACCCTCCACCTTGCCCTGCACATGCCGCCCTAGCCGCGCAAAGTTCCTATCCCGAAAACCACCACCTCCAGCCTTCGCCGCCCTTGCGCCGCCTTCCACTGCCAGCCCAGCCACCACCAGAGCCTCCTCCACCCTCCAAAATGTCCAGCAGACCTCCCTCTACCTTTCCCTGCCTTCAACTTCCCCTGCCTCCCTCTCCTCCTTCCTCCCTCATCTTCCATCTCTCTCCACCACCCTCGGCCGCCGCGCGCCGCCACCCCTTACCACGCCACCACCCTCACTCCACTCCCCTTCACCTGCTGCTTCTCCCCCCACCTCAAACTTCTCTTTTCCTCCTGCCATCCAGCCCCACCTTGATCTTTTCCCTTCTCTTCCTCCTCCACCGCCGCCGGACAACCACCAACCCTAGGTGGTTCTCCACTCAACCAAACCCTAATACCCTTTTATATAACTGCTACCATTTTCTACTAATATTGATACTAATATACTTATTATTATTATTATTATTATTATTATTATTATTATTATTATTATTATCATTATTGTTATTAATTTTATTATTACTATTATTATTATTATGATTATTATTATTATTGTCATTATTACCATTATTATTGTCTCTATTATTAATGTCTTATTTTCTTACTAATACTAACATCCCTTTTAAACCCTAACTTGTATTATACTTAACTTTGGTCTTATTCTTATAATTATTAGTATTAACATTTTTATTATTATTATCTCTATTATCCTTACTATGGTTATTATTATTACTACTTAACCTTACTTGGTTGTATTATTGTTATAACCATTACTACTAGGAGTATTATTATTATTATCGTTATTATTATTATTACAACTATTATCATTATCACCCTTAGGAATAGTTTACCTGTAATATTGTGACCTTATAATATTATCATTTCAAATATGACACCATTAATAGACTTGGCCTTAAAACGCTAGGGTTTCTGTCACTAGACATTAGTGTCACTATTTTATTAATACTAACACTATTTTCTTATAGCTAGCATGAACCCTATTACTACAAGATTTGAACTAATGGGTTTAATAAAATAAGTGTGACAATAAGTATCATAAATAACTATATTTTGACTACTAATATTTAGTATACTAATTCTAAGGTAAAAACCCTAGTTTTTGTATAAAACCCTTTTTAGTAATAAAAACCCTAACCTTAAACTAGAATGAGGATTGATAGTAATTATAAGGGAAACTAATAATTAGCATTTTCCCCTTTTATAGGTAACCTCGACCAAAGCCCTAAGGAGTTAGAGGAGCGTGCTCCAAGCCCGGCGTCGCCTTAGGTAAGGACGAAGCTAATGGCCGTGTGCTATGTGTGACATGGATGTGTTGAATGTTGTGTATGCCATGCTATGCCATGTATTATCTGATTTGTGGATAACTTGTCTTATGTGTAGCACAACTTGGAGATTGAGGTATGTTGTATGTGCTTCCGTGACATGAGCCTGACATTTATATGTATGATGTTTATGATGTAATATGTTATGGCCCACTAGGACATGCATGTTAGGATAAATGGTAATATGAGTTGGGAACCATCATGAGAGTCTTGAAGTTTGTATGGTGGTATTTATGATTTTATGGAGGTATTAATGTTTGTATCGTGGTATTTATGATTTTATGGAGGTATTAATGTCGTATGGTGGTATTAGGGTTTGTATGGCGGTATTTATGATTTCATGGAGGTATTAATGTTGTATGGTGGTATTAATGTTCGTATGGTGGTATTAATGATTGCATAGTGGTATCAATGGCTTGTGGTGGTATTAGGGTTTGTATGGTGGTGATTGTGATTTTATGGAGGTATTAATGTTGTATGGTGGTATTTGTGATTTTTATGGGGGTATTAATGTTGTATGGTGGTATTAGGGTTTGCATGGTGGTATTATGGTTCGTATGGTGGTATTAATGATTGCATAGTGGTATCAATGGCTTGTGGTGGTATTAGGGTTTGTATGGTGGTAATTGTGATTTTATGGAGGTATTAATGTTGTATGGTGGTATTTGTGATTTTTATGGGGGTATTAATGTTGTATGGTGGTATTAGGGTTTGCATGGTGGTATTAGGGTTCGTATGGGGGTATTGATGATTGCATAGTGGTATTAATGGCTTATGGTGGTATTAGGGTTTGTATGGTGGTATAAATGTTCGTATGGTGGTATTAATGGCTTATGGTGGTATTAGGGTTTTCATGGTGGTGTTATGGTTTGTATGGTGGTATTAATGATTGCATAGTGGTATTAATGGCTTATGGTGGTATTAGGGTTTGCTTGGTGGTGTTATGGTTTGCATGGTGGTATTAATGTTGGTATGGCGGCCTTGGGGTTGCGTGGTGGAGTTAGGGTTTCGCATGGGAGTTAACGATTGTACGGGATTAGGGTTTGGAGTGATTAACTCTGGGGTGTTGTGATTAAGTAGGGTTGGAGTAACTAATCGTGATTATTGAGGAAAATTAAGGTTTGGGATGGCTAAGTATGGTGGTTATGGTAAAATAGGGATAAGAGTGGCTAACCACGGTTGGTGTGGACAACTAGGGTTGGTTATGGCTGCTTAGAGTTGTTCGGTGTTATCATGTGTATCTATTGATTGAAGGGTAGTTATGTATGTAGGATTTTATTAGTTGTGATGAGTACAGTATAAAGAGAATGATTTATGCATGTCAAGGGTGATGTGTGATTTAATAAGACACCGATAAGACATTAATCACGTAAAGCGAAAGATGTCGAATCGAGCCTGTGATCCGGTCCACCGGCTATAATAGTGGATCAGAGGCGTTTTGCCTTGTGCGTTTATTTCCGGTCCACGAGCTATAATAGTGGATCAGAGGCGTCCTGCCCTGTGCGATATCTTCCGGTCCACCGGCTATAATAGTGGGGGATCTCATGCTCGACAAACCAAACGTATAAGTTAATCCATGGGAAAGATACTAAGTACTTAAAGTGAAACACCATGTGAGTCGGGGCTGTGATCCGGTCCACCGGCTATAATAGTGGATCAGAGGCGTTTTGCCCTGTGCGTTTATTTTCCGGTCCACGGGCTATAATAGTGGATCAGAGGCGTTCTACCCTGTGCGTATATCTTTCGGTCCACCGGCTATAATAGTGGGGCTCCCGCGCTCACATGGATTAATGAAGAATGCTTTGAATGAAAATGAATGAAGTAATCCATGGGAAAATACTAAGTACTTACAGTGAAACACCATGTGAGTCGGGGCTGTGATCCGGTCCACCGGCTATAATAGTGGATCAGAGGCGTTTTGCCCTGTGCGTTTATTTTCCGGTCCACCGGCTATAATAGTGGATCAGAGGCGTTTTTCCCTGTGCGTATATCTTCCGGTCCACCGGCTATAATAGTGGGGCTCTCGTGCTCACATGGGTTATTGAAGAAATGTGTGGAAATGGACTTATTATCATCAATGAGAATAAAGAATAAGTCACCAGAAAAGTTTTCAGACCTTATCTTCGCATGCTGTCTACATGATTGTGTTATACGTGCTATGTGGTATGACTGTATGCCTGGCCTTAGCGCACCAGTGCCCTTACTCAGTATTGGACCCGTACTGATACTACATTGATTGAATGGGTCCTTTGATGATCCACCAATGGTGGGGAGCAGACCTCCTATGCAGGTTTGATCGGTTACAAATTGTGGGGTAGAAGGCTTGGCTTAAGTGAGTAGGCGATCCGGATATTGGTCCCTTGAGATCTGTTTTATTGGCTATATTTTGTACTACGTTCCTTGCTTTGAAACCGTACTCTAAGTTGTATTCCTAAACAATATTTTAACTGTTGTTGACTCGTGGTTTTCGTGAATGGTCTATGTTAACTATGGACCTATGTTTTGATGACTCTTACTTAATGATTGTTTAGTTTAGCCTTAGTACTTAGTATCGGAACGGTAGGAGTGAACCGGTCTGGTACTAAGTATGGCGGTAATACCCCCAAGTTTATGGTTTTAATTCTCTTGCTTCCGCTAAACCTTTTGATTTAAACGAAATTTTTCAATAGTAAATTTGGGGGTGTTACAATAAAATAGTGCTAGGTAAAAACCAATATTGGGTCTCACTATATAGATATATCATATTCCAATCTTTTATATCACTATATAAATTGGTGAAATGGTCTGCAACAACCCTCAGGGACAACACACCTAAGCTACTATTATTGTCCGATGGAATGAACCCAACACCTCTCATAGTAAAAATTCTCATGAGCCACTATTCTTAAACTTGTGGAATGGTCTAAAGCACCTCTCAAGAACAACACACCTAATCTATTACTATTATCTAGTGGAACAAACTCATAACCTCGGTCCTGACTCATGTAGTCTTTCACTTTAAATGATTAGTATCTTTTCCATTATTATGTTAATTTTAATCATATTTTTATTCACATTGAGTATGGGGTCTTACTATTTTGAATTAGGTGGAATAGACTAATGCACCTCTCAAGGACAACACACCTGATCCACTACTATTATCCAATGGAATGGACTCATAAAAATACCTCGGCTCTACTCATGTGGTATTTTACTTTAAATGATTAGTATCTTATTTAGAGTTGATCGTATATTTGGGATTATCATACACGACTCATATAGGTATGCAAGACATGTAATTGAATAACATAATCACACCACATAATTATCCTCAAATGGCCATACTACTCTTAAGGTAGTTAAAATGCTCATATTCTCCCAAAGCTTTATAAATCTCAATATTATTACATACAAGTCTCTAATGTTCATTCGAGATACATATCCTCAATCATATACATAGATGTATATCCAACATTATACCCCAAAGCATACTTTTATAATTTCATTACTCTCAAGATATCATATCATAGACTAACATCATTCATATAACAGGTCCAACATAAAAGCACATACACATACGTATAAAGTCCTAGCTATGACATATATCCTTACCAACAAGGATACTGAGCTTTATGCATGTAAATCCTAAACCGCCTCCTTCGAGATCACCAAAAAATCACCTATGAATAATAAATAATTAGGCTCGAAGGTTATAATTGAGAAAAGATTTAAGGTAAAGGAGGGTAAAAGTTGAAGTAACCAGAGTTGAATGGAAGCTTGAGTTGCGTGGAAGTGTGGTGGAAGGTATGACGGTGCTATGGTGGTGTTTGGGTGTGCTAAAAGAGAAGAATGACCTAGAAAATGGGGTTGCACAGGCGTGCGGCAGGTAGTGTACACTCAATCTAAGAATTGGAAAGTCGCATGGGCAGGTTGTGCGAAGGAAGCACGACCATGCATATGCAACACCTACATAGGTGATAAAGAATAGGGGGGCACATGGGTGTGCATGAGATTGTGTGTGGCCTATACGAGTATACTCAGGTGAACTATGCAAGTATGCAGCAAGAGAAAAGAATTGTACATGGAATTGCGAGGGACCGTGCCTGAGCTATGTGCCTCACAAAAATGCAGCAGCATGTGAGAAAGAGGGGGAGAAAAAGGTAGATGTGGGCAGTGATGGTCGATGACGGTGAGGGGGAGTTGATGGAGAAGAAGAAGAAGAAAGGTGGTGGCTTGTGCAAGTGATGCTTGGTAGAGAAAAATGGGGCAATACATGAGACAATAAATGAGGGAGGGAGAGAGGAGAAAGTAGTATGTATATGTGTGTACGGTGGCGTGAAAGAGTGAAGAAAGCAGGGGATGATGATGCTGATGGTGATGATCAACAACAGTTGAGGCACGAGGGAGAGGAGCAAGGGCATCAGAGAGAGACCAAAAATTCAATGGGATGAGATAGGAGAGGATGGTGGGAGGTGATGGTTAGGTGTTGCAAGTGGTAAGGAAAACACACGCAAGACAGGAGAAGGAGAAGAAGAAATCGGTGCAAAAGGAAGGGAAAGGAAAAAAAAAGAAAGAAAAGAAAAAAAAAGGGGAAAAGGCTTAAGGTTAGGATTAGATTTAGGTTAAATTTTAACTAGCTATTATAGGTAAGATTAATGATACAAATCTATTGGAATTAAAGTTAGGTTAAGAAATATAATTATTAGGGCTAAAGATTAGGATTAGATTAAGATTATGGGATTAAAAAATTAGGATAAGGCTAAAATAAAATTTTATAGAGATTAGAATTGTATTAAGGTATTAACTATATGGGATTAGGTTTAGTAATTTGGGGTGTTACATTGATAAAGTAGATTAATATTTTGTAGCCATACAAGTCATTGCTAATTATAGGTTTTTGTAACAATGTAATTTGTTACCAAATTACAACCAATTTTTTCAACGAAAAAAATTCGTTGCTAATTGTAGGTTTTTGTAATGACATAAATTGTTATGGAAGTAAGGTCAATATTTCGCAATGACAAAAGTCATTGCAATATATAAAACATGCAGTTAGGTGAAGTGATTTATTGCAACGATATTTATTTGGCAACGACATTTAATTACTTCTTTAGAATAACAATTTTTGTTACATTTAATTACTTTTTTGCAACAAGCACTGTTGTAACTCTTTTTTTTTTTGCAACACCATGACGCGCAATGACCTGTAACACAACCTGTCATTGTGATATATATTTTTTGCAATGACTTTCTATTTTTAGTAACAAAAAGTATCGTTGCTTAAAATATTTTTCTGTACTATTATATATGGACGCTTTGAGCATCGATTTACCACACTATATGATAACATAATGGGAAAATTTATTATTATTTTTTTTCGAAAAAAATTAATCGTAAACATGTTAAATATAAAAAGAATATTAATTAGGGTTACAAAGATTAGCATTTGATATACTATATATATAGTAATTAATTAGGATAATATTTAATAGTAATAGTAATTGAAAAGGATAGTAAGAGATAGAAATTTTTTATTTGATAATAAGGAAAATGCAATTCTATCAAAAAAGAAGGCGATATTATGTAATACCCCAAATTGAGCGGAGTGTTATAAGGATTGATCTAGTTACATATATCTATATAGTATACTATCCTTTTGGTGATTCTATCCTAATAACTTTACAATTAAGTATGTTGGTCATGGAACAATTTTAGGATGGGTAATTATCTGGGAAATTTTAGAACTTTTTTAAACATTTTTCAGAAAGTACGTGAGTAAGGAAAAAGTATGTTGAAATGACTCGTGTTAATCTGTGGGGTCAGCCGATCAATTTGAAAGTACTTCAGGGTCCCCACGTAGTTGTATTAGATCAGAGTGTTACAAATGGTATTAGAGTAAAACTGTGATCATGAGCTAAACTTTCAGCCAACTGTCTATCCAGACAATTCTTAGGATAAACTATGTTAATTGAAACAATTAGTGACCAAGGCGCAATGAAAATGTTGCATTATTTGAGTGTGGGCGAATGTAATACCCTAAAGTGAGCGGAGTATTATAAGGATTGATCCGGCTACTTATAACAATACAACACACCATTCTTTTGGTGATTCTATCCTATGAACTCCACAGTTAAGTATGTTGGTCATAGATTAATTTTTAGGATTCGTGACTCTATTAGAAAATTTTCATAGTTTTTTTAAAAATTTGGGAAGAGTGTGAATAGAAAAAAAACATGTTGAAATGATTCCAGCTGATCTGTGGGGTCAGATAATCAATTCAATAGCGTTCTAAGATAGCCTCATGAGATCGTATCTCGGGGTGTTACATATTAATATAAGTCATTTATATAAATTCAACATTTTCTTTAGTTATTAAATTTAAGATGTGATTTCTTAGGATCCGGCCGTATCGCACATTGACTGCACTTTTATGTTCTTTAGGTTTTGATGAGGCACATCGTTCAAGGAGTCGGTCTTGGTTGTAGTAGCATCTAGCTATTATATGGGCATCGCTTAAAGGGAGGCCAATTGGCCAAACCTTTTAATTCCTGTCCGATAAAAGATACTAATTCAAACTGAACCCCATTTATGTAAGTTCAGAGAGGGCTCGATCGACTGCTACGAGAATACCTGGCTTTGCTTTCTTCAAAGGGAGAGTGGAGAGAACTATAATTAATTGGATTAGTACACAGCAAAAAGAATAGGAAGAATTAATGTGTGGGGGCAAGCTAACCGCAATCTTTATTCAAACAAGTAGGAGAACGTTGCAAGATTCTAAAATGCCATTACATTTATTTATTTATTCCTCTTTGCTCTTGGCCTCTTTTTGGTACAAAAAAATGAGCGTTTGGTCAAATTCACAGTATGACTGAATCTCTTTTGTGTTTTTCAGTAGTAGAGAGACTAGAAGAATTGCTTTTTTCAGCTTGAATAGCAGAGAAATCAATGAGAATAAGGAGTGAATGGCATTTGAATTGCAGCTAGCCAGCTCTGCATTCTTTTAATAATTAAGTTGCTGGCTAGATTTCTTTCCTTCCGCCTTAGAACCTGCATTTGTTTGACCGAAAACCTTTACATGAATTCATCATTGTAGGATGAACTGACATGGGACTAATCACTGCGAAAGATTATGCCATTCTGGCTTTGATTGCCCTGAACTAAATCAGGCCGCTGGGCTTACTGTTATGTATGGACGATTGCCTACCAACTGGGATTCAAAACCTACGGGGAAATTGAAATACTAAACGGACCATTAATCACTCGTTAAATTTATAATATATACGCTGAAGTACATATATAAACCTTGGCTTGCGATATTCACGACAGCATGACGCTAAAATTTGGGTGGGTGTGCTAGTACTAGTTGGAGTAGTATTTCCCAGAACCCAAGAATCATGAGATAATATTCCTAGATTACTGAACAAGGGAGTCAGTAACCTTCTCGTGTTTCGCACATTCCACGGCACGCACGCCAAGGCGAGAAGCCAGCCTGATGAATTAATAATTAGGTTTGCGATCTCCATGTAAATTCCCCATGCAAAGCAATTAAAGATAATAAAAAAAAGGTAAAGTTAATGAAGAAGAAGGAGATGGGGTAGGGAGAGAGTGATGAAGGAGCTGATCAGACCGGGGACAGAATGAAAAAAGTTTCATTTGGTCGGGACACTCGCTTAATTGCTGCTGTTTATTTTCTTGCGTAATAGTAGTAAGATCAGTACCACCACCCAAAGCACTACCAAGAGATACCTTTTTCAATCATATTTACTTTACCTTAATTTATATGGTATTTCTATATATATTATATAATAAATATGTATGTAATGTGCACTTAAAAATATTTTATCTATGCCCTTCTTTTTCTTTCTAAATAGTGTCTTGAACAACAAGGCTAAGAAAGTTATAACTCTCAGCTGAACCTTTTTTTTTTTTTGGCCTCAGAGGGACGCACACTGTGAGTTTGAGAGAGATACCCACTAGAGGTATGTAGCTAGTTAGCACATCAGTTACAGCTAACTCTACAAACAGAATCTTAAAGAAGCTTATAGACTAAGTAACATCATCCCCTCTTAAAACCCTAAAAAGCAATCAAAACAAAAAGAGACAGACCATAAGGAGAGATTGATTGTGTGTACCGGCCAACTTGTAATAAAAATCAAGTAAAATTAAATGACTTGTCCAAGGTATATAAATAAGTAAAAGCCCTCTCTTTATTTTGGCCTCTTCATTTCTTCCAGCTCTCACCCTTTCTTTCTCTCCTTTTGCTTTCTCTCTTTCCCCGCCTCTCTCTCTCTCTCTCTCTATGCGGCTCCCTTCTTGTTGATGTTATATTCTCCACCATCCTTTGAACCTTTACAAAAGAGAAAGCACCCAAAAAATTTAAAACAACACACATACACACACCATGGTTTATACTTCAATCCCAGCTTATCTTGATCCAGCCAACTGGCAGCAGGTAATGGTTTTTCCCCCTTCCCTTAATTCTGTAATTATATTTCTTTTAGCCAGAAAAAAAAAGAATCATGGATAATTCGAAAGATAAATATTCCGCTTGCTACTATCTTTTCTTGTTACCTCTTTGTTTTTTTGAATATACCAGATATTTGATCTTTCCTTTATTGATGTTTTTTCCCCTCTTTGTATATCTTACAGCATCCAAATCATCAAATTGTTTGTGGCACAACCACTAGCTCATCAATTTCGCAGCTTCCACCACCACCACTGCCTCCCCAATCTTCCCACCCACAACAGCCACCGCCACCCCAGCAACAGCACCACCACCACCAACTCCAGCCCCAACATCATGCCGGTACTGCTGGTGCACCTATGCCTGCAGGCTCAATCAGACCCGGCTCTATGGCAGAGCGGGCACGCATGGCTAATATCCCTATGCCAGAGGCAGCTCAAAAATGCCCAAGATGTGAGTCCACCAACACAAAATTCTGTTACTTCAATAACTACAGCCTCTCTCAACCTAGGCACTTCTGCAAGACGTGTAGGAGGTATTGGACCCGAGGCGGTGCCTTAAGGAATGTGCCGGTTGGAGGCGGGTGTCGGAGAAACAAGAGGAGTAGTAAGGGTAGCAGCTCAAAGTCGTCACCGGCTACTAGTGACCGATCTACGGGGAATTCGTCAGCTAGCTCTAATCCTTCAAATAGCACACCTAGTGTAGCTGATATACTAGGCCTTTCTTCTCATATCCCTCCACTAAGGTTCATGACTCCTTTTCATCATCATCTTTCAGAGTTTGGTCATGGGGTTGTAGGAGAACTAGGCTTAAATTATGGAGGAATTTCTGCACCGCTGTCACTCACAAGCGAGATGAGTTTCCAATTGGGTGCCGGTGGTGGAAGGGGCGATGGCGGAGGCGGCGGTAGTGCTGCTGGTTTCGGTAGCTCTTTGTTATCAAGTGGTACGGCAGGGCTGGAGCAGTGGAGGCAGCTGAACCAAGCGCCTCAGTTTCCATTCTTGAGTGGACTAGACGGAACAAACACCTTGTACCCATTTGAAGGAACTCATATTGATTTGGCAAATCTAAGCATGGGAGGAGGACAAGTAAGGCCGAAGTTTTTGGATACCGGGCTGTGTAATATTAATTCTCAGCAGCAGCAGCAGCAGGAGGAAGCGGAGGTCCCTCCGGTGAAGAATGAGGATAGTAATCAAGAGGTGAATCTGTCACCATCGGCACGGCAGTTTTTGGGGATTCAAGGTAGTAATCACGAGCAGTTAATTAACTGGAGTGGGAATCCCAGTGCTGCGTGGACTGACTTGTCTGGTCTTAACTCATCCTCCACTAGTAGTGGTTTGTGAAATTAATTTGAAGGATGCAGCCAACAATTATGCATCAGCCACAAATAGCCTAGCTCGGTCGTGCAAGAAGAATATTCAAGCTTCTATATATCCTTTATTTTTAATCTTTTCCTATGGTGTTGTACCCGGCCGGGGGTTAGTTTAGGTTGAAGTAATTAGGTATAGGGAGTCTATTGACTTTGTTAATTAACGGAGGTTGAAGATTATATAGCTGATCTTTGTTAGCCAGTAAGATGTGCATTGAGGAGTTGGGTGTCTCTTCCCATCTGCTCATAACCCTAAAAATCATGCACTAGGTTTTTATGCTTCTACATCTCTCTCTCTCTCTCTCTCCTTCCTTCCTTCCTTCCTTTGTGACACCTAATTATTTAATTAGGCGTCTTTACTTCTCCGTGTTCGTGGGTTTTCTTTCATCGGTTGCTTAAGCCGTTGTATGAGCTTCTCAGCTCTCGTATGAAATGTTGTAATTTTACAAGTGAATGAAATACTTATCGTCTTTGCTTAAATTCGCGCATCATATTTATTGTCATGATCGAAGGTGAATAATTAGGATAATTGTCTCCGATCGATTCTCAGTTTGTATATTTCATTGCACGAGAAATCATAGCATCTTGCGGCAGTCCGCATGCATGGAATTTGTCAGACTGAGTGAGTATTGGTTCTATAAGATTAATGGTTGTATATGCTATTTATGTATAAATTCCACGTCTTGATAGCTTCTAAACTATTCGTCTTCGTCCTTCTTCGCCTTATACGTTGTTGTTTCATATTAAAATCATAATAGCTAGATATGCACTGATTTTGGAAACTGCTTATTTCGATAGTGTTATCTGCCCTCCATAAGTTGATGAATTTATAGGTTTGTATGGATGAACGGTATGGAACCATATTGAAGTCTTCATGATCATGCATGCAGTTGAAATTCATTCAAGGGGCGAGGGCGAGGCTATTCTATCCCTTTTGACTTGATAGATATAGAAAGAGCTGCTTCTCATATTCAGTCTCATGTGTATATTTTGGATCTTTTAAATTAACAAGTCTGATTTATGAAATCTTAAATATGGTCTCCCTCCTTCCCCCTCCCCCCCTTCATGTTTTGTTTGCTTTTGCTCTTATCCTTCTTTGATCCAGATCTCGCTGATGTATGTAGGTAGTAAAATTAATTTATAGAATATGATCCAGCATTAAAACTGTGCAAAATTCAGTTTCCTTCTCGACAATTGCTATAATTAAGCCTTATTTATTTATTTATTTATTTATAAGGAGACCTTAAAGGTAATTACAAACCAACATATAGGTGGTACCGAAAGAAAAGGGAGGAAGATTTAAATCTCAGAACTTTGGTATTTGGTCTTTACCATTAGAACAAATATCATCCGGTAAGATATATATAGCAAATTTAATTGGTAAACTATATAAAGTAATTATGTTCTTCCGACAGATTCCAACTAAAAAATGTGAGATCCTTTTTAATTAGATGATCGATAGATGTTTGCAGATAAAAGGCCTTGCTATTCAGTTTCATGACATAGTTCCATCATACAATTTATATACACATGCATATATATATATATATAAGCAAATAGCTAAATTTAGGACAATATTTTCTCCTTAAATGTACCGCTTAATTATTAGCAAATTGTTAAGGATTTATTTATTTCATTTCAGCTGACGTGACATTTTATGTTTCTAAAATTTAAAAGGATTCTTGATTTTATTTACTTTTTTACAATTGAATAAGTATTTTCATAGAAATAAAATAAAAACATAATTAAAAGGAAATACCAATATATACTATGTTTCATTTTATCTTTAGAACAACAGATTTCTGAAAACGGAGCCTCGGAGTCTTGACTCTGTGCCTAACGTGATAGTCTTTATGTCATAAATGTGGCTGAAACTAAGAGGCCTTGATCATGATCATCCACTTGGTGTCCAAGTTTTCAAAGATAAAGCAGATAAAAAAAAAATACCACTGCTTCTGTTAGTTTGCTCCTTAATTTCCTCTCTAAATTCGATGACATGGAGTGGTATGCTGTTTAAAATCATATATAATGACATATGTGCATATGTACGTATGTATGTGTTTCCTTTTTTCTGAAAAACAACAATGTATTGGTATGGTTGGCGATCGAAGTATATTGCTGAGGTAAGAGAATTGAGGTTCTGTCACCCAATTTAGTAAATAGAACCGCGTCGGATTCCTTCCTTTTTGCTTTTCTTTCCTGAAAAAAAAAATAATAAAATACATATCTATTTTACATCCTTTTTCCCCCTTTATAAGGTACACTAAAGAAAATAAATTTGCTTTAGGTCAACATTCTTTCTTCTCTTTCTCTATAAACTTATAAAATATCACTTTTATGATGTGGTGCATATAGGGAGAATGAGAAAGAGGAGAGCTATCCAGGAATGAAGATCAACATCTGGAAATTAAGTAATTAACTCTCATGTACTACAGCTAATAGTATAAATATTAATTGGGAACCAGATAGAAACCCCTTTTAATTGCTTTGATGTGGATGCTGCGGTAGCTAGCAATCATTACTAAGTCATTTAATCAAATTGAGTTGTTTAAGTTGCTCTTTTGGCAAGGAATGGAGAAGATCCCACCTTGAGATTAGTTAATTCTCGAGTTTTCCCAGTGATATGTTCACTGATCGAGTGATGTTTTTGGTTTGCCTAATTTAGTAATATAAACATTCAAATTTTTTTTTTTATTGCGGGGAGGGCGGAACAAAAGTGAAGACGAAGACATGCATGTCTTTCTGGTCTAAGATCGATTTTCCTTTACCATAGAATATCGAGAAAGTGAGAGACTGTGAGGCCTTGCCTTCGAATCATTCTTGTTCCTTTGATACTCTCTCTCTCTCTCTCTCGCTATATATATATATATATATATATATATATATATATGAAGATCGAATATCACCTAAAGGTCGTACTCATCTTAATGACAGAAAACTTGTAAACTTGGTGCATGTCCCTAATCGCTGCTTACCGGCTAACAATCTCAAATATGTTAATAAACCGTCTTAATTTGTGATCAAAACATAAATCCAAGTCTTACCAAGATATTTAACGCGTGTGTACAGAATTGGACACAGATTTGAATAATAGATCACACATACATATATGGTAGATTATAATATATATTTTTTTGGTAATTTCAATTACCAAAGATCTTGATTACATGTATGATCAAGGTCTAATTGTCCACAAAGACCAAAATCAACTAATTTGCTTGATTCCACCTTACCAAAACACACTATACAAGCTGGTAGCCACTTTTTTTTTCCCCCCCCAACTTTGCAAACATTATCAGGAACATTAATTCATCCAGTTAACGCTTTCGAGCATATCATTTTCGACATTTGTTGAATATTCTTTTCACAAAGTTGGAAAACTGATTGATTTCTATTCCTCCAAATGTCGTACAGTCAAATAAGAAACACAACTATATAGGATTTCCAACAATAGAGATAAAAAAAAAAATCACGAGTTTGAGTGTTTCTTAATTCTTTGTAATTACTTAAGCGGATAGTAATAAAAGTATCAAAATTTGGCATCCTGGATTTGTTGAATACTATTGCATTTTTATAGATGTTTTGGTTTCAGAAGTTTTGACTCGCTATTTAGAAAGGTTCCTACAATGTGCAAGAACCGACACAGATACGACAATATAGATAAGATCCAACGCTTCCGCAAACATACCAGGGCGGTGTTTGTCCCACCTTTCCTAGCTCAAAACACCATTGCATGTGTGCACTTAGTAGACGGTATATAGGTTCTCCTGATAACAATATGTCCTGAGACCATAGAGTTAATCGTTTCAGTGTCATCTTCAAAGAGTAGCTAGTCCATTGCACACTCATGCATGGGCAAAAAAAAAAATAAATAAAAGAATTACTAAAATTATAGACAATATATAATGCAAACCTTGTTTGTGACGGTGGGTGCTTTCTTATGTAATATACATGAGATGTATGGTATTATTTTTTATTAGGAATATGTTTAGGGAAACTTTTCTACCTCAAATGGATAGCATTTCAATCACTATTTCTAAGAAAAATAAATAAAATTTACTAGTAAATTTATGTTTTAAGTTAAAAAAAAAAGTTAACTGCTGCTGCCAACAAACAACCCACCCAAGCATGTAAAGAGATTAAAGATCAGCCAGGCGTTTTGTGTATACGAAAAACGTGATGAGAGTGGAATGATTAAAAACATATATAAATATATGAGTACGTACGTAGGTAGTGATAAGCTAGGAAGCGGCAAATGATTGTATCAATAAAATGCATCGACATTAGCATGCACGAGATCTCCCATGAAGATCTATCTGATCGCAGCGGGAATTTGACAGCATATGACAAACTATTCTCAAAAGACGTCGCTCTCCATCCTTGGAAAATCAAAAGACACCGTCTTTTTCTTCTTATTCTTCTTTTACACCCCCCCCCCCCCCTTCTCCCTCTTCCCTTACGTAACATGGGTTTTTGGAGAAGAACACAAGTTTGACAATTCTCTCGAAATTCGTTCCGCCCTTTTGAAAGGATCAAAAATATATGAGGTGAAGGGGAGATGGGATGACCGGCGTCAAAGAAATAAGGCGAAAAGGGGAAAATACATATATAATAATGTAATGAGGAGAGATTGATTCTATATAAATTCTTCCGGCACGGAAAAAAAAATTATATATATATATATATACTATACTATACATACGCGCTTGTCAGCACGTGATTTGTCGTGACATAAATAAGCTGACAAAAGCTGTCTTGTCAGGATTTTGGACCCAAAAGATACGCACCCAAGCCGATATTATTTGGTGACCATGATCCATCCAATTGTTTGATACATTATGTAGTATAATTCTAATTTTATTCTTTTTTAGTATAATTCTAATTTATTTTTAATACTTTGAGGAGCACACTTTTATAAATATATAGTAAAATATACTATAACTATATATTAAATATGTGAGTGGTATATAGAAACTTAGACACATCGATCAGTTGTTTTAAGTAATAACATCCCAACTTTAACTATTAATTTATTTAAAATATTTAATTATTTAAATTATTTAAATAAAAATAAATAATTATCATAAATAAATAATTTCAAACATAATATCCTGTATCTCAATCCCACCCTACTTCTACTTCTCCTTCCTTCTCCCTTCCTCTCCTTTGAATGTACACTACGGCAGAGAACCTTTGAAGCTAAGCTTGAGGGGCAGTTTTTCTCAAAAGGCAGCGTTGATAGATCTGGCGTGCGAAATTCCGGGGTTGTTGCCGGAGTACGTATTAGATATTTGGATCTGCTGAGACTTATTATTATTATTATTATTATTATTATTATTATTATTATTTCTTCATAACTTGAGATTACTAGTGAAAGACTTTATATGAAAGATACCTCTCGGTCATGGTTTTTTCACGGGTCCTCATACCAGTTTAGGATTTACTTTTGTCATAAATCTCACAAGTATCAAAATCTTATCGGCACGGTTTGGAAAGGTATTGCTGGTGTAGGTTGTTGTGGCTAGCTAAGCTTCTTTACTTCATTTGATAAAGTAAATTTATTAAAATTAATATAAATATTAAAAAGTTACCGTTTGGGGATTCAATCTATTTTCCTTACCATCCTTTACCTATTTTGGATAGTTTTTTTTTTTCGTCAACAATCCATGATCTTTTGCCGTTCATCATTCAATTTAATTACCAAATATATTACCGAAAAACCATTGTCGTAGTTGATTTTTCCTATCTTTTATGAAGGATCGAGACGAGTCGCAAATTTATTTATTGAGACCCTCTTTGAGCATTACACACACACACACACATTTATATATATATAATAATTTTAAAGGTTTATAAAAATATGATATCATATGATATGTAGGTATCATTTGGGTTAAATAATATATGATCTCAATTTGATCTGAACTAATGATATATAAAATGATTATATAGTATCATATTTGATAAATACTCCCTTAGTTTTTTTTTACTTGACGTTCCAGCACTTTTTCCTTGTTTCTAAATATTTGGCGTTTCTCATTTTTTTTTAAATAATTTCTGTGAGTAAGCTGATAGTGTATTAATTCATGCGACAATATTGAATTAGAGTACTTTCTTAATAACCGTGCATTTAGTCAGAACGTCAAGTAAAAAAAACTGAGGGAGTACAAATTATTTATATATGAATATGTAGTTATAGTAAATATAAATCATTTGTATAAGATAGAGTTGGTGAAATTTAATTGATGAAATATATTTTTATAATAAAAATAAATAGTGACCGAACGGATTTATAAAATAAAAACAATTTGTATATAGTAATTTTAAAAATAATAATAAAATAAATTAAGTAAGTTAAAATAGAACTTAATAGATAATATGAAAATATGTTGTTATGTTACCCCTAAGCTGTAGAAATATTTTCCGACCGTAGAGCATGAAGAAAATTCAATGAAAAAAAGGAGGAGAAGAAGAAACGGGCCCAGACAGTTAGTGTACTTGAGTACTCCGTGTAATATCTTCAGGCGCGGGGTTTCTGGCCAAATACCGATGGAAGAAGAAAGGAATCTGTCAAATAATACGCTAGCTAGCGCGGACCCTCAGATGTGCTTTTTGTAACAATCAAGGACCATGCATACCATGCCCGGCCCTACCTATAAATGGCTATATATCATTACAACTAATATATTATATATTTCATTTTATTTTTCAACTAAGGTTTGGCTTGAGCTTTGGTTATTGATATATTAGGTTGATTTATCGGTCATCTCTAATTAAATTTATGAGTCAGGTGTGGATTAGAGTGAGCTAACTTGAATTAAGATAACTTAGGTTCTAGTCATTTTAGAATAACTTGAAAGGTTAGGTTGGATTTAGGTCAAATTAATTTTGAATCATATCATTTCAGGTTTTAGCTAAACCATGTTAATTTAATGATGTGAGACAAGTTCGAACCGAATTACTTGGAATAGGGTTATTACAAATTTAATTCAATGTGGGTCAAATGTATTGGTTGTTAATTGTTATGTTACTATAACATTTTGACATCATTTTTTTTTCCTTTTTTAAAAAGAGTGATGGGTTTAGAACATGATCATGAATAATGATATCTAAGATAAATGTAAGGAAACATAAGTAAAATATATAAAAACAATATATTTTTAATAGGTTTAAATGAATAATAGAACATGTGTGTAGTTTTTTATTATTATTATTATTATTATTATTATTATTATTATTATTATTATTATTATTATTATTATTATTATTATTATTATTATTATTATTAAAATATATACCTCTCAAATATGCTCCAAATTTTGCATCTCGATTAGCCTATGCTATCGCAGCTGATCTTTTTGACCATTTTGGGCCATTGTAGTAGCCACATTTCTTCTCCTTTCCTCCTCATATTAGGTTTGTTGGATTCCTTATAATGCGCACATCATAAACCATCCCTTTTCATATTGTTATCCATTGTTTCCCCCTCTATTTTAGCCTCAAAACTTGTTTCCTTGCCATATTTCTGCTATAGGTCATGATTTTTCAGCGACAATGCCTAGCTTTCCCCCTTTTTATGTTCTTCCCTTACCTAATTCTCTTTATCTTAGATCCCAAACACTTTTTCCAAGTGGAGGAAGTTAACGTGTGGAGAATATGGTGTTGGTTCTTGACTTTTCACCCTTTTAAAGTCACTATCTTTACAAGCTTGTGTGAAACCTTCAACTCCCTTTTATTTGTTTGTTTCAGTAATATTTTTAATGGTACTTCTCAATGTTATTTTTCTTATTTTATGAAGATGATCAAGAGGCATTCTCTGATGTTATTAGCTTGGTTCCTCTTTACTTAAGAGCTTAGAAATTTTGGTAACTAACTGACATTTAGAGATAAGGTTTTGTGCTACGTGTAATGTATGTTATTTTATATATGGTTATTATTATTATTATTATTATTATTATTATTTATTATAATAATGAAATAATATCTTTTAAAATCTTTTATGGTATATGTATATTGATATCTTATATGTAGATGCATGAAAATTGGATGAGAGAATGATTTATATGATTTTAACATGTTTTTATGTCTGCTAAAACTTAGATGAATATGTTTTTGATACTTAATGAATATCTTGTTGGTCTCTAATGAATATGTAATAGATATGTGATGAGTATGCCTTCACCAAAGTGGTTTGGCTCTTGGCCTTGTAATTTTTATGTGGGTTTTAGTTGTTGTATTTTTATATAATTATGCCATTGTTTGTATAATATGGCATAGAATCTAGGGTGTGTATTTTGGAGCATTTAGAGTTCATTTGGATTTTAGGGTTTTTGGACACTTATTCGGCTATGGGATTTTAGGGATTTCATATGGCTTTTGTAATTGTTAAGTATAAAATTATGCTCCTTGGTATTTTACATAAATTTTGATACATTATATATTAGTGTTTGGAGTTGTTTAGAGTAAGTATTGAAATTTAGAAGTTTGAAGGTGATTTTATGGAAAAAGGACATTTTGATCATTATACTTAAATTCTAAATTTTATTTTTAATCTAAGTGGATTTAGGTTAAGAAAATAATTTTAAATAGCTAAGCATGATAATTGGGTGGTGGGTGAGTAGTGGACTTTGGTTAAATAAACTAATAAAGGATATTTTTTAGCACATTGAGTTACCTTAGTATTTTTAGAGTTTATAGCTAAATTGATGTGCACCTTAGGAAAATAATTGGTTAAGTGTAAACCTTTTGGCATAAAATCTATCTCTTTTAATCCTAAAAAATTTAGTTGACCTTAGGGTTATTTTATTTATTTTATTTACATTTGTATCATTTTAATTGACTTGGGCCATACATGTGAACCATAGTGTGATATTTCCTTTGGTTGACTTGTGGTCACCATTGACGCTTGGCTACCTGTTGAATTTTGTTGACCGTTAGCTTTTGTTGATCATGGACTTAGGTTTTAGCAATTAACCCTTGAATTGAATAAATAGAATTAACAAGTGTTGAGCCCTAAATTAAAAATGACCCTTTTAAGGCATGGAACTTAGCCTTTAATGACTCAATAATGTGGACTGGGCTTTAACACCTTGTTTTTGTAAACTTGACCATAATGGTATTTTCTTGGGAATTTTCTCTTTCAATGGTTGGGCCTTGATCCCTTTATGGATCAAGTGCGTGAATATTATCAAAAATTAATAAGCAAATGGGTTTATATTGGAGGAAGTGATTATGTATTATTTTATAGTCCTTTATTGTTGTCGACTTATGTCTTTACTAAAACAACAATCACTTAAAGCGTAAGATCTTGAGTTGGGACTAATAGTGCTCAGGGTAGTTACCTAAACATATATTTATCTTTCACTTTTATACTATTACGGTGTTTTTCTTTTATGTGATGTCAAATGATTTATGAGAGGTTTGGGAGGCCTTTTTCTAATCTATAGGAGCCACGGGCCCTATAGGAGGTGTGCATATTAAAGTAATTATGTGACCTATTATTGGGAATTTTAGTTAAGTTTATAGGTGGGTCATATAGGCTAGTGTCATTACACACTAGATAGAAAATTTGTAGACAAAGGTTGTACGATTATTTATCCTCAAGTTAATATAATATACTAGTTATGATCATAATAATTAAATATAATAACTAATGAATATCACCTATACGTTCATTCATGTCACATTATTCTATGCTTGATGGTTGAGTGTCCTTACTTATAATTAACTTTTGTATGAAGCATATTGTTATCACGGTATCAAATGTTATCACAATTTTATTTCTATAGGATAATTGTGTTACTCACTACAAGATGTATACTAATACTAAACTTTTATAGATGTTGTGTCACATGTATCTTATGAAGATCTTGTTGAATTTAAGGATGCCCTTAGGAAAAGTGTTTCGAGTATATACCCAAGGTTAGGGCATAGAGTTATAGCTATTCGAAGTTGCACATGTTGTGTTCCTTATTTTAGATATCTTTATTTTGGACTCTCTTTTTTTCTTTTTATCTCTCGTTTCTCTCTATCTCTATGTATTATATTATCTAAGGCTTGTCCTTTGTATAATGTTATTATGTTTAATTTTTGAAGTATTCTGCCATATTTATCTATTCCCATAAGTTTTTTATTCAATTATCACAAACATTTTAGTCTTGCATCTATTATGAGAAGGGTATGGATTAGACTTGTGCTAAGTGTGATGGTAATAACTATTAAATTATGTTACTCTGCCCAAAAATTAAACTTTTTAGTATTAAATTTTAGGGTGTTATATATACAACTTCACAATGACACAAAAGTTTGAATATAAAAGGTACAATGTATACCAATAGAGAAAACCTCACTGGATAACACTACTCTCAATCCCTAGTCCTCAACTTGAGAATAAAGCATCAATAACTAACTTATAACACCCTAAAATTTTCAAACCATAATTTATAGGTGATTAATCTCCATATACCTTCTATAAACCTTAACCTTTGCTTGAACACCTTACCTTTACCCCCTTAAATCCTCATTTTTTACTTTCTACCCTTCAAACCCTTATTTTTTTTTTCAATTTAGTTTAATGGAAATCTCTTAGGCCTTACATTTAGTTGACTATCCAGTAATGTTCTACATCTAATCGTCCAAGGCATTCGATGATCAATTTCCATCCTTACCCAATCAATAGGAGTTAGGCGATTATAATAACATTTTTTTTACTTCAAATAAACTCCTATGCCTAATATTTTTATATATTTGGGGCTTTTAGATCAACTCCACACCTTATCCTAAGTTTCCATACTTTTTGTAAATTATTTGATTATTTTTTCTATTTTAGTTATTTATTGAACATTCTACCTTACCTAAATTGTTATTAATATTTGTTTATTTTCTTTGGATGGTTGGATCTCATGTTGTCCATATTTTTTCAACCAAAAATTCACCCATAACCAACTCAATCAGCTTATACCAACTCTCTTACCAATGTCATTCACTCATATCACTCTTCTTGCTTGCAAACAACCCCTATATGCATTTTCCCTTTTTTTACATCCATAAGGACTTATGTCCTTTGATTGTTCATTTCACACTTAAGTTATTCTCCTATATTATATTATGCTCCTTCTTACTTTATTCGTATTCTTATGGTTCTTAAGTGTGGTTGTTCTTAACCTTTTTTCCCTTATGACCAATACTCTCTATAACATCTTGGGTTGATGCGACCACACGAGAGCCATTTGGTATCCATCTAATAGCACCTAAACCCACAAGGATTGCAAAGGTTACCTAAGAGTGCTTTCGGATTGATCAAATGGCCTCATAGATCAGCACGAGTTCTTTTTATACGTTTTATTCTCACTCATGGCTTCCTGCTTCCCTAGAGGATCACCCATCCTCAAAATTACTCTACAGCAACTATGTTTAACATATATTTCTTAGGATAGAATCACCAAAAGGATAGTATACCATGTTGATATAAGTAGTCATGTCAATCATTATAAGACTCCGCTTAATGTGAAGGTATTAAGTCCACCCCCACTCAAAGAACCAATGTTCTTGCTATACCCCAACCATTGAGTGTCTCACTACAGTTTATCCCAATAATCATCCCACTAGGTGGTTGACTAGCTCATCCATGTTCAATGTGCATTCGCAATCACTAAAAGGATTATATACCATGTTGATATAAGTAGTCATATCAACTCTTATATGACTCCGCTCAATTTGGGGGTATAACACTATCCCTCTCTCGTCTTATTTTCTCTCATGATCCTCTTCTAAGATCTTTAGTACTTGATTCTAAGAAAATTAGAGTTAAAATTTTAGATTAGTGAAAACCTTTTCCAAGCCTATCCTAGCACATATTTTTCAAGCCTAAAAGATTTAATTTCTCCTCTTTAATTTTCCTAATATTCTAAATCCTTGTTTTATTTCTTATATGATTCTTGTTATTCTTATTTTAAGTGATGAAGGTGTGGACGAAGGTGATGAGGGGTAATTTGGCTTAGATATAGGAGCAACGTTTGGTAATGATACATCTAGTAATCTATGTTAATTGTTTCTATGTGTTAATTTTTATGTAATCCATGTTAGCATGCTTTTGTGTTAGATATCATTTTAGGCTTTAATTTGATTCATATTTATGTATTAATTGGTAAATTCATGATTATGTGAGTTCATGGTTTTATGTGAAACTTTTATATTTTTATGCCTTGCTAGGCTTTACCATAAAATCTCAAGCATGATAATGAATTATGTTATTTTGATAAGTCCATAGATTAGTATATTTAATTATGTGTAAATATTTTAATTGGTTTTGCATGTAGAGGTTAGAATATTTGGGTGTTTTGGGACTTGTGGAGGTTTGGACTTAGGGCCATTTGAGGTATTGTGAGTAGTCTTAATTATAACTAGCTACGTTTTTGAGATGCTAATAATGTAAGAGTGGTTTAATGTAATTTTAGTAAATTTTAGAAGATGGTAGAATTTTGTAAGTTATGTGTGATTTTTACCCTATGAGGTATTTGAGTCTTTTCTTTATATATTTTGGTGTGTAATGATATTTTCATTGTATTCCTTAAGGTTTTCACATTACATTTGATATATAACATGTTAGGGTTTCGATGGATATATAACATGTCCATATTTACCACCTTGTCATTCTCAATCTCAATTTGACCTTTTAACCCTGTATTTTTCCCTCACCTTTGATCCTTCTAATTCATTTCCATTTCATATAAATATGGCATTTAAGAGGCCTTTGGGATTTATATCAGTTTTTCCATGAAGCATACTTGTAGGCTAAGAGGAAGTGCTAGCATTTTGTGTCAATTGAGTGATTTTGGTCTCTTGCATCTCGTTATGTGTAGTTAGGGAATCCACTTTAGGGCCCAATTGTTTTACTACCTCATTCGTAATCCGTTGTTATTGCTTAAACTCTTAATTTAGTTTCTACTAAGCCATCACAAACTTTTCCATCATAATTTCTAAATTAGACCTTTGAGAATAAGCTAGAACCAATGTAATAATATAAAAAAGTGTTTATTTTATATGTAATTAATTGCATAAATTATTGTAGGATATTTTATTGCTTCAAGATTATTTTTTATGATTATGTTTTAATTGCAATTTTATGGTTAAACATATTTTGCTTATAAAATACTATTCTTATTTTTTAACATTTAAGTTACATCTTGAAAACTTTTATTGTAAAATTTTATTTGGTACCTAAATGGCTTGAAATGTAAATCTTTATAGTTTGGTTTAATTTTTTTTTTTATGTTTTCTATCCCTTTTTAATTTTATATGCAAAATATGTAATTAAGGTATGTTAGCTAAAAATCATATCAAATGTGCGTTAAAAATTTTGAAACATTATATTTAAGTGTTAATGTTCACATATAAGGATATAAAAATTTCCATGACTTAGGTGGTAGTTTTGATATTTATTTTTATAATTAATTAACTTGTAAACTTATTAGTTTACCATCAGATCAATATCAAACATTGTTTTAAATTCATGAAATTTTACATGTGAATTTATAATATTATTTTAGAGTTTCCATAAATTTTAGAAACTTTGTGAGCTTGTTTTCTATCTTTATTAATTTTAGCTTCTTTTTTTATCATTCAACTACAAAAAATAATCTATATATCTTAAAATTATTGTCCTCCCTTGAAATTACTTTCTTGCACTTCTATGATCAGACTTTGCATCAATTTGACCAATTTTCCATTCATTCAACCAAAGTTTGAGCCAAAATCATACTTCCTACCTATGATACTTATGTCTTTTTGGCTTTTTATACACCCAATCTTCTTCTCTTGTATTTCTCATGCTTGAACTTGACCTCCCTTATCCCTAGATAAACCTACAATCCCTCATCTATTTGGGTTTATTTTTGGGTTGTCATAACTCTTATACACCCACCATACTTTCTCTTACACACTCAACCACCTACCCCTTCATTCAAGTATTGAACAAGCAAGTTCTCCTTCTCTCTTGGCATCAAATTTTTGCAACCTCCCTCCCTTATTTATACCTCATGTGTACTCTATTGTTTTCACTTAGGCTTTCTCTCATTTTCCCATCTTGGTTGCTCCCACCTTTCCCTTCACTTTGATTATTTTTGCTAAGTGTTCTTGAAGTTTGTTGAGCCTATAACTGAGACTCATTTTCCTCTCTTTCTCCTACCTCTCTTAAACTCACTTTTACATTTTCTTTTATCTAAACTTTGTTTATTTTTATATAATTAACGAATGTTAGATTATTAGTTAAATTATAAAATTGTCATATTTTGTCTCATCCTCTTGTACCTTCATTTTTCGAAGGCTTTGAAGTTATTTTGGCTGTTCTTTGCTCTTATTTTTCTACATGTGCTTGAAAATATGTAACTCACATTCTTCTACTAAATATGTAAAAATCATGGGATAGCATGCTAGAATAGAGTTATTTGTAGTAAAATAATTATGCATGTTTTGTGAGGGTGGCTCGGCCAAGGGAATTATTGTATTACCAAGACATTCTCTCGTATTTTTAAGCTTAACATTATAGTCCTAAGTTTTTTTACATAAATTTTAATATATAATGTGCTAAGATTTTAGCATGTTTAGGTATGGCTATAAGTGAATTAAGTTTTGTATAATCTAGGGGTATTATTGTCGTTTCACTTGAAATTTGCAATCTTTTAACATGCATGCTTACTTTGGGTTATATTATGTTGATTATGAGAGGCATGTGAAAAAGGATGTGCTAGATATGCATGAATAGGATTTTCTATGCCAAATGGGTTTACTTGTGTTTTAGGGGCAAAATGATAATCTTGACACTTTTGAACTTTTCTAGGATTCTAATTTTATATTATTTTTACTATTTTAATGTTATGTATTCATGGAATTAATATTGCTTGATTCTAATAACAGTTGGTGATAAAGTGAAAATTTATTGAGCAAATACTACAAAAGGGTATTTTGGTAATTTATGACTTATTATACCTAAAAATATGAATAATTGGATTGTTATTACCTTAATGTATTTTGAGGTTAAAATTAGTGTTGACTTTTACTTTAGCTTGGATTGTGAACCTCAAGGCCGGCTTGAATAATTGGAAACAAAGAAAAAATGGTTAAGTATAAACTCAGAATTGTTGTGCATTATGTGATATTTTATAATCACCTTATTAAGATATTAATATTCATAAGGGAAGACCTTGAGATTTGGAATTGGTTTCTCTTTAGGGTTAGTCATCCTAGAGATAAGGAATGAGAACTCAATTTGGTTTGGTGGTTTTGTATAATGCCTCGACATTTCGGCCAAGGCTCTATTCTACTCTATAGGTAACCTAAGAGGCTAATAGATAGTATTGATACTTAAGGATTGAGTGTCTTAGAATGGGAGTATACTATGTTACCTTATTGCACCTTAGTGCGCCAGTATGATCACTTTACTTTATATGTATATAGGCTGTTATTGTATCCCCTTGAGTAATTAAAAATATAAGTAATTATTGTATAAGGATTTGAATGGATTTTTGTGGTTTGTTAGTTTGGTGGTTACCTTTTCTGTACTACTTGGTTTTGGTATGTTGGTTTGATAGTTACCTCTGTGTACTATTTATATTTGATATATTAGTTGGTAATTATCTTAGTCATTTATTTATCATGTTATAAGTGGTATAGAGGTGGTTATTGGAGAAGGCCTTAATTATGTTTTCTCCTTCATGGGACTCCCTTAGTATAACTAGATTAATAAAATAGTCATAATATGATTAAGTTTGATGTGATGAGCATGTGATATATTAGTATGATATGAATTATGTTATGAATGTAGCAATTAGCTATGGTATTTACTATTTAACATGTTATGCCATACCTTTTTTTATTACCTTCTATGTGCTCAATATGATATTTGCATGCTTAATGTTGTGTAGTGGTTTACTCATTACCATTGTACTAGTTGGTTTCATTTTATAGGCCCTTGCATATTAAATGGACATTCTTAACCTTGAAGGTTCTATTAATAGTGGTAGTAGTTTGGGTTGGGTTAGAGCATTGTTTAGGGCTATCCACTATTACTTCTTGGTTATATTTATTTTGTTTTTTAGTTCAAGAGTTGTAAAAACTCTTACTTATTGTATGCAAAGTCGTTCAATCGTACACTTTATTATTTTATGTTGGTTTTATCTTAACCTTTAACTAAGTGCTGACCATGGTTAATCTTCATGTTTTAGTAGTTTTAGTCTTACATCTGGCATGGGCTAGATATTGGTTGTACCTCACTCCATGTTGGATATGGCGGTAACTTTTAATTATTTTTCATAGTTGCTTCTCCTAAAATGAAATTTTTAAGTACTAACTTTGAGGGTGTTACAGGTTCTTAGAGTTAAATAAAAAGTTTAGAGTATATAGGTGTTTATAGAACATATTCGTGTAGATAATTCCATACTACACATTTGCATCTTGATCTATGCCATTCAATTGTATCAATATACACAATTATTGATGGGTTTAGTTATCAAGAGATGTGACAAAAGCCTCTCTAATCTTATGTTGGTATGATTGATGGACCGTGATAGATACGTTTTTAAATACAATAAAGTTGAGCTCATTCAATTATTTTACAATTCATGGTTATAAGGTTACACAAATCACCTAAGTCAGAGATTATTGGATTAATTATCTATAGTTGGAATTATATGTGAACAATATAAATACGGGTTGTCATGTTAGTTGTGCCCATGCAAAAGTGATCAAATTATGTCTAACGTATTTGAACTTAATGTTGCTAATCGAACATGGGTTCTTATATATAGACATAGAAAATTTTAGTTTATTGATGGGCCGACCTAAAATAATCAAATAGATGATAGATTTGCCATATATATATATATATATACACATACATATACACAAACATATGTGTCATGGTCTTTAGGTCATATGTCTTTAGTCCTTATTGTTTCTATCAACAATTAGAATTGAGATACTAACTTAAGGCTTCTCAATGTAAAATACGTGTTTGACCAAAAAGACCATAAGATCTACTAGCCAGATTTTATAAATAAAAAAAAAGTAATGGTATTTATTGTTGCGATAGCTATAGATTTAGGTATGTTTTTGCATATTTATTCCGTCTATTGTTCTAAGCAGAGTAATATATTGATCCTGTCGAATAAATTCCATCACTTACGGTAAACTCAATAGATAAGCTGTATAGATTCTTATTAGGTTGGGTGATTAATTAATTAAAATTGACTAAAACTAATATTATATAAGTAGCATACAAACTCTTGTATATGCTAATCACGCACATACCCACGACCCTTAAATAACAATGATCATATCAAAAAATCAAAAGGAATAATGTATCAAGCGATTGATTATGAGCAAAATCGCGTATATTTTGTTTGGAAAAATAAACTAGAATTGTTTTGCCTTTAACTAATTTCCGATTTGCGCCTACCTACGTCTTAGCCGCTTTGTCCAAGCTGATAGGCATTAGGCTTGGAATTGCATTTCAATTTTGCAGGATCCGTCTACGCGTCTAAGATGTGGGCTATCTGGTAATGACCTATCCACTTCTGTATCCACTTTTGTGCATGTCTTAGACCAATCATTTTTAATATCCACTTTTGTTTGAATTGAACAATCAAATAATCTTGTTATAGATATAAGTGAAATGAAATAATGTATACACATATATATACACCCACATTTTAACTTATTGATATTAACTTATAAAGAAATACAAACTAAATGTTTTTATAAAAAAAAAAGGAAAAGGAAGTGGTGTACTATATCAATAAAATGAAAATATAATTAGTGCATTTACTAAAAAAGGCCCTATGGCTTTTCAAAATATTATAATTTGCCTTATTATTTTTGTTATAGGTAATTATGATAGAAGAAAACGAGAGCATGAGGCGCATGTTTTTTATGGTACAGAGCATTTATCTATCAAATTTAATATCAACCAAATATATCTATTAACAAGTATATCGATTGTAAGTAATATAGGGTATAATAATTGCCTAATTATTATCCCATAGAGAATAATTAATAACTGAAAAGTTCTAATAATTTAAAGCAGATTTAGGCTATGGGGAAAAAACAAAAAAATAGTTATTAATCTAAACTAAGAATTTTAGGTCAAACTAACTTAAGCTGAAATGGAATAAGAGAAAATCTAATAAAGATGAAATTAATTAATAAAAGCTACTAAGGAATTCGAATCTATCACTATCCAATTATAATGATTAATTAATGATCTTTTCAATTACGATCTATGTGTTAACGAAAATATTTAACTAACACTCTTTCTCGAGCTATGTAGTACGTCAATTATCAGTGTCGCTACCTCTAGTTAAAGGATTTAAATAAAATATGATAATTTATGTTTAATTAATTATTTATCCTTCCATTGTTGAAATCATGTAATTATTCTCACAACCCATCAGTTTCTATTTATGTTGTTTGATGTAGAGTGGATAATCATCTTTCTCTCTCAACTTAACTTGTTAAATGCTAAGTAAAGGTGATTAGTATATTAATTAGACATAATCTAGAATAATAGCATAAAACAAATAGAGTAATCTATTAATCAATTAATCTATCAACATAAAAAATAGGATTTCGTTATATCCTTAGTAAAAAAGATTAGAACATACTATTATTTAAAATAAAAATAATAAAAGTAAATAAATAATCTAAATTATATATAAAATATTGAAGCTAAGAATATTTGAATATTAAATTATAGAATTTTAGATCTCAAAGTTAGAACTGAAAATTAATATTATACTTAGATGGCAAGTGACACTGAAATTGTTCCTTATAGTTGTGCTATCATATGTGCCTCTATCTATCTCGCCTCAGTCTCTGCGCCATTTTTATCCTTTTGTTCTTCTCAAATATTTTTCTTCTCTTATCCTCTGTCGCCTAGTTTTTCTTTCTTTTCTTCCTACCTCATTTTGTGTTGTGTTTCCTTTCTTTTCTCCTTGTCACTTGTCCATTTTTCCTTTCTTCTATGCCGCCTCCTCTCTAACCTTGTGGTCCTATTTCTTTTTGATTGATGGCATGTTGTGCTGCCTATTTTTTTTCTTTTTATTTGTGCCCCCAACCTTTTTGTCCATCTTCTCTTTTGTTTGTCTTCTTTTAATTTATCTTAATTTTTATTTTCCTAATTTATTGCTTTATGTATATACTATCAATTATTACCTACAAAATATTATTAAGTAAATATTAATTAACTTCCTAAAATTATTATAAGCAATTTTTCACTAAAGATATATTTTCAATTGAAAGTCTATTTTAAACTTTGATCCATATGCAATAATATTTAGAGAAAATACTATAAATAGAAATAACAAATTTATATTTTATTTTTATCTTTACACTAGAATTTGAATCGCCTGAATCTGAGTTTTTACATGAAAGTTATGATCAAAATACGGCAAGCTATCAAAATCATACAAAAATCAACTTTAAACTCTAAATTAACTAAATATATGAGATTATTATAAATTAAGCATTTAATTAAAAATAAAATAAATAACCTCACATATTATTTAAATGAATAACCAAAAGTTTAAAGTAAAAGGTATTAAATATGCAAAAAATACGTTAATTAACACCCTTATACTTAGTTTCTTACTTGTCTTCAAGTAAGACATGATTCTAAATCAATAAAAAATGAAACTAACTAGTCATGTTCATAGACCTCACGATTACACCTAACAATTGAAATAATCCCTTTAAACCCATAGGTCACCCCTAGAGGACTAATAAGGTCTCGTGAGGGTTTCGCATACGATATACCCATAAAATCCCACACAAATCACATAAAAATGACAAATACACTTCTAAAACCCTTAACTAATATTGTCTCATAATCTTCTACTTTAAAAACACCAAGAGTAGCACTCAACCAATATTTAGCATTAAATTTTTTTAAAGAATTAATCTCAACATATAGTTCACACATAAACATGACAAATATGAATAGAACAATAATAATGAACGAAAACCTAACTACGCCTTAGTCATATCACAATTTATCCTTACAAAGGTATACCCTGTTGTTTTTACTTTCTCTCATATTCATGGCTACATATGTATAAACACACTCGAATATATGATGTGAGATGATAAAAGTAAAAAGTAACTCACAATAATCAATAAAGAAGGCTTATAATTTGTGAATAAAAACCTCATGAAAGAATATATTATACCTGTCAAATGGACCAAATCATATTCTTAACTCATATGATTATTCTCCAATAGATCAAGGTCACTCATCTCAAGAATCAAATAGGAATTAAAAAAGGTTATAACGAGGCTAGGTTTAAGGGTTTAATGACAAAAAGGAAAATAAGGATTCAACAAACTAACCTAAAACCTAGTATAATCATGCTCATCTAGAGACTTCTTATAAATTCAAGCTCCTTAAGGCATCTTCACATTACATAACATAGAATCACATAGGCAAAGTATCTTCATGTTGGACTTTCACATCATTTTCAACACTTTTCTTCAAAATAAAAGAAAGAAAATAAGCTAATTTTTATCTCCTTTTTTTCGTTTATTTTTTTATTTTCATTTCATTTTTTAATATTTTTTTACCTCCCCCAAAATTATTATTTTAGATTCTCTTTAAAATTTTCTTCACATACAACATTAAATCACATATGTAAGTCTCATAAAAATTTATACTAGTTTTTAGAACAAGGATAGAAATGTGCTTTAGGTTTGGTTAGGAATAATGTGGGTGATGAAGATATAAATGTCAATGTAAAAGAATCAAATAGGTTAACTAAGGGGTGTACAACTCATGTACACAAAAAATGGGGGTAGAAAGCTATCTAGTTATGTGGTGGTAAATCCTAAGGTGACATTATCACTTTCTCAATTAGGGCTGTTATGACTTGAAAGTTTTGATTATCATATGAGTAAGTTTTATTAACATCTATAGTCCAATATAACAGCTACGAAAAATAATTTAATCAAAACAAATTAGTGCATATAAGGTTTACAAAGAAAAATACAACAAAAAAAAATGCAGATTATTTTATGAAACATTCAAAAAGGGATATATGATTCAAAATCTCCTAATACTTAAAAATAAAAATAAAAAGGCTAATAAACAAAAATCATATAAAATAATAAAAAAGACTAATAAATAAATAAACACATAAAAAATCAATGAAGCACAAAAATGAACAAAATCATCCCACACTTATCATGGACATTGTCCTCAATAGACAATAAATCAACAAAAAGGAGGAAAAGGCAATTCAGTATAAGTAAGAGCATACATAAGGTACCTAAAAGGTGATAAAAAATATTATAAAAATACCAGGGGAGAAGTCTGTGTTTCTAGTCTAACATGATCCATGTCATAAAACACATCCTCACTCTATATTACCTCACAAGTGTTCCATTCATGTTGTCTCTAGCCTTCAAATTTTTTATGTCCTTATTCCATGCAATTCCTTCATAAACATATTAAGTTTCTATGCATTTGTAAATGAAACGAAAAAAAAATGCCTAGTCTATCGAAACAAAATCCAAAGAAAAATTTAAACATAAACTGAATTAAACAAATAATTGGGTTGCCTCCCCAAAAGTAATCTTTTTATAGTTATTAGCTTGACTCTATTCCTATTTACTTGATATTGTTTAAGTGTATGATATTTTTGTGGCTCTTAACTGCTCCACCTTTATAAAATTTCAATTTGTGTCCATTTAACTTAAATGTTTATTTTCTTGGAGTATTTATCTCTATCACTCCTGAGGAGAAAACTTGTGTCGCTATGAATGGTCTAGAACAATATGAACACAACTTAATAGGGAATAATGGCAAGTGGGAATTAAAATGGAGTATTTTTTACCCCTTTTCAAAATATCTTTTCATTATTATTTGATCATGCATCTTCTTTGTGCCATGCTTATAGATTCGAGTATTTTCATATACGCTTAAACAAAATTCATCAAGCTCATTTAATTTTAGGAGCCTCATTCCATCTACACCCTGCATATCCATATTAAGAAGATAAGTGGCCCAAAAATCTTTATGCTCAAGTTATACAGAAAGGTAGAAAGATTTTCCAAAAAGTAGCTTATAGGGAGACACTCCTATTAGGGTTATAAAAGTGGTCATATGATCCCAAAGTGCATGAACTAACTTTAAAGACAAATGTTTCCTAGAAGCCTTAACTACTTTTTTCCAATATCCTTTTAATTTATTGGTTTGAAAATTCTACTTGTCCACTAGTTTGGGTAATTCCTATTTTGGGTTTTTAAAGTGTTCATATAAGTCCAAAGTTGCAACCTTATGCATAAATCCATACTTCCAAGAGAGCATTAAATGCTCTATTATAGAAATGAGAACCTTAGTCATTTATGATAGTCCTTGACATTCCAAATCTCATAAAGATATTATTTTTCAAGAACTTTGTGACAACTTACATTGTTAGTGGGAGTTGCAATAGCCTCCACCCAATTAGACACATAATCAATTACAAAAAAGTATATATTCATTATGCATAGATTTAGAAAATGGTCTTATAAAGTCAATACCCCACACATCAAACAATTCATCAACTAAAATATTTGTAAGGGGAATTTTATGTTTTTGAGAAATATTGCCAATCATTTGGCATCTATCACAAACCTTAGAAAAAGCATAAGCATCATTAAATAATTTAGGTCAATAAAAACGACTTTATATAACTTTAGCTATAGTTCTGGTGGGTCCAAAATGATCAAAAAATTCTCTACTATGATAATGATATAAAATAGAGTGAAACTCATGTGTAAGGATACATCTTATTATTTTATCAAAACATATTTTATAAAGATAAGGGCCATCCCAAAAATAATATCTAGAGTCACACAAAAATTTCTTCCTTTGATGATAAGGCAAGTTATTAGGTAGGATTTCACTAACAAGATAATTAGCAAAATCAATATACCATGTATGATTTGTAACTGCATAGAGTATCTCATCAAGGAACGGGTCACAAATAGGCTCACCATTCTTGCTTATCTTCATATGATTATGGTAGTCGGGAGAGATGATCTGCTACATTATTTTCATGTCCTTAATCTACAAACCAAAATCTTGTAGTGGCAGGATCCATTGAATAACTCAAGGCTTAGCATCTTGATTAATACAAAGATTTCTCAAAGTAGTATATTTAGTGTACACAATTATTTCATTAGGTAAAAAAAAGAAGGAAAAAACTTATCGAAAGTAAAGACCTCAACTAGCAATTCTTTTTCATTACTAGCATAATTATTTTGTGCAGAATTTAAAGTTTTTCTCGCATAATAGATAGTGTGGAAATTTTTATCCCTATGCTATCCCAAAATTACTCTTAGAGCTACATCACTAGCATCGCACGTGATTTCAATAGGAATATTCCAATCCAGAGCAACAATAATACGAGTATTCACGAACTTTTCTTTAAGAGTGTTAAAAGTTGTAAAGCATGCATAAAAAAAATTCAAAGGTTGCATCTTCAGCCAATAGATCACATAGAGGCTTTGAAAATTTTTAAAAGTCCTTAATGAACCTCATATAGGAACCAACATGACCAAGAAAGCTATGTATTTCCTTAACACATTTTGGGGGAGGTAAGTTTTCAATAATTTTAATTTTTGCTTTATCAACCTTTATCCCCTTGTATGCGATCTTATGTCCTAACACAATCCATTATTTCACCATTAGATGACATTTTTACTAATTTAAAACAATATTAGTGTCCTCACAATGTTTTAGCACAAGCTCAAGGTTATCTAAATATCTATCAAAAGATGAGTCAAACACTAAAAAATCATCCTTAAAAATTTTCATAGATTTTTCAACCATGTCATGAAATATTATCATTGTGCATCTTTGGAGAGTAGTAGGATCATTAAAAAGGTCAAAAGGAATCCACCTACATAAGAAAGTGTCATAATAATAGGTAAAAGTGGTATTTTTGTGGTCCTCAAAAGAAATGGGGATTTACATATAACCAGAATAGCCATCTAGAAAGCAATAAAATTCATTTCTTACTAAACACTCAAGCATTTGATCAATAAAGGGATGGGAAAAGTGATATTTTCTTATTTATTCATTTAATATTCTAAAATCAATACAAACACACCATCCAGTAATATTTCTAGTTGGCACCAACTCATTATTATCATTCTTAACCAAGGTGATTCCACCTTTCTTAGCAACCACCGGTACAGTCATAACCCAAGAGCTATTAGAGATATGATAGATCATAATTGCATCCAATAGCTTAATTATCAATTTATTCACCACCTCTTAAATTTTAAGGGTAAGTCATCTTTGAGGTTTGATCAATTTCTTATAATGTCTTCCATGAGGATTTTGTGCATGCACATGGAAGGAATAATCCCTTTGATATCGATAATGATCAATTTGAAGGCCTTATTTTGCTCTTTAAGCATTATCATCAACTTTTATTTCTATATATTAGTCAAAGATGAGGAAATAATGAAATTAAGGTTATCATTATGACCAATAAATGCATACTTTAAATGTTCGGGAAGTGGTTTGAGCTCCAAAGTTAGAGGCTTCTCAATAAATGGTTTTAACTTTAGGTCTTGATCTCTCTCTAATCCTTATAAAATGAATACTTTGTTTCTCTCATAAGGTGGATGAGAGATTAGGTATTGAATTATCTCTTTGACTCTTTCTCCATCTTCATTCTCTTGGGATTGTACCAAGTATCTCTCTAAAGGATTTTGTGTGACACTTGCTTAAAAACAATCATTAATCACTTCATCCAATACATCAATGATATAGCAAGTGTCATTTTCATAAGTGTATTTCATGCTTTTAAAGACATTGAATGTAACTTCCTCACCTTGGAATAAAAGAATCAACTTACCCTCATGAACATCAATTAGAGTATTTCCTATAGCTAAAATAATCTACCAAGAATAAGAAGAATCATGTGATCCTTTTCCATATCAAGCATAAGAAAATCAATTAGAAATATAAATTTATCCACTTTCACCAAAACTTCCTCTATTATGCCTCTAGGATACTTAATGGATTTATCAGCAAACTACAAAGACATATTAGTGGGTTTTGGTTCTTATAAAGCCATACGCTTACAAACAAAGAATGAAATCAAATTTATGCTAGCACTAAAGTCACGTAGCACTTTATCAAAATTTAAATCATCAATCACATAAGAAATAATAAAAATTCTTAGATATTTCACCTTAAAAGGTAATTTATATTGTAAAATAGCAAACACTTCTTATTAAATCTAATGGTATGACAATCTTTCAATTTTCTATTATCATATATCAAGCTTCGGAGGAATCCTTTTTTATCACCTCATCAGCTTTGAAAAGTAGTTGATTTTAGCTCTGATAGCTTGGTTTGGTTTATAGATGGTGGTAGACACATAAAGGTGGGTTAATGGTTCTAACTGGTCTTGTGTGTTGTGGTTCATGGTTGTAGTTCATCATTTTTACTTAATTTTTGTGTTATGGTTCAAGTTTTTCACACAACTATGTATATCCCTGTTCAGTGTACCTTCTTGTTGTTGAGGAGGAATTTTAGAGAAACTTTAGTCAAGGTTTTAACAGTTGTGTATATCCTTATCTATTGAGCTCATAGAAGGTCAACTTTAAGAGGAAATAGAGAAATTTTCAAACTTTAGCCACATTAATTATGCTCCCCCTCCATCATTGTTGCAGACTAATTAAAAAAAAACTGAACATATTTTGAAAACATAAAACCTAGGAAATGCAAACCCAGGAAACTCCCTAACTTCATCCATATTAATTTGTAGCTGAAAAAAACTAAATAATATAAAATAGATATATAAATAAAAAAATTAATTGAAACAAAATTCTAGTTTTTTGTTAAGAAAATTTATACCTAAATATTTGGGTTTTTGCTCAATTTCTCTTTACTGCTACTTAAATTTTTGTTGTCGTCAAACTAGATTTTCCAGCGGTTGGTGTCCTTTATTGTTGTTGTCTTTTATGATCTCAACGTTGTTTCTTTTTTTTGAATTGATCATTATTATTTTTATCAATTTTTGTTAGCTTTTATGTTGTTGTCTGTATTTTTAGTTTCTACTCAGTTGAGTGTGATGTTTTTGAGTGGAAAAAGAATGGAGTCAGAGACTCTGCTTTTATATATAAGTAGATTCATGCATGGTTTTATCTATTGATTTGAACCTAAATTTAGATTGGATGTGCAAATATCTTCACATTAACACTCTATATATGTTATCTTGAAAGTCAAAACCTAAAGAAGGGTTTTAATGGAAGGTGGTGCTCAAGGTTTTTTTTTCATTACTTTATATTGTTGTATAATATCTTGTCAATGTCATTAGATTATTTTCTATTTAATTCATTTAAGAATTTCATAATCATTCAAGTTGATAAAAATAGATAAAGAATATGATGGTGATCAACATTGACATTATTCTTAACAAAAAAAATAAAATATGATGTAATTGATGTGCTTTTGTGCTTTCTATTTTGTTCATTAATACTATATTAATGATTTTTGGTGTTATATCTTTGTAATACTTTCATGTATTATTCAAAATGATAATATCGATGTTTTTATCTAATTGAAATTTGTTTTTTTAACTTTTATGTTTATGCCTTCTTTTTCCTTTAGAAAATGGAACCAAATAAGGAATGGTGTGGTCTTGTTGATGATCGTTTTCATGTTCCTTCATATTTTACTAGGGTTGAAGAATTCTAAAACTGTGCATTTAAAAATATTAATGGAGATCTAATTAGATTTCCATGTATCAATTGTGTAAACACTGATTTTAGAACTTGTGATACTAGGAAAGCACATTTGATGACCTTTGGGATTATGAGAGGTTATACTCTATGGTTTCATCATGGTGAATAAGGATGTGAGGAACATTCTAAAATTGATATTAATCCTTAACGAGAATGAATATTACTATAATGATAGTGATAACTAGATAGTGGAGCTTTTAGAGGATAATTATCATCATTATTGTAATCTTAAGCGAAATATGGGAAATATGGGATTCCTAAACCATGAAGAATAACCAACTTTAAAATGGTAGATAAACATAGGTGGTTGAATGACTTCCAAAAAACTCTTTATTAGGGTTATAAAGGATCTAAATTGTATTCCTTAAATCATTTGCTTCATGTGAAGAGTACTAACAAATGGAGTAGTAATTCTTTCACGTTGTTACATAAATTGTTGAAAGAAGAGTCATTGCCCAAATATTCAACCTTACTTGACTCTTCTTACAAGGAAAAAATGACGATTAAAGATTTTTTCCTTTCATATAAGAATATTAATGCATATGTGAAGGATTTTATGCTATTTTGGAAAGAAGATAGTCATATGGAGAAATGTAAAATTTGAAAAGCTTCAAGATGGAAACATATCAAGCATCATGGGGAAGAGAATGTAAAAGCAAATGAAAAAAATACATGTTAATATATTGCAATACTTTCTACTAAAACCTCAACTTCATATGCTTTCGATGTCCATTAAGATTGCCTCTCTAATGAGATGGCATTAGGATAAAGACAATTATGGAGAATTGAGGCATCTAGTTGATGGGTTGACATGGAAAAAACAGGATGAACTTAATCACAATTTTTATGCCATCCAAATTTATTTCTTTTATGTTGATTTTAGGTCCCAATGGTCCCTGGGGTGCTATTGATGTTTATTTATAGCCTTTGACAAATGAATTAGAGTACTTGTGGAATAATGATGTCCAAACATATAATGCATCAAGGTGTCAAAATTTCAATCTGCATGGAGCTCTTATGTGGACTATCAATGATTTTCCGGCATATGGAATATTTTCTAGATGGAGCATAAAGAAAAAGCTTTCATGCCTTGTTTGCAATAATGATACTCACTCTTTGAGACTAGTTAACAAGGGAAAGGAATGTTTCATGGGTCACAGGCACTAATTGGAAAATAATCATAAATGGAGAAGAGAGAAGATATTATTATAGAAAAGGACACAGCCCCAAAGCATCTAATAGCTAAAGAGAATCTTCACCAATTGTAAGACCTTGATAACATCATATTAAGGAAATATCATGCCTTCAAAGGAAAGTTCTTGCACAAGAATAGATAAGATGATTGGAATAAGAAGAGTATATTTTTTAGACTTCCATATTAGAATCGCCACTTGATATGGAATACCTTATATGTAATGCACATTGAAAAAAATATATGTGATAGCATACTTGGTGTAACACCCCCAAAATTCATTCTTGAATATTTTCATTTAAAAGAATAATGCAAAAGTTAAAATAAAAGTTGTGGAATATTACTACCACACCTAATACAAGATAAATGTTTATCATCTATCCTATACTAGATACAAGGTTAAAACCTATCCAACAAATATTCAAATAACATCTATGCCATGGGAATTGACTCCTATAAGGAAATATCCAATGGCAGATGGCAAGTGAACAATTTCACTAAACAAAATCATCGTTGAATAAATATAACACCCCCAAAATTCACTATTAAAAAATTTCATTTAATAAAAAAGGTTTAACGGAAACGAAATAACAAAACTGTGAATTCTGGGGATATTACCGCCACACTTAGTACCAGACCGGTTCACTCCTACCATTCCAGTACCAAGTGCTAAGGCTGAAGAATATTATCATCAAACACAAGTCAATACTTAAAATAAGAATTCATAAAAGAACTAAATTGTTCATCATATAGAAATCAGAGTGCGGTTAAAGGAGTTACAATCCAAGGAGTAAGTAATTAAAGTTTCCAAAGACATAAAATACCGTACAATAGAATTTAACTATAATAAAAAAATATAGGGTAAAATAAAATGAAAGATAAAATTCGGCCAAGTCACTCTTGATCTCCAGGTCAAGTCTAGGCTCAACTCTCATCCCAGCCCGATGCCTCGTAAGTGTCGTAGGCATCGAAGATATCATCTCCTACCTGCATAAACTTAGGTGGGCCATCTCCTTGTGGGAATGAGCAGGACCCATGAAACGGTTGGTCAGTATGCTACGTACCGAGCATGGTAACCATGCAGCTAAGGCCAAACATATAAGGCACATAACACAAGCATGATCATAAAGACAGCATATAATAATATAGATAATGAAGGCCAAATTATAGTCCAGATAAACTTATTCTTTAGATCGATGGTCAACATGCTCATTTCACACATACTCTTTATCAATCCATGCGAATGTGGGAACCCCACTATTATAGCCGGTGGACCGGAATACATGCAGGGGAGAACACTCCTGACCACTATTATTACCTGTGGACCGGTCTCCAGGACAGAACGCTCTTGGCCACTATTATTCACCGGTGGACCAGTTTGGCCCCTACTCACATGATGTTTCATTATAATTACTTAGTGTCTTTTCCATGTCTTATCATCATTAACATTTGGTTTGTTGAGCATGGGATCTACCACTATTATAGCCGGTGGACCGAAAAACATTCAGGGCAAAACACTCTTAGCCACTATTATTCACTAGTGAACTAGTCTCCAAGGCACCCCGGCTTCTGCCATTTTTATTTGCAGGCGGATCGGTCTGGGCCTAGCTCAACAATCTTTCTCTTTAAATGTTTAGTATCGTATTCGTGTCTTATTTGATAAATATTTCACCCTTGACATGCATGTCACCAACCTTCTACTTCTATCCTCCTAAGAGGGCCCGTCCCATATCTTGAGACTTCTACACCTCCTATCACACCCTGACATCCATTCCTTCTTCCATTTACCCATAATGAAAACCCAAATCCTAAGGGTGTAGGTTAAGGCCCATCACCTTATGACATCCGAATCCACTTACTACCACTCTCTAGGGTTTTCCCTTGAAACCCTAATTGGACCTATATGGCCCAACCTTCCTCTAACTTACACTACTATTATTTCTTTTATCGTCCAAAACCTCATTTCATTTAGATTCAACCCAAATCATATCACTTTACTCACCGATTACAAGTGTGATTGAGAAACCCTAGTTGGCCACCCCAAACCCTAGCACATTTCTTCTCCCACACGTCACCTCTCCATTTTTTTTTACCTAACATCTCTTCTTTCCCATGATACCCATACTCATCCCTCATATAATAAGTCTCCACTCTTATCCCATACTCCACTCTTCCTCAATTATTTTTTTTACTTTCACATTTCCCCTCAGATTAGGGTTTCCTCCCAAAACTATTTTTTCATCCCGAGTCTCCAATCACTCCACAACTCTCCCCTTACCTTACTTACGCCCTAAGACGACTTTTCTCATGTAAAGATCATCCCCATTCAGACTCCATCTATCCTATGCAAACCCTAGAAATTTCCCATGCAAGATCCACATCACTCGTTCATTTTGATCATAACCTCCTTTTATTTTCCTCTCATGGACCATGGGATAATTGGGTCAACCCCATGTCCCCTTTAGTGGACTCATTTCCCCTTTTCCCATTTTATCCTTTCACCCTAAATCATATTATTAATCATCCTAGCATGCATGTCGTAGAGGATCACATCATATAACATCATAAGCACAACATATATAATCATTATATACATGCCATAAGGAATTCACATAAGCATACCTCAACTCAAAGTTGTGCTACAAGTAATTAGTCATCATAATCATAAAGTACGCAACATGGCATAACACATGGCACATAATACACACATAGTTGTTCTTAGCCACATCCTTACTTAATACAACACTAGCCTTGGAGCACGTTCATACGCCTCCTTCGGGTTTTGACTTGATTCACCTATAAGAGGAAAATACTATGGGTTATTGTACCTCTTACCAAAATTACTGTTATTCCTACCTAACCCTTATCATAACCTACTATTAGGGCTAATAATGATAATAGTAGTTTTATAAGTAAAAGTAGGGTTATTATTCTTTAAAGTAGCTAACCATACTAATACTAATCAAAATAGGTCTTAGTAGCTACAATAGTTTATGTTAAAGTAATTATAGTGATATTCATATTATTAAAGGTGCTTCAATAGAACTAATAATAATAGTAATAGTAGTTGTAGTGATTATACTAATATCAACCCAAATCATAGTAATAATAATATTAGTGATATTAGTAATACAAAAGTAGTGACCATAATGATACTAATAATAATAATGCTAGTAGTGATAGGAAGATTAGTGATATATGAAATATTAACAATAATGACAAGGTAGTAGTAGTAGTAGTAGTAGTAGTAGTAGTAGTAGTAGTAGTAGTAGTAGTAGTAATAGTAACAACAACAACAATAATAATAATAATAATAATGTTAAGAATATTACTAATAATAATCGGAATGTTAATAGTGATATAAGGATTCAAATATGTATAATAATAATAAAAGTGATAATATGCCAAGGTTAGCATTAATAATAGTAGTAGTAGTAGTAATAATAAGGCTGTCGACCCTTAATAATAATAATATTAGTTAGAATAATTATGAAGTTAAGTTAAATAATAATAATGATAACATAATAATAATAATAATAATAATAATAATAATAATAATAATGCTATTAATATTACTAAAAATTCCTAACACTTGTATAAAAAAGGTTTAGGGGTTGGGGAGGTTAGAGTACCACCTAGGGATGGTGGTTACACTGGCGGCGGCACACGCCGGCGGTGGTGGAGGGAGAAAAGAGAGGGAGAGGTGGTTGTATAGGCTATGAGAGAGGAAATGAGGGGGTGATTGAGGTGGTGGTGGGTGCCTCAGGTGGAGAGGGTTGGAATGGAGGTGGTGGTGTAGCCAAAGGGGGCGGCTGTCGTGCTAATTCCACAAGTGTATAGATTCGTTATAGCATTTCAAAGTCGTATCCATAGGGACTTTGTAATTTATTACACTTCTTTACTATTTTAACTATCTAAATCTACAGAAATAGGTGGAGATATGCGTTTGGATGAAAAGATTAATTACGAAAAGCGTTCTAACTTGGAGATACTAAACAATAGGAATAAAACCTAGGATCGAACTTCGGTCTCCGGATTAATAATAAAAAATAAAACAATACTTATGCCGTAGATTAATTCACTAATTGTGGATAATTGGTCAAATCGTATTCGTTAGCCGCTTTCAAGTTCTAATAACGTATTTAATCTAAATTGCCGACTACTTTCGTGACTCACAAACTAAATTAAACCCATTATAGAGTCCCTAAGAATTAAATATCAACTTTCGTGACTGTTTAAATTCCCGTATATATGCTAATTTCCGATAATAATCTTAGCCTTTTAGTTGTAGATTACATCCATGGTGGTTAGATTTCATCAAATCCACTTTCCAACAATCAAATCTAGCATATATAACAGTATCAATGAATCAATAATACGACATAATTCTTTATTTCACCATATCGATTACTAAAACTTTACCTAAGTCCAATCCTAGAAAAGAGACTACTCACTCATACTTGCAAATAAAATGAAAAAAATAAATAACATGATGAATAATAAAAATGTAATAGATAAAGAAAAGAAGAATTAGATTGAAATAACCGTAATCCGAAAGAGTGCAATGTTGATTCGAACCGACCGTCACAAATTAGACAATTGAATCTTCTGAACAATTAAAACTAAAGAAAACAAGCTATTACAAGAATCTATGCTCTGTAATGAGGGGTCTCATACTGCTCTAAAACATCCTCTCTCTCTCTCCTTAAGAAGTCCCCGAGGCATGCTACAAAATTTTCCATCACGCCGGCCATGTCGCGCACGAAGATCGTGGGGAGGACCACTTCTGCATGGCCGTGCGGCCCTTGCACGACCTAGCCGTGTAGTTTCTCAGCTCTCAGCAATTTGGAAAATCCGATATTGCATGGTCATGCAATATTTTTGGCCTCGACTTTTCAGCTCAGAATTTCGCACGACCATGCAAGTCAAGCACGGGTTGGCCATGCACTCCCCTTTTGAGTCGTCTTAGGGATAACTTGGCATATCTTTTGGCTCTCATAGCTTCGATGCACCTTCATAAGCATGTTAGGTTGATGCACTCTCCTCCCAAGCTTTTATCGCTAGGTCCTTAGCTCCAAATATAAGAAATTCTTTCTCGGTCTTGGTGTTTTGTTGGAAATCTTGCAACACAAGGCTCAAGAAAACAATGGTGAAAATAGTAGGCCAAAACCATAGCAAAATATGTAAAAGAGATTAAATGAAGTCCCAAAGATGAGGGAAAGATAGGTAAAAATTCACTTTATCAACTCCCCCATGCTTATACTTTGCTTGTCCCCAAGCAAACACAGAAACATAAAAAGTGGAATAATAGCAAAGCCTTGGATGATAGGACCAACAACATAAACATGGCATACAAAGTCTAGTTCGACCCATATTGCGAGCGGGAATATTAGTACAAAAAATAAAGCGAGACAACCCTTCAGCGCGGACGCACAAATTAGAATTATTATGATGCTCTAAGGCTGTTTAGGGTCGTGTAAAAGCCTTCCTAACAAAACATATGTCAAACAAGGCTGCAAACTTACTCTCTTTAGTTAAGTGTAAACACTATACGCTCATGCATGTTTGCAGGGATAATAATGTCACTCAATACTCTTCTATCTAATGATGATTGACCATATGCTTGTAGAAACTCTTATTCTTCATCGCTTAAAGACATTATGCATTACAAAAATTAAGATGTCTTTATAGGGTTGTAACGGGGCCAAGGTGAAAGGGTAGGGCAGATATAGGAATATAGCTACAGGCCTAAAACTAAAGGAAATTACAAATACAAATAGAATTGGAAACTTTCTAATCACACCTAAATACACATTAAGGCTCCCTTTTAAAAAAAAAAGAAATTACCCCCATGATTATCTTTTTGCCCTGTCTACCATAATAAAATCTATTAGCTACCGCTCTCTAGTTTTCAGACCAAGGTAGGGTAGTTTCTTAATAATAAAAAAAAACAAGATTTAGGTAAATGAAGGGAAAGGCTTAGGCTCAATGGGGTTGAACAAGGGGAAAATTTTATTTGGTGGCTTATGGCTAAAGTAGCTAACAAAGAAGATACATGCCTCTATCACACTAATGTATGCATAAGTCATATTCTGTTTCGAAGAGAGTGTCTGCAAGTTCTAGTTTCTCATATTAAAGGAGAGAACACACAATTAGGAAAAGTAAGACTACATAAAGGTGGACAGTCTCTAAGGCTCAAAGTCTCACTGGTTCCTTATTACGAGCCTTATCTCCTAAATCTTAGTCAGGATAGGTAAGTCTACGAGAATAAACCATTAGAGTGTTATAATAATAAGTGGTTTGAGAGTCTATCACTTAGGGGTGTCTGTGCTATAAGAAATTTAAAAAAACAGTTGTAATAGCTCGCAATTCACGAGTCTTATTAGTGCATGACTAGGTTATGTAGAAGGTTCTACCATTTGGTCATCATAGGCATTCATTTTGCAAAATGACAACACAAGTAACATAAAACAAAACGAAAAACTAAACAGAAAAGGAAAACAAAAACAAGCAAAAAACAAGCAACAACTAAGACAAAAAGAAAAACTACTCCCCCATGCTTGAATACCACATTTTCTGTAATGTGGAAGTGAGGAATGAGGGAGGACAAACTCAATTACTGGGGCGACGGTGGAGGTGGGTAGCCGTGCTCTAAATTCCATTAATACATTTGATGTATCATGAAGTTCATTTGGTCTATGGGAGAAACAACCTCCTAGAGACTAGCAACTTGGGCGTCTAACATATTGAATCGTTCATCAATGTGCTGGAAGTGGGTGTCCCAAGAAGTTCTTGAGGAAGAAGGGCCTGAATTAGCTGCAAAAGAAGGAGGCACTGGAAGAGTAAGCAATGGTAAATGAAGGTCTTCTTCTGGCATGTTATGGTTTTCATCCTAGGGAGGTGGCATAGCCTAACTTGGGCGCAACGTAAGAGGAGAGGGTAACCAGTTGGTGCACCCAGTCCTAATGAGAGTGGTGAAGATTGGGTTGGGAAGTGGGTACCATATGTCCTGGTTATAATACAATCTATATTGACACCTATCCTACACAATTAACTTTATATTTGTGTAGGTTGTCAGCCCAAGGTAGGTTGGCGGGAAGTCCTCGTGAATGTCATCTAGGCTATAATTGAGCCTAGTGGCAATGTACGTGATGATACCGCCTACGACGATATCACCGATGAGATTGGCACTCACCGTACCAAGATGATTAGCAAGATAATGCCCTACATCGAAGACATTATCCCAGCGCATACAATACAGAGTGAAGAGCTCCGATGTACGTACATTTCCCTAGCTCTCCCCTCGGTAAAAAATTAAACCGGCTAGGAGCTGTTGGACATAATGCAAGGCCATATTGTAAATTAGAGTGGCCTTCGAGTGATGTCCACTATACCATATAGGAGTCCTCTCTTAGGTAAGGTGATTTCTCGCCAAAAATCTTGAGGATCCCACATGTCGGAACCCTCAGAAAGTCGCCGACCATAAGAAGATAGGCGAAGGAATGACAAAAACCTAGAAAAAGACATTTAACGAGGTTTATTAAATAGCTAAAACATGAGGGACTCTTTGAAATGATCAAAAACAAAGGAAATAAGGAACTCAAGTGTGAGCCTCTTACTCGTAGGATATGCATTGGAAAAGAAATGGTAAAGACCATTACGAGAAAGCTAATATACAACATCCTCCTTTAGCCCTAGTGCCTCGAGACAATTCTAATTGAAGAATCAAGTTAGGGTAATGTTTTGATTCACTAGCCCTTCAAAGACATCCTTGTCATCAGGGTCGGCAAAGGTAATCCTGTAAGGATTTGATGGTGGTGTATTTGCAACCTTACCTCACCCTTTCGATTGATGTGGCTGCAGTCGGGAGGACTCACCATTCTCTTGGGTGGATTTTGATCACTTCTTGGGGTCCATTATTACTTTTATCTACAAAAACGAAACTTTAGAAAATTGTTTGAGCAGAACACATACCGTAATTGAGATGGGAAAAGATATAGTGGGAAATGAGCAAGAATAATTGAAGAACTAAATGCATAAAGAATGTAACAAGAAAATGAAAAACCAAACCGATAAAAACACTCGCATGCATAACTGGTGGAGAAACGGGGAACAGGATGAGCGGTGAGTGGTGGTGCACAGGTAGGTGGTGCAAGACAAAAACCTATACAGGCAGGGTGTGCAGATGTGTGGTGGTAAAAGGGGTGATGGTGGTGGAAATGATGGTGAAAGTGGTGGTTATGTAGGTGGAATGGGTGTTGCAAAGGGTGGTTTGCAGATGTGTGGTGGTTGGCTCTGCATGGTTGAGGAAAGGGTGGGGAAACAGGGTGTGTACGATGTGCGCTGCCTGGCTGTGCAGGGGTGGAATGGTTGTGAGGAGGTTTATGGTGGTGGAAATGGTGGTGGGTGGTGCTAGCTAAGTAGATCTGGGAGGACAAGGATGGGGAAGAGGTTGGAGAAGGTTAGGGTTCGAAAGGGAGAGGAGGCAACGGTGAGAGAGAGAAAAAGAAAGGGTCACGGGCATGCGTATATAATGATAGATGGGATTGCACGGCCGTGCTGTGAAGGAAATGGTTGTGCACAGGCGTGTAGGCCTTACACGGTCTAGCCATGCAAACAAATTTTTCTCGGCCTGATAGATTATGGATCGGCCTTACAAAAAAACTTCTCGGGATTTCTCCATTTTTTAGTGATAGGATCATACATGGCCGTGTAGTGGACCGTGCTTAGGTCACAACCCTATATCCTTCATATTTCTTGCTCCTTTTTGTTATGTAATGCATTGTATCCTTCTATTATCCAATGCAGAGCTTTGATAAGACATATTTCCTACCAAAAAGCTGCAACACAGAAATGAAAACAAAGCAAATAAAGAAACAAAATAAAAGGAAGAACACAAAACAAATGAAACATACGAAACAAAAAGCAACATAACAAAGGAAAACATGAAACATGGATTGCCTCCCATGAAGTGCTTTTTTAGGGTCATTAGCTCGACCTCTATGCTCTTCACACAGATGATACCTTAAGAAGGGCGATGGAGCCCACATTCTCAATTGGAGACCTGGCAACATAGTGTTTAAGACATTGCCCATTAACTTTGAACCTTTCGGTAGGTTCACTTCAAACTTCCACTGCCCCATTAGGATATACTTTAAGCACTTGGAATGGACCTAACCACCTTGACCGCAATTTTCTGGGAAAAAGCTTCAGATGGTAATTGAATAGGAGTACCAATTCTCCCTCCTTAAATTCTTCTCGGAGAATATGTCGGTCATGCCACCTCTTTTTTCTTTCCTTATATATTTTGGCATTTTCATACACATCTATTCGCAACTCATCGAGCTCATTGAGTTGAAGCATTCTCTACTCACCTACTCCCTTTATACCTAGGTGAATAGTCTTTATGGCCCAATATGCCTTATATTCAACTTCAACAAGCAGATGACATGATTTTTCGTATACCAAACGGAATGGTGTGGTACCGATAGGGGTCTTATAGGCTATCCGGTGGGCCCAAAGAACATCGTCTACCCAAGAGGACCAATCTTTCCTTGTCTTGGACACCGTCTTTTCTAGGATCCCTTTTATCTCTCTGTTAGTAATCTCCACTTGACACTCGTTTGAGGATGGTATGGAGTGGCCATTTTGTGAGCTATGCCATATTTCCTCAAGAGCTTGCTTAAGAATTTGTTAGCAAAGTGGGATCCTCCATCACTAATCATAGCCCTGAGACCTCCAAAATGAGGGAAGATGACCTTCTGAAAAAGCTTAATGACTACCTTTACGTTGTTCGTTGGGAACGCTAGCACCTCTGCCCATTTTGAAACATAATCCACTGCGACCAGTATATACTTATTGCTGTGAGATGAAGGAAACGTTCCCATGAAATCAATCCCCCATATGTCGAATAGCTCAACCTCAAAAATTTTATTCAAGGGCATCTTATTCCATTGGGAAATATTCCCGGTCCTTTGGCAACGGTCACATGCCAGCACAAAACTCCTCACGTCTTTAAAGAGCGTTAGCCAATAAAACCCTACAAGAAGTACCCTTACAGCCATTTTGGAGGTACTAGCATGACCGCCATACGATGATAAATGACAATGGGTAATGACATCCAAAATTTCATCTTCTGGAATGCATCGCCGGAAAACTTCATCTACATAATGCTTGTAAAGGCAAGGATCATCCCAGAAAAAAAACGTTTGACGTCGGAAAGGAATTTCTTACGTTGTTGATAGGATAGGTCCTTAGGTAACACCCCAAAAACAAAATAATTGACAAGATCTGTGAACCATGGGGCTTGGAGACTCTCTACAACAAAGAGATTGTCATCAGGGAATGAATCATCGATAGGGCATTCATTCTTGTCTTCTTCGTGCATCTCTTGCCTCAACCTAGAAAGATGATCTGCTACTAAATTTTCAACACCTTTCTTGCCTTTGATCTCTAAATAAAATTCTTGAAAGAGGAGGATCCACCTAATCAGTGTTGGTTTTGCATCTTTCTTCACTAAGAGATGCCTAAGAGCTGCATGAGCAGTGGTCACAATGACTCTCGATTTGATAAGATAAGATCTGAACTTTTTTAAGGAAAACACCATACCTAGGAGTTCCTTTTCGGTTGTAGTGTAATTAATTTGTGCATCATATAAAGTCCTGTTGGCATAGTATATGGCATATACCTTCCCATCCTTCCTTTATCCAAGAACAACCCCAACGGCATAGTCACTGGGGTCACACATTACCTCGAAAGGAAGGCTCCAATTGGGGAGTCTCATAATCGAGGTAGTGGTGAATGCTTATTTTAACCTGCTAAAAACACTCAAACAAGATTGATCAAATGCAAAAGGGGTATCATTGACGATGAGGTGGGTTAGAAGCTTAGCAATTTTTGAGAAATCTTTTATGAACCTCCTATAGAATCTAGCATGGCCTAGAAAACTTCAAACACCTTTGACATTAGTTGGGGAAGGCATCTTATCAATAATGTCAATTTTTTCTCTATCAACTTCAATCCCCTTGTTAGATTAAGCGTCCTAAAACAATGGCCTCTTGTACCATAAAATGGCACTTTTCCTAGTTAAGAACAAGATTCACTTCTTTACATCATTTTAAGACCTTATCAAGATTATCGAGATAATCATAAAAGGTGGTGTCATAAACAGAGAAATCATCCATAAATACTTTCATAATATTTTCAATAAAATTAGAGAATATGGACATCATACATCATTGAAAAGTGGTTGGGGGCATTACACAAACCAAATGGCATTCTCCTATAAGCAAAAGTATCATATGGGCATGTAAATGTTGTCTTTTCTTGATCATTGGGGTGGATAGGGATTTGGAAGAATCCCGAATACCCATCTAGGTAGCAGAAATAAGAGGGCTTGGCTAATCTTTTTAGCATCTGATCGATAAAAAGGAAGGGGGAAATGATCTTTTCGGGCGGCTTTATTTAACTTCCTATAGTCTATACACATGCGCCACCCAGTGACTATTCTTGTAGGAATTAGTTCATTTTGCTCATTTCTTATGGCAATCATGCCCCCTTTCTTAGGTACAACCTAAACTGGGCTTACCCACTCACTATCTGAGATAGGGTAAATGATTCCTACATCTAGGAGCTTAAGCACTTCCTTTTTGACAACCTCCTTCATATTTGGGTTTAACTGTCTTTGATGCTCAATGGAGGACTTGTGTCCTTCTTCTAATAAAATACGATGCATGGAACCTAAGAACTTTAAGCAATTAGTTAACTTCTTCTTTATTTAGGATAGCATTTACAATGACAGGATATTCACCTTTTGAGTCTAGAAATTCATACCTGAGAGAGGAAGGGAGAGGTTTTGTCTCTACCTTAAGTGCAGCTTTTTCTGTAGAAGATGAGCCATACACTTCTCTTCCAACCGGGGTCACCACACCTGATTTTTTTGCATAAGCATGATCCTCTCCGAGAATGGTAGCATAAGCAGCATCTTCTTCATCATCTTCATGGATTAGCTCATCCCTTATTAAACATTTCTCTAGTGGATCTTCTGAGATCAAATAAGCAAGATCTTCTTGAATCATCATGTCCACTATATCGATCATGCAACAAATATCGTAAATTAATGGAAATTTCACTATAGAGGGTTAGTCGAAATATACTTTCTCTTCCCTAATGTTGAGGGAGAGTTTTCCATTCTTCACATCCATTACTGCTCCTGTAGTGGCTAAGAAAGGCCTTCCCAAAATTATGGGAATCAAAGCATCTTCCTCTATTTCCAAAATAACGAAATCAAATGGAACGTAAAACTTACTGACCTGGATAGGTACATCTTCTAATATACCTACTGGGTGTTTTATCTACTGATCTGCTAGTTAAAGGTAGATGGTGGTAGGCTTCAAATCTCCTATCTGCAGCTTCTTACAAACAGAAAGAGGCATTAGACTAACACTAGCTCCAAGATCACAAAGTGCACGATTAATTGACATGTCACCTATAGTGTAGGGAATAAAGAATGAAACGTCTCATACTCTTCTAACCGTCTTTTATTGAAGAGGATTTCTTTCAAAAATTTGGCATAAGCAAGCATTTGTGATATGGCTTCCACAAATGGAATATTGATTTGCAATTTCTTCAAAATTTCTACAAACCTTCCGAATATTTTTTTCCAATCTCGTTTTTGCTTGTCGTTGAGGGAAAGGTAGGGGAGGTTTATATAGTGGCGGAGGGACATACTTTTCTACCTTGGTATCTTTCCCTAAGATGGTCTCACTCTCAATCTTGTGACTTCTTTTTGTGTTTCCACTTCCTCTTCAGCTCCTCTATTTCATTCTATAGAATAGGGCCCTCTAACTCTTTTCCACTTCGAAGGGCTATAGCATTAACATACCCCTTAGGATTTATCTCCGGCTATCTTGGAATCATTCTAGTGGGTCAAGAGGAAGATCCCGATTGTTGAGCCACTTGGATGATTTGATTTTCTAGCATTTTATTGTGAGTGTCTAGGGATTCAACCTTAGAGCTTAAGCTTTTGGCCGAATTCTTCAAATCCTCAGTTTGTTTCTTTTGAGAGGCTATGAAGTTCTCCATCATCAACTCAAGATTTAACTTGGGGGGAGATGGGAATGGTGGTCTAAGGTTTTGGAAACCTGGTGGCCTAAAATTTGATTGAGGGATGGGGTTCTGAGGTGGGTTCCTATAAGATAGGTTTGGATGGTTTTGCCATCCATAGTTATAGGTGGGTGCAAATCGATCTCCCTTTTGGTTGAAGTTATTGACATAGTTAACATGGTCCGCTAGGGTTGCTTTGGGGGGTGGAGGAGTAACCGACTGACATTCCACCGATGAATGTTCTGTAATGCCATAAATCTCACAAACATCAGGAGGAGTTTTTGATGCATTAACACTTAGTTTATCAATTTTCTAAAATAATGTATCAACTCGTGAAGAAAGATGATCCAGGGTATCAATGTCATACATGCTGCTCTTCTTGGCTGCAGAACGCTCACCTGACCATTGGTAATGATTTTGAGGCATATCTTCAATTAGTTTCTTAGCTTCCAGTATACTTTTATTCATCAGGGTGCCTCCTGCTACTGCATCCAAAGTCAACCTGGTGTTGTAATGTAAGCCATTATAAAATATATGGACCAACAACCATTCTTCTAACCCATGATGTGGGCACATTCTTAACATGTCTTTGTAGCGCTCCCATGCATCATAGAGTGATTCCCATCATTTTGGCTGAAGCTCGTAATCAGGTTCCTCAATTGGACTGTTTTAGATGGTGGGAAGTATTTGTTGAGAAAGGCTCAAGAAAGCTGATCCCAAGTGGTAATAGACCCAAGAAAAAGTGATTGCAACCGGGCCCTTGCTTTGTCCCACAACAGAAACGAAAATAAACAAAGCTTGATTGCGTCATCGGATACTTCGTTCATTTTCAGGGTGTCGGAATACTCTAGAAAAATAGAAATATGTAAATTAGGGTCCTCGTTGGGCTACCATTGAATTGATTCTGCTGAACCATATTGAGCAAAGTAGGTTTGAGTTTGAAATTGTTGGCAGCTACATTAGGCTTTCGGATGCTAGATTGCATCCTGTAAGCATTTGGAGATGGAAAATCTCTAAGAGAGCAATGTTGCTTCTCGTCTCCGTCAGTGTCAGCTATGGTTTCTGAACTCGTTCTTGCTTTTGTCTCAACTATCCACTTTTGCAACCCATTCAACGTTCGTTCGATCTTAGGGTCAAGCTTTCTTAAGGGCCCAAGTCGAAAGGATCGTTTCATATAAGGTCATTGAAAGTGAATGTAGAAAATAATCAACCAGTGAAGATAAAGAATATAAGGAATCAAAGGATTTAGTCTAGCTAAAATAACAAAGTACAGAATATCAATTAGCCAAAGTCCCCTGTAACGGCGCTAAAAACTTGTCGTGCTAATTCTATAAGCGCACGGATTCGTTATAGAAATTCAAGGTTCGATCCATAGGCACTTTGTAATTGATTACAATTTTTTTACTATTTTAACTATCTAAATCTACAAAAACAAGTGGAGATATGCGTTTGGATTAAAAGATTAATTACAAAAAGAATTCTAACTTGGTGATACTAAACAATAGGAATAAAACCTAGGATTGAACTTTGGTCTCCGGATTAATAATCAAAAATGAAACAATACTTATGCCGCTAATTAATTCACTAATTGTTGATAATTAGTTACATCATATTCATTAGCCTCTTTTAAGGTCTAATAGCATATTTAATCTAAATTGCCGACTACTTTCGTGACTCACAAACTAAATTAAACCCATTAAGCTCCACCAATTATAAAGTCCCTAAGAATTAAACACCTACTTATGTGATTGTTTAAATTCTCGTATATATGCTAATTTTTGATAATAATCTCAGCCTTTCAGCTGTAGATTACATCTATGGAGGTCGGATTTCATCAAATCCACTTTACAACAATCAAATATAGCATATATAATAGTATCAATGAATCAATCATATGACATAATTCTTTATTTCACCATATCGATTACTAAAATGGTACCTAAGTCAAATCCTTGAAAAGAGACTACTCACTCATACTTGCAAATAAATTGAAAGAAATAAACAACATGATGAACAATAACAATGCAATAGATAAAGAAAAGAATAATTAGATTAAAATAATAGTAATCCGGAAGAGTGCAATGTTGATTCGAACTGACAGTCATAAATTACATAATTGAATCTTCCGAACAATTAAAACTAAAGAAAATAAGCTATTAAAAGAATCCATGCTCGGAAATGAGGGGTCTCAGACTACTCTAAAATGTCCTTTCTCTCTCCTTAAGAAGTCCCCGAGGTGTGCCACGAAATTTTCCATCACGCCGGCCATGTCGCGTATGAAGATCGTGGGGAGGACTGCTTTTGCATAGCTGTGTGGCCCTTGCACGACCTGGCCGTGCAATATTTTTGTCCTCGACTTTTTAGCTTAGAATTTTGCATGGCTGTGCAAGTATGGCACGGGTTGGCCATGCGATTCGGTTTTCTTCTAAAAAAAACCTTGGAGTGCTGCACAGTGGGTTGGTCATGCACTCCCTTTTTGAGTCTTCTTAGGGATAACTTGGCATATCTTTTGGCCCTCATAGCTTCGATGCACCTTCATAAGCATGTTGGGTTGATGCACTCTCCTCCTGAGCTTTTATCGCTAGGTCCTTAGCTCCAAATATAAGCAATTATTTCTCGGTCTTGGTGTTTTTGTGGAAAATCCTGCAACACAAGGCTCAAGAAAATGGTAGTACAAATAATAGGCCAAAACCATTGCAAAATATGTAAAGGAGATTAAATGAAGTCCCAAAGCTAAGGGAAAGAGAGGTAAAAATTCACTTTATCGCGGCACATGGCAACGAGTGTAGTGGCCGAAGGTGGTGGAGAGAGGAGAAAAGTGGAGGAGAGGGTGGTAGGGAAAAATGAATGTATGGGGGAGGTAGAGGGAGCTCCCCTAGTTGTTCTAGAGGGTAGAGGGGGTGTTGGTTGTGGCAGAATTGGCGGTGGATGGTGGTGCGAAGGGCAGCGGTGGTCAAGGTGTGCTGATTGCGAGGTGGACTTTACACGGTCGGGGTGGCTCGTGCAGGGCAAATCGAGGGTGAAGGAAGGCATAATTTGTTATAGGGTGATGCAGGGGACAGTTTTGTGGGTGGCTCAGGCAGTGGCGCTAGGCGACAGCGATGGGGTGGTCGTCTAATCGTGAGGTGGCACAAGGGTCGAATTTCTGGGCTGCGAAAATAGAGGGCTCTATTATGGCTACCTATGGGGTATTTATAGGCCAAATGGAGGGGAAAACTATAGAGGAGGAAGAGGAAAAGTGGGAGCAAGTGAGACAGGACCACCGGCTGGCCGTGGTAGGCGACGCAGGTTTGTCATGGCAGGGAGTTGGTGGTCGGGGGAGAGAAAGGAAAGAGGGGCAGGCGTGTGTGAGGAGGGAGGGGTTGGTTGGGTTGAAAAGGGGAAAGAAAATTATAGGGGAGAGAGGGAAAGGATGGGATGGTTGGCGGTTGGTGGCGGCCAGCGAGATTTGGGTTGTAGGTCGCGCAGGGGGGAGGAAGAGAACAGGCCTGGGACGAAAAAGAAAAGAAAGAAAGGGGGAGAGGGAACCGTGTGGTCGGCAGGAAAAAAAGAGGGAGGCAGGCCTTGGGCCGCGTGGGATAGGGAAAAAAGGAAGAGGAGATTAGGCTGTGCGGGCTGACCCAAGTCGGGGGAGAAGGAGAAAAAGAAAGGGAGAAAGGAGGGAAAAGAAAGAAAAAGGGAAAGTAATGGGTTCGTTGGGTGTTTAGGATATTTTAAGATTCTTGATTATTCAAAATAGTAATAATAATAATAATAATAATAATAATAATATTATTATTATTATTATTATTATTATTAAATTCCTTTTTAGGTTAATTTAGGATATTTTAAATAATTCCTTCCTAAATTCCATTTTACTTAACAAAATGCCCCAATTTTTTCTAATTAAATTATTTAGTATTTTCTTCTTGATTTGCCTTAATTATTTCCCTTTTATTTTAATAAAATAATTTATTTAATTAATTTCCCTAATAAATCCTTATTTTTCCATAATTTTCTAAATTAGGGTTTTGGGGTATTTCAATAAATCAGTGGAAAACATGTGAAATAACCCTAGATTTTAAAAGCTTATCAAAGTAATGAGAAATTAAAATTTAATTACAACACCCTTAAATTTTAATACAACACTTGAATATTTTCAAAAGTAAATACATATAAATAAAGACAAATCCTAAAGGATAAAACTCTAGGTTTGCATACTCTCTTAAAGTCAATCTTTCAACCCATCAGTAACATTTGATCTCAATCCTGCACAATAGTTCTGCTTCCTACTATCATTGGATCGTCGCAGTACCCATTCAACTAAGGTAGTATCAGTATGGGTCCAGTACTCAGTAAATCATGACTACCTAACTCATGGGAGATAGCATGATAGACATAAGACATGGTAATATTTACCTTATAATACTCATACTCAATTATACATGTGATACATATACCATTCCACTCAATCAATAACTCATGCTCAATTATATATGTGATACATACGATGAAATATGTGTTCATGGATTCATACTTATAAATACATAACAACACATAGGGTATAAGTACACAAGGAATCATGGTCACATGCTGAGTAACACAACTACCCTATAAGATAACATTCTGCACATAAGGCCCACATGTGATTTAAATAATAGATCATGTGATAACTGGGTATGAATATGCATCATATGTTAATACTATTGTAAGGGAGACAACCAAGAGCCATGCATAGGAAAATAAAATATAAAGTCTATGAGTGAACAAGAATAATTCATGATCTCGATCACAGCCATTTAATTATATTATCTTGAGGACGGAGACTCAAAGAGAACATAACAATTAATCTAGTACTCAAACAGTACTAGCCCTAACAGGATCACCCAGAAACGTAGACACACCACCAATAAATAGGACACGTAATCACTTAAGTATGTATAATTCCTATAGGGCCAAAATATATTGAGACGCCTATAGAGTAGAAGAGGTTCCCTCCAAACCTTGTAAGGAACTATCATAGAAGAGAAAAATACCGAAATGGTACAAAGTGAATACCAAACCTAACTCGGATAGTTACCCATAGTGGTACAAGTTTTGACTCAAAATCTTTCACTTTGAGTGATTAATGTTTTAGTAATAAATTTAACCAATCACATATCAAGCCCATATAATAGAACTTAACTCACTTCCATCAACAAAATAAATTTCTATTATTATATTCATTCCAAGTGGCATTAAAGCCAATTGATTCCAGTTGGTATTAAAGCCGAACCCATCCAGGCGGCACTTAGGGATGTAAACGGGGCAGATTTTACCCGAAAGCCAACGGATTTTATCCGACGGATACTTAAATGGATATGGAGGATGGAAAAAAATAGTCGTCGGGTTCGGGTATGGATGCGCGTATGGGATATCCATACCCGTACCCGTATCCATATCCGTACCCGTTTACCCGATTTGTAATTACCCTTTTACCCTTAATTTTAAAATAAATATAGTATAAATGAAGGTTAAAATTGTCATTTGGCTTAACTATAAATGGGTGTATCCGTCGGGTAATGGATTTATCCGTTGGATAATATCCGTCAACGGGTAAAAGGATAATCTGTCGGGTAATGGATATCCAACGGATATGGATACTGATGTGTTAGCGGATACCCATTCGGGTACGGGTACGGGTACAGATTTTCTCATTGGGTACGGATACGGGTATGGGTATATCCATCCCGAACCCGCCCCGTTTACATCCCTAGTGGCACTAAAGGTCAATCCAATTCAAGTGGTATTAAAATCAATTCAATTCAATAGGTATTAAAGCCAATTAATTCCAAGTGGCATTAAAGCCAAACCAATCCAAGTGGTATTAAAGTCGATTAATTCCAAGTGGTGTTAGAGCCCAATAATTCAAGTGGAATTAGAGTAATTCCATGACATAAAATATAGCATAAGTTATCATACAATTTCAATCCATACTCAATCACGGATATAGTTTTCGAAGCCTGCTGCAATTAATAAACATTATAAAATACTCTAAAACCACCAAATATTTTATAATTATCTGAACATGTTAACCACATAATTATACTCAACCCTTTACATACTCAAGCACATACAATATTCAAGAGGCATACTATGTGTTCACATTGAAGTTATAAACTCATACATACATAGAATTACCACACAAAAGTATAATATATGCTTGAAATATTTAAATAATCATAAAGCATACACATCACCTTCCATTTTAAGATGGCATACATCCCAAATTCTGCCATAAGAAAAGGTAAGTAATGAATTACCTAAATCTGAAGCTAGCTAAGAAAATTGAGAAAGAGAGAGAGAGAGAGATATTGAGAGCTTGTAAATCTACAACAATGTTTTCCTAGATTGCCGATAGAAATTGTAAGAATAGATTAGAAACTACCTTACAAATCAATAATTCAAGTGTTATAATTTAATGGATAAAAGGAGACACAAAAGGTCATTAGTGGAAAATGTGTCCCAAACCTAAGACTCGCGAGCATTAAAATTAAAATGACTTAGGGCATGTCAAGTTAATTTGGAAAACTATGGAAAGAATAATAGAGGATAAGTTAATTTTACCAAAAATGGATTACTAATTAAGTTTTACAACCAATAAGTCAAACCAATCATTTTCAAAGCACTAATCCACACCAATAAGATAGAAATTATTTTAAATGGCTTTAAGTCAAAGCTAGTAATCTACTAGGTGAAAGAAACATAACCAAACCCTTTTCATAAAACTATCTCTAAAATTTATGGTTTCTAAGCCCAAACTACAACTGACTAATTAACTCTAATTACCTCAAATTGATAGCTTAGGACTATAATTAACCTAATTTTAAATAAATCTATATAATCAATTTCAAAAAAATTATCTTACAAGTAGCCAATTCAAGACAATAATTTTCCAAATTTAGGATTTCAAAACCTAAGACACAAACTCAGATAATTCAAATCAATTGATTCCAATTGAAGGTGTTAAAATGCAATTAAGTTCATTTCAACTATTTCTATAAATTCAATTGTAGAAAAAAAAACTATAAAATGACTAAATTAATAATTTCATTTGAAATCTAGGGTTTTAGGTCCCAAAAATACAATTTGATTAAATTTTTAAATGAAAATTGATTAGAAATACAATTAAACATATTTTTAAACAAAAATTGAAATTATATGAATATAATAAATTCATGGTCGTGAATGAAATTATCTAGAATGATCCGCAATAATAACGATTAATTAAATTCAAATATGAAGTAAAAATTACCGATAAATCCATAAAACGAATCAAAATTAAAATGATTAAATATTTTCATCAAATTATGCTAATAAAATAATTGTGCTTAATAAATTTGAATTTGTAAAAATATGGGGTATTACACTTGGAACACTACTTATTGTGCTAAGTAAGATGCAGGATAACTATAAATCTCGTATTGATTGAAGAAATGGGTATTAGGATGGAGTTGCATCCTCTCACAAATGGCCAACAAATAATGTTTCCTTATGCCCATTTCACCCTATCTTGAGAGGAAAAACATAAATTCTACAACTTTTTGAAGTATTTGAAGGTTCTATATGGTTTTTTTCTAACATTTCACAATGTGTAAACTTGAAACTAAATAAGATTTCAAGATAGAAGAGTCATCATGTTCTTCCTCTTGCATTACGTGGCCTTTGTACGGTGGATGTGTATGAACCAATTCTTGAGTTGTCGGTATTTTTCATGGATCTAGGTTTAAAATATTTGAATATGGAATACTTAAGGTATCTTGAAGCCTAAATTCCAATAACCCTTTATAAGTTAGAGAAGATTTTCCCACCATATTTCTTTGATGTGATGTTGTATTTGCTATTTAATTTAGCATATGAGGCTATGCTATGCAGACATGTATAATCTCATTGGATGTATCCAATGGAAATGAATTTTTACATTTTGAATTTTAATATATATAATATGGATTATCCAGAGGGTTCTATTGTAGAAGGGTATATAGCAGAAGAATGTATAAAGTAGATACTAAGTTTAACTATCTTGATTGAAATTGTTACCCCTCGAGTCGATATGACCACTTGGGGCTACCTTGGAGCACTTTTAGATTGATCAGCTGGCCTTACAGATCATCTCGATTCCTTTTAGTGCGCTTTGTCCTCACTCACATACTTCCCAAGAAATTTTCTAGAAAAGTTCTGAAACTTCCCAGAAGTGTCACCCATCATAAAAAATTTCTCCATGACCAACACTCTTAACTATGGAATTATTAGGACAAAATCACCAAAAGAATGGTATACCATGTTGATATAAGCAGCCAGATCAATTCTTATAACACTCTGTTGAATTTGGGGTACTACATTCACCCCCCTCAAAAAATACAACGTCTTTGTTGTGCCTCAACCACTAAGTAATACAATTTATTCTAAGAATTGTTCCGCTAGGTAGATGACTGGCTCAACCAAGTTCAGCTCACAAATTTTGGTTTTACTCTAATACCATTTGTAACACCCCAAGTTAATACGACCATATGGGGGATACCTTGGAGCACTTTCGGATTGATCGGCTGACCTCATAGATCAACACAATCCCTTTTAGTGCGCTTTGTCCTCACTCATGCACTTTTGAAGAAATTATTAGAAAATTTCTTAAACTTTCTAGGAGGGTCACCCATCATAAAAATTATTCCACGGCTAGCATGCTTAACTGTGGAATTCTTAGGACGAAATTACCAAAAGGATGGTATACTGTATTGATATAAATAGCCAAATCAATCCTTATAACACTCCACTCAATTAGGGGTATTACAAAAATTATGATGATGATGTGAATGTATCTACCAAATTATCTTCCTTTTATCATAAGGGAAGGGGGTCTAGTAGTGGTGAAACCAAAGACTGAGATGTAATGAATTAGATTAAGCCTTTAAGTATATTCTTAACAATTTTGAAGAAGTTAAACCATCTCTTGAGTAAGTCATTCCTAAAAAATCTTTCATTTCCATCTATTTTTTTCAAAGGCATGCATTAGACATATGATATATCTTTTTCATTGTAGAATATATTATTACAACCAAGAAGACAATCCACAACAAATGTCTTACAATAAATGGAGTAGAAACTTTATTGAGTGGGTTAAAAAGTAATTTTTTTAATGCTATTCAATATATATACTAATGTAATTTCATTTAGATAATTGGATTTGTAAGAATAGGTTATAATAAACATAATAATTTTTTAGGTTGTAAATTTATATGAAATTGATAGAAACAAGAAGATAGAAGCCCTATTCTCATTATCACGTGGTCCATATAAATATATGGCATTTTTTTGTGGCTATGTAGTAAATGGAAATTGATTCCACACTACATCACAAGAGAAAAGAACAAATTCAAAATGTAGTGGAGTGGTTGTGGCTAGTGATGATGGCAGTGGATCTATTAATTACTATGATCTATTAACTGAGATTATTAAATTACGTTATTTGAGCAATAAGCACTTAGTCTTGTTTTGATGTGATTGATTTGATGTAGCTTAAAAAATTAATAGAGTGAAGGAGATAAGTAAGGGTTCACAAGTATTGATTGCATACATATTTGGAAAACTATAAAGCCTTTTATTCTAGAAACTCAAGCATCACAAGCATTTTATGTGGAAGATAACATCAGCAAGGGTTTGCATGCAGTGTTAAAGAATCTAATAGCAGTTCCTTATGAAGACATTACAATTGGATGAATACTTGTGCATCAAAAATTTATCCATCCTTGAGATTTATAATAGTTCTTAGTGATGTATTTTTGTATACTTGCTACTAGTAGCTTGATTTTCTCGAAATGAGATGTATTTTTTATTGTTTATTTTGAAATCTTAATTTTTGTGTTTAATACATTAAGTGTCTTATGTACATTGTTTTGGTATTGTGTTATAATGGTGATGAAGATAGGGGAAAGAAGAAATTTAATTATCTTATGTAGCTCATGATGTACATATATTATGATAAAATATCTTCCACCAATGTTTTGATCTTTTATAGAATGTATTTTTTTTATTTTAATAGTGTAGCTGCATGTTTCAAGGAAATGGTGTCACCAGTTGAGTCAAATATTAGTTGACCTAAGTACATATCACTGGGTCAATTGAATGATATTGGCAAGAGGGCCCACCGTGGACTAGGATTTAAGACATTTATACTATCTCCTAGAATTGGTGGAAAAATTCATGTAATTAACAAGATGAATGATGTTTTTCCATCATCGTCAACTTCAAGAGATGGTGCTAAATGCAATTCGAACACTACTAATGTCCTTGTAGGTCAAAGGGACCCTCTCCAGCCTTACTCAATGAGGATGCTACTCTGTAAGGTAAAATGACTGCTGCCCCGGGTCGAAACAATCATGCCATTACTGAAAATGTCTCCCAATATTCTCTAGTGAAGCCTCCAAGTGGAGGTATAACATAATAAGAATTTTATTATTTTATTTAATTCCTATTCACTTTTTCTGATATTTTTATGTAATAGATAATTCTACTTAAAATATTTGGAAGCCCGAGGTAGAAATAGGTGTCAAAACTGGCAAGACTTAGTGGTGGAAATAAGATACTCGCAACTTTTTTTAATTGTCGTGTTGCTAGAAATAATATCCATGAGTGGAGCCGACACATAGGTAAATTAGTTCAAGATTGCAACATAATTCCTATTCGTATCCACTCTTGGTATGCAGTTGAACAACGACACAAGAACCACTTATGGACTACAATGATGATAATTAATTTTAAGTATTCATTTTGATATTTCATTTACTTTTACTTGTGCAACTGTAAACTTTTTTATTTTTCTCTTTAATATTTTATTTTAACTTGTTAATTATTAGCTCCTTTTAATTCATTGCTTTTGTGTTGCGAGAGAAGTTCTCCAATGATGACATGCATAGTTACAAAAATGCAACTCTTCATCCTAAGAAAGACTTGTGGCACAATTAGAGGGGAGAAAATCATAAAAATATTAAAGGCTTGGATGTTCATGAATAATTAAAGCTTGAACTAACGATAATTGAGGAACAATCTGATTGGGAGTGGTTGGTGAATTGTTACTATTATAGTCTAAAGCTTGTGGTAAATCACTTATGAATAATTAATTAGAAATATATTTGTTTTTTTATTACCTTGCCAATTATTCTTCTATTATTTATCATATAATCTAATAAATTTGCACAGGGTATGGGCCAAAGAAATAGCTATAACTTCCTAAAATTTTATAACATTTGCTTTATGATGTTTAGCCTTTATTTAAAACAAACATTTAAACCTTAGCCTAATTACTTTATTATTAACCTTTGACCCATAACCTAAATATTTTCTCAAATATTTTTTTAGGTTATTTTACCTTATTTTCCCTTCCTATTTAACTTATCCTTGACTGAATTATTCATCTCAAGTTATTTTCCTACTCGATACCCGAACCTACCCAAATTAATCCTAAAATTAATTAATTTCTATCTTACCGCCAACCCCTTTGCCCTCACGTAACTCCTATCGTGCACATTTCCCTATCCCAAACATTATGCATGTATTCCTCCTTACCTCACGCAACCTACTCGTAACCCCTCTATTGAATCCACAACAGTCAACCATCACCAACACCCTGCTTGTGATCCACCACCTCCCTGCCCTGGTTTCTTTATGCCTAATGGTTACCACCTTGCACTACCATAGCCTCCACCATCACTTAACCAACCTCACAGCCAACAACCCCCTTTGACATTCTTCCCTGTTACCTCTCCCTGAGCAATGACACTACTTATCTTTCCTTTGCCCCTTGCTTTGGAAGCTTTTGTTGTAACCCCTCCTATTTGAATCATCCTCCACATAACCACACACCGCCTTCCTCCTTCCTCCCTCGTCATCCTCGTTGCATCCTCCTTCACTCCTCCTCACCACCAACCTGTAATGAGGTTTCCCATCCTCCACAATCTTCATCTAAGCCCAGTTCACTAAGCCACCTCGTTACCTCCCTTCCACCCTCACCCCCAGTTTTATAGCAACTCACCATTTAGCCTCATTGTTCCATCATAAAACCCATCTTCTTTCAAACTTCCACCATCCAAACTAGCACCAACCATCACTACCATCTCCACCTCCCAACAACCCAACACCACCCCCTTATGCATGGGCTCACACTGTTCATGCAACATGAGGAAGGTTCCTTTTAAAAAAATTGTTACCTAATTTTAATAGTAAGAGTATTTTGGTAATTTTGGATAATAAATATTTTAATATCATAATAATTATTGTATTTGTTAAATATTAATTTTTTAGTTATGGTATTATTTTTAGGTACAAAAGTTTTATTAGTGGGGCTTAATAATTTTAGTAGGATACTGATAGTTTGATCTTTGCTAGAAATCATATAACTCTTATACTCTACTAAAATGGTAGTTATTTCATGATAGCACATTAATGTTTTCGTGTATGAAATATGTTAAGCATGATTTGTTATATTATAATTATGTGCTTATTATTTTTAGCATGAAAATTGATAAAAGGAAGCATATTATCTTATGAAAAATATTGTAGGTACGAAAACATGACTAAAATGATGTAAAAGATAATATATATACATGTAAATGATTGGTTAAGCATTCTTAGGTAGATTTATAGGATAATTATTATCGTTGTGTGCCCTAGGATTAATTTGGTCATTTTATGTGTATTATGATATTTATTCTAACAAGCATGTCTAATGTGTATTATATATCATTGAGCATGAGATATGTAATTTTTGGATGAAAATAAAAGTGCATGATAGGGTTATATATGCATAATTATGATTAAGGAATGTAATTTTTGATTAGGTATTTGAGCACAACATAACATTGTGTAAATTTGTGTAGGTGTTGGAGAAGTTTGGAATAGTATAGTATGTTATGTAAGAAACACAGTGGTACCATGTTATTAAACATGAATTGTGTTTCCTAAAGAAACTTTTGGTGTGTTTTTGGGAAAAGGTCAAAAGTAAGGAAATAAATACAACGGTCACATGTTTCTAAAATAAGGATCATGGTTTTCCTTATTTTTGAAACACGTTGTTTTTCTCCGTATGGTTTTTTCTTCTTTAAAATAAGACATGTTGAAACTCTATCCAAAAAGAGCTATGTGTCCAAACTTCTTTTTCTTCTCCATATATTTTCCTTCAAAGAGAATTATAGATTTGTGTAATTGAATTATTGATTGGTTTAATCATATTTTAATTACACACGAGCATGAATAAAGGTTTATACTTTTTTCTAAATTGGAATGTTTTATGTGTGAGTTCTCAAATTTGCACAATATTATTAATCTCAATTTGGTGTGGATCTCTCTAAATCCACTCTATTTTTGCAACAATTTGGTATCAAAGCTGCATTGTTAAAGAGATCCAATTATCAAGATGGGTACAACATTTGATATTGAGAAGTTTAATTGATCCATCCTTTTTAGATTATATAAATTGAAGATGCGGGCAATTCTAATTCATAATAGATTGGAAAAAGTTATATCCGATTATTCGAAGAAGCCATAATCGATGATGGATGAGATATTCCAAGAAATAGATCTAAAGGCCCTCTATATAAGACAATTATGTTTTTAGAATGAGGTATTGTAGGAAGTGGTAAAAGAATCAACAATTGTTGTCTTGTTGTTGAATCTAGAGTCATTGTACATGATAAAATTGGTAGCAATTCGGCTAATGTTGAAGAGTTGGCCTCATAACCTGAAACTAGATGAGGGTTAATCTTTAAAAAGTCATTTGGATGAATTTGAGTCTATTTTTATGGATTTGCATAATATAAATGTTAAATTATATGATGAAGATTTAGCTATTATGTTGCTATGTTCTTTGCCCACAATTTTAAATATTTTCGTGAGATAGTTCTATATGATAAGGACGAGTTAGTCCTTAAGGATGTGAAATTTTCCCTACTACAATAGGAGCTAATTGATAGTCAGTTAACTAGCAACAATACTTTTGAGAAATCACATAGTGAGGGATTAGTAGTCAGGGGAGACCATAAGAGCGGGGGTCTGGCAACCTTAAAAAGTCCAGATCTAAGTTGAAGCGTTAGTAGAAGAATGTGACATGCTATAGGTGTCACAAGAAGGGGCATGTGAGGATGCTTTGTCCTAATAGGAAGCCCTGATACTATGTTCGGTGAGTCATCTAGTATAAATGATGATGTTGCAGTTGCCCATGATGATAGTGATAGAGATGTGTTGTCGGCCACTGATAGACAAAACAAGATCAATGATTGGTGGATCTTGTATTGTGGGTTCTCTTACCATATATGTCCCAACCAAAGTTAGTTTTAGGCATTTGAAGTTACTCAGGGTAGAGTTGTCTTAATGGAAAACAATGTTATTCGTAAAGTTAATGGGATTGGGATGGTTAAGGTGAGGATGCATGATGGTGTAGTCAGGTTACTGTCCAATGTGAGACATGTCCCAAAGATGACCAATAACCTCATCCCTTTAAAATCCTTGGATTGTAATGGGTACCGGTGTGTTATTGAGGATGGTACCCTGAGAGTTACAAAAGGGGCTCTGGTGGCGATAAAGGGGAAGTAGGTCGGGGCACTGTATGAGTTAGTGGGTTCTATTGTTGTGGGAACAGCTATTGTGATATCATCAAGTTTGTTAGATTCATATGTTACAAGACTCTGGCATATGATACTAGGACACATGAGTGTCAAAGGTATTACTGAGATCTCTAAGAATGGGGTATTGGATAGACAAAGTACATGTACTATAGACTTCTATGAGCATTGTATATTCGGCAAGCAGAATAGGGTCATTTTTTATAACTAAGTATAATATAAGAGGGCCACTTAAGTATATCCATTCAGATTTATGGGGTTTGGCGAGAGTGGTTTCCAAAGGCGGTTCACAGTACTTGCTCACATTCATTGATGACTTCTCTAGAAAGTTAAGGGTTTATTTATTAAAGCATAATAATGATGTGTTTGGTTTTTTCAAATGTTGGTTGACCTTGATAAAGAAGCAAACTAGGAAGAAGGTTAAGTATCTCATGACAAATAATGGTCTTAAGTTTGTTAAGCAGAGTTTCACTGATTTCACTAAAACCATAGGATACAGAGATACCACATCTATGTTGGAAGACCACAGTAGAATGGGGTTGCTAAGAAGATGAACAAAACCCTATTAGAGAAGACAAGATGTATGTTATCAATGGGAGGGCTAGGCAGAGATTTTTGGGTGGAGACAGTTCATATAGTAGCACACTTGGTGAACCAGTCACCAAATTGGTCCATTGATTTGAAGACACTAGAAGATTCGCAATCTGGTAAGCCAGCTGATTATATAGATTTGCATGTCTTTGGTTTTCCTTCTTATGCTTATGTAAATGATGGTAAATTTGAGTCTAGATCCAATAAGTATATCTTTCTTAGTTTTACATCGAAGAGAAGGGGTATAGATTATGGAACCTAACTGCATCCAAGTTCTTAATCGATAATGATGTTACCTTCAATGATTATGTGTTCCTTTAGAAGATCGAGTCTTGTGATAGTATAACTGAGTAGGTGGAGTAGGAGAGTGGTTCTACCAGGTGGAGGTTGAGGTTAATTTAGGTGACAGAGACCCTTTTAATAGACCCACTATTCCTAAAGTGGGTGGATCCAAGAAACGGGTAGAGTAAAGAAGCGTTGCTCCAAGTAGAGGATGGAGGATTATCAAACCTCCGATTAAGTATGCTTACAATCAGCTAGCTATGCATTATCTAGTATAGAGATAGTTATTGATGTGCATGAGCCAACATCATTCCCAGAGGCTATTAAGAGTATTGATTCTATTGAGTGGTGTACTGCTATAGAGGAAGAGATGGAATCCTTAGTGAAGAATCAGATATGGAAACTTGTGAAGGCACTAAGAAAGAAAAAGATTGTTGATTGCAAATGGGTGCACAATTTTAAACAAGGAGCTTTAGGGGTCGAGAGACCAAGGTATAAGACTCATTTAGTTGCATATGGATTCTGTCTGATTTCAAGCATGGATTACAATGAGGTATTCTCTCCTATGGTTAGACATACTTCTATTCATACCTTACTTGCACTTGTGGCTATGCATGATTTTGAGTTGGAGTAGTTAAGTGTTAAAACCACATTTTTCATGGTGAGCTCGAGGAATAGATTTACATGCGACAATCTGATGGGTTTGTGGTTGAGAGGATGCATGATCATATGTGCTTGTTGAAGAGGCTAGTGTATGGTTTGAAATAGTCTCCTAGATAATGTTATAAATGAATTGATTAGTTTATGCTTGAGCATGGTTTCTCTAGGAGTGAGTATGATAGATGTGTGTACTTGAAGAAGATGGAGAGTGACTCTTTTGTGTATATTTTGCTATATGTTGATGATATACGTATTGTAGTAAAAGATATATCTAATATTAATAACGTGAAGGCAATAATGAAGAGTGAGTTTGAGATGAAAGATCTTGGAGTTGCAAATATGATCGTTGGCACATATATCATTATAAACCATGAGCAAAATCTTTTGTATTTGTCACAAGAGTCCTATGTGAACAATATACAAGAGAGATTTCATATGATGGATGCCAAGATGGTTAGCACTCCATTGGATACTCACTTCAAATCGTATGCTTTAGATTTTCTAAATCCAAAGAGGAAGAGGAATTCATGGTAGTTTTTCCATATTCAAATGTTGTTTATTATATCATATACGCTCCGGTGTATACCTAGCCTGATATTGTTCAAACTATTAGTGTTGTGAGTCAATATATGGAAATTTTGGGAAATCAGCTTGTATTGAGTATGGAAGATCAACTGATTCACTGGTTGGGTTTCTGGACTCTGATTATGGTGTAGACCTTGATAAAAGGAGATCCACCAGTGGATATGTTTTTTTATCTTAGTGGTTTAGCTATTAGCTGGAGGTCTTTCTTGCAGGATGTGATAGCCTTGTTCACTACTGAAGTAGAATATATGGCTATGACAGAGGATTTTCAGAAAGACTTGTGGCTTGGTGGTTTAGCACAAGAGCCGAGGGTTTGGTCATGGTGCTCTAATTGTTTGTGGTAATAGCTAGAGTGCTATATGTTTATGTAATACCTGAAAATTTTTCTTAACCTAATCATGCTTCATTAACACCCTAATTTGATTCTAATCTCAAAAAATCTTATTTTAGCCTTAACCCAATTCCTTATTCTCAAAACTTTAACCAAATTCAAAACCTTGACTCGAATAAATCGTAATTCATAAACCAAAATCAAAACCCGCTAAAATTTTTACTAATCCTAATTATTTATGGCGAATCTAAAATAACCTAAAATAACCCCAAAATATTTTTTTCCTTTTTTTCTCCTTTTTATTTTCTTTCTTCTCCCTTGCACCATTACCATTTCACCTTTATGCACCCTCATCCATCATCCATCACCTTTCTTCCTCTTCTTCTTCTTCTTCTTCTTCCATCTTTGCAGACCACCCCATCCACACACCCTACCACTCTTATTCTTCCTATTCCTCTTATCCTTGCGCAATACAAGCACACAAAACCATCCCCATCACCTACCATTAGTCCCAACACATAACCATCTTTTCCTCTGCACCATTGATCGCACGTCTCCCCCTCCCTGCTTTTATTCCTTTCTTCCTTCCCCAATTCACTCCATACACGCACACATGACCATATACATACATACATACATACATACATACATACATACATACAAACATATATATATATATACTACACACCTTTATTCCCTTCTATTTGTTTTTCCTCCATTCTTCCCATTTTGTGTCCAAATTCTTGCCCGAGCACACCCTTCTTTCTCCTTTCTTCCTTCTTCTTTTCCTCTCCTTCTTCCTCCTTCGTTCCCCTATTTTTGTCTTGTGCACGAACCATTCCACCACCATGAACCACCTCGATTACCACTTGCCTCCCATTGCCCGGTGGACTGACCACAAAGGTAACCCCAACCTTCCCCAACACTGTCACTGGCCATCACCATTTACCACTTCCTTTTTTTTCCTTCTGCTTCTCCTCACTTGTCGTATTTTTTAAAGTGCACGACCTTAAGCATGACCGTGTAACACTAAAATTTTCTATTGTATGCCCGTGCAACCCGGCACTGTCTGGCCGTGTGTAATCTTTTCTTTTGAATAGGGTTGTACCGCTTGCAGCACAACCGTGCAACTTCCCATTTTCAGTCATGTACCCCTATTTTCACCCCTAAACCTTGTCCAAACACAACTAATTTTTTACCATAACTCCACCACACATTCTACTACTCATCCACTCATCCTAAGCTTGCATTTGACCATAGTTTTTTTTTTCATTTTTACCCTCTTTACCTTAATTTCTCCTTTGATTTAACTCTTTAATCCTAACCATGAATTTTTTTATTTTTCGTAGGTGGTATTCCAGTAGCTTCGGAGGAGGACGACCAGGATTTGTGTGCTTAAAGCTCGATTTCCTAGTTTGTAAGGATACTATTTGATGTTTAAGGTTTTTGTGTTAACTGCTTGTATGATTATGTTTTTTTTCATGATATTATTGATATATAATGTAACATTTATTGATTATGATATTTTATGATGATATGAATATTATGTTGAAAGGAAGTGAGAATGGGTGAGAAATACCTTTATGATTTTGTTGTGGTAATGTCATATTTGTGGAAATATATCTTATGGTATGAAATATGGGCTAGATAAGCTTTGATAAGTGGACATAAATATTTCTATGAAGTATGATGATAATTGGTGGATTTGGAGAATAATGTGTGGAAGGTACAAGATTTTATAAAATAAAGGTTATTGTTTGTGCTTAAGGGTAATTTGGTCATTATGGGGTAATAAGAAAATTTTGTTATTTTATGTGTTAGGTGGATTAAAATATGATAGTGATGTCATGAAGAATGATTGGAAGTATTATTGTTGTTTTGGTGTCCTTAAATGAATTAATGGTTAATTTGGGGCATAATATCTCATAATGATAATATTATTATTCCATGTGTAAATCTAGAAGTTATTCAGATTCTAAACACGTTGTTAATGTTTGACCTTATGAGTTTATCCATTGGAATTTGTAATCCTATAAATTTCATGGGAGGTGTTATCACAAATTTATAGAATTAGAGTTTTGGAGATTTCTATGAGTAATACATTGGGAAAGGATTATTAATGTATGTGTATGGGAACTAGACCATGCATTATGGGTACAATAATAATGATGATATTCGAGAGTGATTTATTGTAAGATGGATGAATAATCAATATGGGGGAATGATTGCTAAAGGAAGTATATTTAGGGTTTGAAAGGACTTAAGGAATTGGACCTCTGCTATATGTATATCTGTTTTGATGTGTTCGTTACCTAAGAATTAACCTTGAATAAGATGCTAATCACTTAAAGTGATAGAGCACGTGAGTAGAACCAAGATGATCTATATATATATATATATATATATATATATATATATATATATATATATATATATATATATGTGTGTGTGTGTATGTATGTATGTATGTATGTATGTATGTATGTATGTATGTATGTATGTATGTATGTATTCATGTTCCACTAAGGAGAATAATAGCTCGAGAATATTTTGTCTCAAGAAGATGATGTTTTTTAATCTCGGTTCCACTGGAAAGAATAGTGGATCGGGAGAATTTTGTTTGAGGAGGTGCTTCAGTCCGTTCTGTCGGATTAAGAATAGTGGGACTCCTATTCATCGTGAAATGAAAATTTAACAATATAATCTATGGAAAGGATACTAATGATTTAAAGTGGAAGAGTACATGAGTCAGAATTAAGGTGTTATTTTTATGTATATGTCTCCTTCCACCGAGGATAATAAGGGCTCAGAAGCATTTTATCCGGAGAAGGTGATGTTTTTAGATCCATTTCATCAAATGATAATAGTAGATTAGATGTGTTGTTCCTGAGAAGGTGCTTCAGACCATTCCACTGGTTTAAAAATAGTGGGGGTTCATCCACTCAACATATATAAAAGAATGAAAATGGATTACACTTCACAAATAAATCTGGATCATTTTCAGTCCTATGAGATGTTTCATTTTTTTTTATACACTTATTGTCTGATGTGAAAGCATGTACTAATTATATCCCTACTTTGATAGTATTGTTCACTTGCTCAGAGTATTGACCACCCATTTTATGGGTACTGGTCATTCCCACAAGCAGAAGACCCTAATTCTTGTGTCCAGGTCTCAGAAGATCAGCTAGATGATTATGCTGCCTATAATACCTTATATGGGGATGAGTGACTTCATCTGTATTAGAGGTTAGGTGAAGAATAATTGTTATCTGGTAGATGTATTTAACCAGATACCTTTTTGGACTCTTGATCTATGGTATCCCTTCTTTTGTATCTTGTATTATAACTTGGAGTTAAGATCTAAACTCATTATTATATTATAAATGTTTCTTTTGTTTCTAATTTCCTTGCATTACTTTAATTTTTTTAGCCTTGCGATTGATGTAAGAATGGTTAAATAAGCCAGACTTATGTCAATTATGGTGATAAACCCCAACATTTTACTTATTTAATTCTGTTGTAAAAAAAAATTAGTAGTAAAAGTTGGAGTGTTACAGTTTAGTGAAGAATTAGAATTTTTTTCCCATCATTGAATGAAGCACATTGACATCAGGTATCAATTTATTCGGGGTACTATTGCTGCAAGCAAAGTTGTGTTTAAGAAAGTGGGTACTTTGGATAATCCAGTTGATATGCTAATGAAGCCACTAACTATGGGTAAGTTCGAGTGTTTCTCGGACTTTATTAGTGTTCATAAGCCATAAGGTCCTTTGTTGGGCCAAGGTTTTTTTTATAGAGGTCTTTACATGTCATGTGTCACAGATACTATGTTAAGGTGGATAATTGTGAGTTTTAACTAGGTATTTGACTACAATATAACATTGTGTGGATTCGTGCAGGTGTTGGAGAAGTTTGGGATAGTACAGTGTGTTATGTAAGAAACATGGTGGTACCGTGTTATTAAACATGGACAGTGTTTCCTACAGGAACTTTTGATGTATTTTGGGTGAAGGTTGAAAGTAAGAAAATAAACACAGGGGTCCCGTGTTTCCAAAATACGGAATGCATTTTTTCTTATTTTTGAAACACATTGTTTTTCCCTGTATGATTTTTTCTTCTATAAAAGGAGATATGTTGAAACCCTAGCCATCGAGAGTCGTGTGTCCAAACTTATTCATCTTCTCCATAGAATTATCCCTTCAAAGAGAATTGTAGATTTGTGTAATTAAGTGATTGATTGCTTTAATCATATTGTAATTATACTAGAGAACAAATAAAGATCTCTACATTTTTCTGAATTATTTTATTTTGTGTGTGAGTTCTCAATTGTGCATAATCTTGTTAATCTCGATTTGGTGTTGATCTCTCTAAAGCCATATTATTTCCACAACAAGGACAAAATGGTCAATTGCCATATCTGATAACTTAATTGCATGATAAATAATTTAATTATTGTGTTTTCATTTTTTTCATGATAAATTAATAAATAAAATGGATTTATTGTTTGAAATGGATGATAATTGGGAAATTTTGATCTCATGGTTCGTCATTTTCACCCTAATGCGTCCAAATGTAAATAACTAATCCTAATATGGCCTTAGTATTTTGTTATGTTGACTTTGGTATTAACCATGTTTATGGCTATCTTAAATAAATTGGAAATAAGTAAAAATAATTAAGTATGGAAACCTGATATATGTGACTGATTGTGATTTTGTAGTCACCTTAACAAAATACTAATATTTAAAGTGAAAGATCTTAAGATTGGGAATGGAGGCTTTTTAGGGGTTTCTACCATAAATACGTGTTTTACCCTATGGTTGATTATGAATTTTTTCCAGTGAGCCTTAATGTCTCAGCTAGGCCCTATATCTTACTCTATTTTAGCTCTACTAACTGATAGATGACATTTATACTTATGGATTAAGTGTCCTTTTCAGTAGGGTACTATGTTACCTTCATGTACCAGTACACCTAGGGTACCTTTGTATTCTTGGGTTGATAGTCGATAGGATATTGTGTTGTCTTGGTGTGCCAATACGACTAGAGCACCTTAATATATCTAAGTTGATATGATCTCCCATCGAATAAATAATAATGGATTATTAGATTAGTTAGTAGTAGCTTTTGTGCTTACTTGTAATTTGGTAGCAGCCTTTGTGCCTACATGTGGTTCAATAGCAGCCTTTGTACCTACCTGTAGTACAGTAACAACATTTAGGTCTACCTTTAAATAGGTAGTAGCCTTTTGTGCCTACCTGTGATGTTGTGGATCTTTATTGGTCTTGTCCCTGTGAGCTTACCTATGATTTTATGGGATTTGTTGGTTTTAATAATGAGATATGTGACTGTTTTTATTGCTATGATTTGGGTTGATGTTAATTCTAAGTATATTTCAGAGAGCATCCCTTGATGTTCAATTGGTAAGTTTCAGTTTGTTATAAATGAACGAGTATGAATAGTATATGACATTGGTGGTATTTGGTTATACAAATTATTGTAATACCTTATATGTGTTCCATCCTGGTTTTCATATTGGTATAGTACAATGGGTTGTTTATTATCGTTATACTGAAGGGTTCCTTTTGTGGGTCCATTCCTATTCAATAGGTAGTGGTTTCTGCAGGTCGGCTTTTGAGTTCATTTGCAAGCTAGTAGTTCGAGTAGAGAGCTTAAGACTATCCAAAGTCCTTTTTGATATCTTTAATTTCAGTTGTTTTTTAACCTTATGTCCTCTTGTATTTTCTCTCTTTAAGTTTTATAACCACTAATGTGGTTTATTCTCAAAACGCTATATATATATTTGATCTCTATAATCTGAATATTGTAACTGTGTTATTAATTTAAGCGGAGTAATAATTTTAGCCTTAGCACTTGGTATGAGAATAGTAGAGGAAACCAAACGTGTACCAAGTGTGGTAGTAACACCCTTCGTTTTTATTTTTTAGCTTCCATGCTTAACTCTTTAAATAAAAATTTTAAGTCCTAAAAATAGGGGTGTTACAATCTATCATATTTTCCTCCTACTCTTTTTGGTGATTGCTAGGAGGTGTCAATATTGAAAGAGAAGGTTGAGGAGAATTGTAAACAATGGTAGGGGTCTATGGTTGGGTACGTTATTGGGATCTGTCCTAGTATGAGACAGATCATGGCATTCATTCGGACCAATTGGCCATTGATCCAAACTCCTCAAGTCTGGCTGCATGATGAAGGGTATGTGGTCTTCAAGTTTAAATCTAAATAGGACAAGGAATGGGTTATCCAATGCCTATACTGGACCTTTCTGAACCGACCCTTCATTCTCAAGAAATGGCACAGGCAATTTTAGTTTATTAAAAATTGATTTCAATTCATGCCATTATGGATTAAACTACCTAATCTACCACTTGATTATAAGTGCGGTTGGGAGACCAATTGTATTGGATGGTATAACAACTTCAGGGGAAAGGATTTCCTATGTCCGAGCTCTTGTGGAGGTGGATGTTATAATGAAAAAATGTTGATTTTGTTGATATAGAATATCTGGACGGATGAATTATCAATCAACCCATAATCATTGAATAGAGACCATCCTTTTATAGTGGGTGTAATACTTTTAGACACAATCAGAGATCCTTCCCTTAGAGAAATCACCCTGCAAAGAACATTGTGAATGCTGATAACCAAGGTAATGAGTAGAATCAAGCATGGGAGCCTCAACATATAACACAAACCAATATGGGGATGAAGAGACCATTCCCTAAAGCATATCACAAGCAACCTGTGTGGAGGCCTAGACAAACTCAATAGGAGATGGGACAAACCTCACAACACCCTTCAATGCATGACCAAACAAAAGAGGATACAGTCTTAAATTTACCTCTTAACAACATGTTTATTTCACTGGATATTGATCCAGGATGGGTAAATGAGAAGGGTAAACAAGGTGTTGAGGACACCTTACCTGAATCATTATTAATATGATTAGTGCATGGAATATCCAAGGTCTTAATAAACCTTTCAAACAAAGGGAATTAAGGCATTGGATCAAAGTTAATGGGGTATCTTTAATTGGTTTACTAGAAACTAAAATAAAATCCTCTAAAGCTGATTATGTTAGGAGAAAGTTAGGAAGTCATTTTCATGCAGTAGATAACTATAATCATCATCATAATGGGAGAGTCTGGTATTTATGGGACAAAAATATTTGGCAGGTGCAGATGATTAGCACTCATGCTCAAGGTATCCAAATTAAGGCTACCTGTTTATCCACAAGGAATATCATCTTTTTTTTCCTTCATTTATGCACATGATCAGGGGTGTGACAGAAGAGAATTAAGGCAATGGATGGAATCTACTATCATCACTGATGTACCCTGTTTATTTTTAGGGGACTTCAATGTTGTGTTGAATGACAATGAAAAATTTCAAGGTGCAAGGCTTGATGCTATGGATGTACCCTATTTAGTTTAAATTTTGTCTGCAGAATATAATGATTGAAGACCTACATTATATTGGGAACACTTACACTTGGTCTCACAGACAGACTGGGGATGAAAAAATCATGTGCAAGCGTGACAGGGTTATGGGAAACATCAAATGGTTTGATAGCTACACTAATGCAACAGTGGAGTTCCAATCTTCCCTTTTTTCAAACCATAGCCCTATTGTGGTGAGTCTGAATCCTCTCAGACCTCATCTAAAGGGTAGATTTAAATTCTTTGACATGTGGACATATGATGAGAATTTTCTTCATATTGTGACTAAGGTTTGGCATAGTTCTAATAACTGCTTTGTATTTTTCCAAGATAAAAAAATCCATGCACCATTTAAAACAGAAGTGTAGAGAATTGAACAAAGCAAAATTTGGCGGCATCATGTAAAAAGTTTCTTAACAGAGACAAAAGCTTGCTGCTATCCAAGAAAGAGTTAAAAATCATCCTACTTGTAGCAGTTTACATATAGAGGAAAAGGATTGTTTGAAGCAGTATGAACATTATGTTAAATGTGAGGAAAGTTTCCTCAAGCAAAAATCAGGCATCAAATGGTTACAATTGGGGGATTCTAACATCCAGTTATTTTTTGCTACTATGAAAGAAAGGCAGAATAAGAGAATAATTTCAAAGGTTCAGAACATGCATTGAGACTAGGCTACCGATCCTGAAGCAGTCAAAGCAGCTTTTGCTGAATATTATAAATCTCTCTTAGGAACTAAATCTGTTGTTCCCACTGCAAAGTAGGGGGATATGAATCTTCTGCAGCAAGGGACCACTCTTAATCCTGATCAACAGCATGATCTCCTCAAGCCTATCACCTTCACTGAAGTTAAAAATACTTTGTTCTCCATTGGAAACACAAAGGATCCTGGGTTAGATGGGTTCACTGCAGGCCTTTTTAAAGCTTCAGGGGACATAATAAGGGAGGATATAGGGATGTTTGTCAATGAAATCTTCTTCTTAGGTACAATCCCATCTTTTATCACCTCCACTATTTTGGCACTTATTCCTAAGCATGACAATCCCAACAAAGTCACAAATTTCAGGCCTATTGCTTGCTGCTCTGTTCTTTACAAGATTTTATCCAAAGTATTAGTAGCAAGAATTCAGCCTATTTTGCCTTATATAATAAGTACCTCATAATCTGTATTTGACAAAGGAAGGGTAATAAGAGATAACATTTTATTGGCTCATGAACTTATCAAATTGTATGGAAGAAAGCATACATCCCCTAGGTGCATGATGAAGGTTGATATTATGAAGGCGTATGAGTCCATCAATTGGAAATTCTTGGAGAAAGTCCTTTTGGGTCTTATGTTTCCTCCCCATTTTGTTAAGATAATTATGTCGTGTAACCCATGTCAAATATACCCTTACTATTAATGATGATATGCTTATTCCCTTCCAAGCACAAAGAGGGTTGAGGCAAGGAGACCCACTTTCACCTTATCTATTTATCATTGCCATTGAGTATCTATCAAGAATGCTTCAAGAGTTGTGGATAATGGAAGGCTTTCGAGGGCACCCAAAATGCAAGAGGTTACACATCATTAATCTCTCTTTTTCTGATGACCTGCTACTATTTTATAGGGGTGATTTAAATTCGTTCACCTTGCTTATGAATCAATTCCTTCAGTTTAGTAGTACATCAGACCTGCACATTAGCCCGGGGAAAAGTTTCATTTATTTTTGAGGGGTACTAGAGAGGGTAAAGCATCAAATAACAGAATTCCTTTTTTTCCTTGAGGTCACCATACCTTTTAAATACTTGGGGATCCCTCTTTCTTTTGCTCGATTAAGATAAGATCATATGATGGATTTGGTTGGGAAAATCACTAGCAGAATGCAACACTGGTCCACAAGATTATTGTCTTATGCAGGAAGATTGTAGTTGCTTAGATCAGTCATTTATGGTATCCAGATGTATTGGAGCCAGATACTTATTCTTTCCAAAAACCTCATCCTTAAGATTATAAGTTTATGTAGGAACTTTTTGTGGATGGGGAAAGCTAGGCCTTCTAAGCATACATTGATTGCCTGGTCCACAGTTTGTCTTCCAAAACAGGAGGGTGGCCTGGAGATGCTGGATTTTCAAGTCTAGAACATAACAGTAGTGGGAAAACATTTGTGGCATATAGCTTAGGATAAAAACAGCTTATGGGTTAAATGGATTTATAGTCTCTATATAAAAAGAGAATCCATATGGAATGCTAATCTTCCAACCATTGCAGCCTGGATTATTAGAAAGTTGTTCAAGATCAGAGATATTCTCCAACTTGCGTTTCACACCATCACTCCTTCTCAGACATATAAAATTAGTGCAATCTATGACCATCTTAGGCATGGAGGTAATTCAATGTATTGGTGGAAAACTATATGGATGAATAATGCTATCCCAAAACACAAGATCCTACTTTGGATTGATGCTCATAACATGCTCCCTACTAAGGATAATCTTAGCAAGTATTCAAATGTGGAGGATCCAACATGCTATTTTTGTGATGCCAACGAATCCCTCTCCCATCTTTTGTTTGCATGTCTAGGAATAAAGAATATACTAAAGAATTCCTATGCTTCTATTGGATTGAAAGGGATAACCCAGAGATGGCCTGATATGATGGTAACTCTAGCTCAAAGAACAAGGGTGTCAAAAAGGAATATTCAGTTAGCCCGTACACTATGTGTAGTGTGCATATATGAATGTTGGATTGCTAGGAATTCTAAGATTTTTTCAAAAATCAATTGTAGATAGAAGGACCTCATTTAGAAAATTATATGTATTGTCTCAACTAGGTACTCGTCTCCTCATATGAGTATGAGTAGTCTTTATGTAAAGCAGTGTTTAGATAAGTTCTAGGATCTAAGTTGTATTGATTCTATTGCTTAATAAAATTTTAACTTCTTTTTATAAAAAAAAAAACTTGATGGACAACAAACGTCTTCACCGTAGTGGAAGAAAGCCTTATCAAGATATCACCTATGATATGGTATATATCATATCCATTTGCCTATGAAGAGTAAGAGATAAAGTTTTCTAAGACATTATTTTTGCCTTGTTTTCAATCCTTATAGATAAATGTTGTTATATTAACTTGGGAGGAAAAGATAGAAAAATCTAAATTTTGGCACCATTTATTTTTAAAGCTATAAAAGGGTGAAGAGATTACTACAATCAAGTTTGCACACATCCATGTACACATTTTTCCATATATCATTCATTTTATTAGTTCTCTATCTACCTACATATATATATTGAAGGATTTAATTATTGAGGTCTAAGTTGCCAAATCCTTCCCTACTCGTGTTAAGGTGGCTAAACATGTGCATGGGGTGACTTTAACAAGGGGATATGTTCCTGGATATGGTGGTGGAGTAAATCCTAGAGACATTATAGTCTCTTACAAAGGTAAGAACAATCTTTTAGCAGATCTTAAGGCAAAGGATGATGCTCTTAAAAGAAAAGAAGAAGAGCTTGATAAAAAGACTCAAGAAAATCAAGTACTAAAAGAAAGAATAGACAGATGGAAACCTGTCATGGAGAATATTTTAAAGAGTGCATGATTTTGATGCTTGATGCAAAATGAAGAGAATGTGGATGATGATGTAAATGACATGCTTGCTTCTCCATATACATCATAAGAATCTGGGTGCCCTTGAACATGAGGTTAGTTATATTTGTTATATATTTTAATCATTATAAGTATGATGGTATTGTGTACCAATGATAGTAATATAGATGTATTGATGCATATGCTAAAGAATTTGGTCAAGCTAAGGAATGGTGGAGGATAGGATCCGTTACCACAAAAGATAAAAGAGAGAAGATGAAAAGATAAGATGATGATTTGATCTCCAAGATCTATTGAAAATCAAATACTCTTCACTCAAGATAAAAGAGAGAAGATGAGAAGATAAGATTTTGTAGAAGTTATGACTATACTCTTCACTCAAGCATTGAATGGTTATGTGTTTATAATTGAACAACACTTTGCAGCCGAAGAAATTCCCCATTCTTGCATAAGCCAAACACTTATATAGAGTGTGTTGGCCTCATTCACAAAAGACATGTCTAACCTTAGATATCTGTCTTAGTTGTATTCTAACTAGTTATCTAATAAGCTTAACTAGCTAGTTTAGAACTAACCAAATTAAATTAAGCCACTTATGGTTCTTAGGGATGAATTTTCAAAATTAACGAGCATAGGGACCTTCCCAAGACAACTAGATCTGACTTTTGAGAGATTACAAGTAAAAAGGCTAATACTAATGGTTAGGAAATCATAAAATACAAACTAGGTATATCAAGCAAACCATGAATTTTGTCACCCAAAGGGGGAATCAAAATGATCTTTCCATGGTGTTGACTTCTGATTTGGGTTGTCCCACAAGTAAACCAAGCTACATTAGTTTCTTAGGAAAAGTAAATTATAAAATAGGTAAATTAGATAACAAACTTTAACTATGCTTAACCAAAAGAGAAAAACGAACATAACCTTCCGTGTTTGTTGGCCACCAGTTTTGATGGCTAATGGGGGAACTTGATTAATCCTTAAATTATGCCTAATTTAAGGTCTTACAAATACCAAAAACCTTTTCCCAATATGCTAGCCAAAATTAGTCCTAAACCTCCATTTTTTTTATAAAAAAAATTAGCTCCAAAGTTAAAGTTGTGGTTGACTGCCTATTTCTAGGCTAAAAGGCTTTTACCCAAGCAATATTTGAGCCATCATATGTGGGGCCAATTAATGGCTTAAATTATAACTTATATGGATTGCATGACCTAACTTATTAATTTTACCCAAATTAGAAGAGTTTTAATTTCTTCTAACATTAGAAAATTAATAAATTGATTGTAATAACTCAAGGGAGATGCTATTGCATCATGTATAGTAGCAACAAAGACTTAAGACTAACTTAGAAATGACACATGCATCTGTTGTGATTATATATGTATAGTATTCACATAGACTTAAGTCAAATACTAACACAGTAGTAGTCAAGAATTTAAGATAGAACTAGACCTCTAGGGATGACACATCTTTATCATATAATTTTGAATGATTCCAACAATATTTTAGAAGATAAGGTCAAAATATCAATATCGGTAGTGTTTAAACATCATGGGATTCATTGCTATCATACATAAGATGTGTGCCTCTCAATAAGTAGATTTGAGGCATATATTAGTTGCTCATAAGGGTTTCACATAGATGTTTCCATTAATGTTTCTCTTCTTCACTAGAATCATTGCTCATAAGGGTTGCATGTTTAGTTCTTTATGTTACTTTCTTTTTTATTGAGTTGTTCTTTCAAGTAATAGTTTTGATTCATAATTTTTTTTAACTCTAACAATTGAATTATTAAAATGTACATTGAGCTGCATCTAAGTGGATATATTTTTTAACATGTCGTTGATTTTGAAAAGCTGACAGGTGGTGATAATATTCATTGTGTATAGGTGAGGTTTCTTCTTGTAATAATGTGCATGTAATTATGTATATTTTTGCAAAGGCCTTGATTTTTTTTCATAATTTGTTTTAGCTTTAATGGTTAGATTATTAAAATGTGCATCGAGTAGCATCCAAGTGGATATATTTTTGTAAAGGTCGTTGATTTTGAAAAGCTAACTGGTGGTGGTAAGTAATATGCATTATGTAGAGGTTAGTTTTTTTTTTATCATAATAAGGAAAAGCTAATTCTATAGTTTTGATGCAAATTTGAACCTTATTCATTAATTTTGTTGGATGGTCATATATCATTGATAATCGATTAGTTGGATTTACTTCATTTGAGTTATTCGTTACCATGTGTACCTTAGAGGAATTGTTTGGATGTGATAAGGTTGGAGGGTAAGGCTTAGGTTCTAGATGGTTGATGGTGCTCATTATGGATGTTGCTAACTTGGTTTAAAAGTAGTTTTTATCTTAGATTGAAGAGTAATGATGTACTCTTATTTTTATTATTTAGCGTGATGTTCTTACCTTCTTTTGATGTGATATGTTATTATTTATTTGATACTTATATTAATTATTATTTTTATATTTCTGTTACTGCAAATCCAATTCATTTTGACAAAATAGTCAATTCTATTATTTTCGGTGAATAGAATGATTAATTTTTAGGCTGCTCCTAATCATGATATTTTTGTAATGTAAGGATATATTGTAGCTTTTTGTAATATATTTATATTTCATCAAATATTTTATTATACTAGACATTTGATAGAAATTATTTTTATGAATATGTAGTTGAATATTTGTAAATAAATATTTAGAAAACTATATCTATGTGTTAAAATGGATATACATGGATACAGATATAGGACTTGAGAAAATTGAAATGGATATATATACGTAAAGGTACAGGTTTTGAGAAAATTGAAATGACAATTATATTCTTGAATATATAAATAGTATTTACTATCAATAAATTATGTAGCTCATAATGAATGGATTTTAGTAGTGATGAAAATTTTGGTATTTATTGGTATAATATTTTTTATTTAATTATTATAAAAAATTGATCGTTAATATTATTTCATATGGTATATTTTTTTCGTTGCTATTACGTGTAACGACCGACATTATACATCATTATCGTTGCTTTTAGCGACCAACGTCATACGCCATCGTTATTACTTTAGCGACCAACATAGTATGTCATCATTATTACTTTAGTGATAAAAAAAATATCAATTTGCCGTTAAAGTCTTTAGTGAGGGAGTAATAACGACCACGGAAAACCGCTAAATTTTTTTTTCATTATTGACATTAGCAAATAACTTTTGGCCATTAACGAAGAAAATTACCGATCATTAAAAACCTAATTTCCTTTAGTGATAGATGCATTATTTATATACAAAAGTTTTTGATGTAATAACTGTATTTGATAACTTATCTTATCTTAAATAAATTAATATATATTAATAATTTTAGACATTCTTTACTTAAATAAGAAGGGTAGGGATGTGGTTGGCATGTTTAATTCATATGAATAAAAGAATTAAAAATAAATGTTTAATAAAAGATAGTAGGATTGATCTACTCCTGAACTAATAATATATAATAAATAATAAAAATAATATATAAAACAAACGATCAATAATAATAATAAACATATATCAACTTTGTGAGCATGTCTTAATTATAGTACTAATAAGAGTAATATTTACAATGAAAAATCGACTCAGGGCATACCATTAAATACGAGAGAACATGCTCTTGGGGAAAAAAATTGGCTGCCAACCAAATAATTTGTGGTGTGGTTGTAAATAGAATAAACAATCTTAAGGTTGACATTTATAAAAGATCATAAGCAGCATTATAAATGAACCAAGTCTAATTAGAATAAATTAAATTTTTATTTATTTAATAAAAAAGATAAAAAAAAATAAAGTCCAAACTTAATTTATCTAACGGGGCTGTTATTTGGAAAACAAGTATTTACTGCGCAGAAAATATTTGCGTAGTAAATACCTATTTTACCCCGTCGGTGCGCAGCAATTATTTAACCTTCCTCTGCCATCTCTTTCGACATCTTTCTTACTCTCTCCCTATCTTCTCTCTATTTTTCTCTCAAAATTCAGTCAAAGTCTTCCTCCCCGAGAAGAAATTTCAAGCAACCGAAGGTAAGTATCGTATTTTATTTTTAATTTTTAATTTATAATATATAATTATAATAATTTGTTTATTAGATCTGGTAAATTTTTTATTTTATTAAGTAGATCTGGTAGGTTTCGGCAAATTAGACCGAAAGCCGGGGCGGATTTCGGCGAAACTGACCGAAGGGTGGGGGAGTTTCGGCAAAATCAAGCGAAGGGAGGGAGTGAGTTCGGCTAATTTTGCCGATGTGAGGCATAAGATTCGATAGAATCAACCAAAGGAAAGGCTTTGTTTCGGCAATTTTTGCTGATGTGAGGGTCTCCTGCTTAGTTTCGGCTAATTGGATTAGGGTTTCCGCTGATGTGAGGGAGGGAGTTCGGCTAATTTTGCCGATGTAAGGCATGAGATTCGGTAGAATCGACCGAAGGGAAGGCTCTGTTTCGGCAATTTTTGCCGATGTGAGGGTTAATTATATATAATAATTTAATTTAATTTAATTTAATAATATATTTAGATTATGGTTAATTGATTATATTTAGGATGTAAAATTATATATATTAATTATAATTTATTAATAATATTAATTGTACTCCAATATTCTAATTAAATATAGATTTGGTAAATTATATCTTTATTGTATAGTTTTGGTTATTTGTAGGATATATAATTATATATATTAATTATAGTTTATTAATTATATTGATTATGCAATAATATTTTAACTAAATATAGGTTCGATAAATTATCTCTCTATTGTAGGGTATTGGTTATATTTTGGATATGTAATTATTTATATTAATTATGTTTTATTAATTATAATAATTATGCTGTCATAATTTAATTAAATATAGGTTTGGTAAATGATCTCTCTATTGTAGGGTATTGGCTATATATTTGATTTGTAATTAAATGTATTAATTATGGTTTTTTTAATATATTAATTATGTTAATAATATATTTTGATTATGGTTAATTGATTAATTTTAGAAAAATATATTTTTAGATTTATTATACTCTAATATTTGAATTAAATATAGGTTTTAGTAAATTGTCTTTCTATTATAGGATTTTGGTTATTTTTATGTTGTAAAATTATATATATTGAATATAGTTTATTAATAATATTAATTTTACTCGAATATTGTAATGAAATATGGGTTTGGTAAATTATATCTGTATGCTATAGTTTTGGTTATTTGTAGGATATATAATTATATATATTAATTATGGTTTATTAATTATATTGAATATGCACTAATATTTTAACTAAATATAGATTCGGTAAATGATCTCTCTATTCTAGGGTATTGGCTATATCTTTGAAGTGTAATTTGTATATATTAATTAAGGTATATTAATGATATATGCTAATTAAAGATTTTAATTATGGTTAAGTTGATTTAATTTGTTTATTATGTTTATAGATTTTTTAATACGTTGTTAATTATGTTATTGTATTATTTATATATGATTAGATGTTTATTAGATTTAATTATATTTTCATTAAATATGTTAAATATTATTATGTGATAGGGATTATTGGTGAATGTTTTTAATTATATTGATAGGATAATAGGTTAGATTTGTTTAATATTTTTGTTAAATGTATTTATAATAGATAAAATATGTTTATATTTGAATTATATTTAATTATGTTGCTAATTTGTATGGAATATATTTGGATAATTCTGGTTGGATTATTGAAAAAATAGATGAGGACATACCATAATTAAGTATATTTTAGTTGTTATATTATACTAAACTCCTACTAGTAAGAAATACAAATATTGTTGATATATTTAATGAATAAAGTAGAGGAATAATGTAAAGAGATTGTATTTGAGTTATATGGTTAGGTATATAGATCTCTTTGGCTATCATAATATGAGTTGATATTTATTAATGATATTAATTTCATGTATGTAATTAGGTTATATTTATGGTATCACGTATTACCTTCAATTCATATACATAATTAAAAATGACTTTATGTATATATAAATTCAGATGAGTCGCAGACAAGACAATGTAGTAGATAGAATCGATGGTCGGCATGTGACTGCTTCTGCACGACGTAACAGAACTGGTACTGAGCTACCTGCGCCGATGGCTCGTTTGAGAAATTTCGGCAGGAGTATTACCAAAGGATTACGACGATCTAAGAAATCTGGAGAACAAGAACCGGAAGAAGCATCAGAACAACAAGAATATGCAGAAGTTCGCGAAGAACCATCGTCTAGTCAACAAGGTCATAAATTTCCATCATTTACAAACTATGCAGGTCGTCCATCATTTGTGGCTGATGTTGGTACTGCGGGCCGGGTTTGGAGGTTTGGGGGCAGGAGGTCCGGGGTTTGGAGGTTTGGGGGTTGGAGGTTCTAGGGTTGGAGGTTCTGGGTATGGAGGTTCTGCGGTTGGAGGTTCTAGGGTTGGAGATTCTAGGTATCGAGGTTCTGGGGTTGGAGGTTCTACGGTTGAAGGTTCCGGGTACGGAGGTTCCGAGTCAGGAGGTTTTCCATATCTTACAGAATATACAGATTTTCTTACCTCACCGGCGCAGCCTGCTATGGGAGGAGGAGGAGGAGGAGGAGCATCGTCATCAACTTATGTGCGTAATGATGATGATGAGGAGGAGGAGGAGGAGGAGGAGGAGGAAGAGGAGGAGGAGGAGGAGGAGGATAGAGATCATCATGATAGGGATGTTGGTGATGCTGGTGACGATAGTGAAGATGAAGAGAGTATACAATTAAAGGATGAATGGTACTTGCTTGGGCCATGTCCAGGAGGTCCAATAATTCCTGATTTGATTCCTAGCTTTGGTGGTCACGCACCTTTAGATTTATGGTTAGGAAATGTAAGTTTAATATATTCATTATTTCTTAATTATTATTTTATATGTAATCAATCATATGTGTACATTACATTTGCTTATTGTATTGATCAGGATCGGGGTTGTCTGAAGATCCACACGAGGCAGGAGGTTTTAAGAAGTTTTCTAAGAAGTGTCAATGATAGGATGTTTGCTCTGATACGACGAACAGGATTATCACACCTTCTATCCTGCACATTTGAACATGTGAACGTGCCGCTTATTTCAGTATTTATTGAGCGATGGCAACCAGACACAAATAGCTTTCATATACCATGGGGGAGATGACGATCACTCTTTTAGATGTATATCGTATATTAGGGCTACGAGTTGATGGTCATCCATTACCTTTGGATATGACGGCGGACACGCGTGGGCAAATGATTGGTGCAATGGGTGCCTTATTTGGGATGGAGGAAATGCAAGTGAATGAAGTCACTCGAAAGGGCGGGCTTCCATTTAAATAGCTGCAAGAAGTATGTGAATCATACTGGTTAGGGGACGAAGAAAAAGCGATCGGGTATACGTTATGGTTGATCGGCTTATCGTTGTTTGTCGATAAGACGGTTGATAAAGTTAATCCATAATTTATCATTTTTCTTCAAGATCTTAGCCAGGTTGAAGGTTATGCATGGGGTGCAGCCACACTTGCTTTTTTATATCGACAACTTGGCATGGCTTCTAGAGCCGACGCTGCTCAATTGTCTGGATGCATGACTCTATTACAGGTAATTTTATAATCAATATATATATACATATATGCCATACTCTATATTCATTATGATGGCTAACAATCGAATATTATGACAGACGTGGATATATGAATACTTTCCTGGGTTTGGAGTGGAAAGATCTAGGTATGATCCAGACCATCCTCATTGTATGAGGTGGTCTTGTGGCCAGAAATTCAAAAATAAATTGGAGACACTCGAGTACTTTCGGGCAAAGATTGATGTTATGTCTGCGTCGAAGGTATGCTAAATCAATTATTTTATCCTCCTATATTATATTTTTGATATCCATATTTACTTGAATATTTTCGTGAAAGGTCAATTGGGATCTGTACGGAGTTGCTGATCCACATAGATATTGTCGTATGGCATTCTATCACGGTTGTATACATTGTTTGGACAAAGTTGAACCACATATGCCTGATAGAGTGACACGTCAATTCGGTTATACACAAGTCATCTCTGAGGAGCCCATCAAGCCAAATAGAAACTTGTACAGAGGTCCTTCCCTGAAGAAGTACAAAGTATACTATGCACACATGCTCGGGCAATGGTTCTTGAGGTATGAACATATTTTGGGCCCGGATGTTTTTGGACCAGCTGTTGAATACCCATGGGAAGTGGCCGATGATTATATGGATTGGTATGTTCCGAGAACGCATAGATATATATTAGCTACGACGGAAGAATATTTGGCTGAACATGCGAACGATGATCATCATATACCAGCCGAAAAACGTCTGAACAAAGCACGTAAAACTATTCGTCGATTGTATTGGAGGGGAGAGCCAGCTCTAAATTATGAGCAGTTAGTTACATGTATCGAAACCCTTGTGCATGATTTAGGAGTTACTCCACCTCGGCGTGACCATTTGTAATGAACTTCATGTATTACCGTATTGTTATGTGAAAACATTAACATATGTTTGTTAGAATTAATACCACCTGTCCTTATTATTTTACCATTGACTATTTGTGTTCAAATTTAAAAACATATCAAGTGTTTTTTTATATATCCATAGTTTAGAACTTCGTGATAGAAATTATACTATATTTTATAAAATTACCACGTACATGTTACAAAGGATGTAAACTTAAATAAATGTACCATCCTAATTACAACAATTCTACATTAAAGTTGAGTCCGAAGATAAAGGATGAGGGTCTTGTGTGTCATCATGTACCAATGCACGCCATTGTTCGAATCTTGAAGAATATTGCGTATTCCATGTTGAAACGCTGCTATCACGATATCTATTCCAATTGGTATGTACTGGTGGGAGTGGAAAACTTTCCAAAAGATATACCTGTAGAAAAAAACTATTATGTCAGCCATTCATATCATATTGAAATGGAAAAATTCTTCATTAAACTTAGTGCTCACCGATATGTAGTGACTCATGTCTTGCAAGAAAAATATAGTGACTTCAGTTTCAGGACCTTGAATTCCGTGCATAGCCACTAAAGGTAGGAATGAGCTGCATGCATTCAATGAGTAATATGCGAACAATACACAGTAACGGGTTGCAATGACATGACTAATATGAGGCATTTCCATCCAGTGTGCCATCGGAGCTGGCCCTTCCCAGTGGGCAATAGTATTAAGAACCTGATCAACGCTTTCATAGACGAACACATTCTTGTACAACTGTCGTCTCGCCAATATCTCATGATACAAGTCGGTACGAATCTGAACCCATCGTTCTTCATCTCCTAGTATAATAGAAGCCGGTGCTCTGAAACCACAATTCCCATCTCCTAAAACATTACACCAGCTACTAATATAAGGAACTATATGTCGATTCATTTGAGTCACATATGGAAATTGAAAGTGGCCTGATGACATAAATGCCGATTGACGTCCCCGACCCCGACGTTGAGTTGATCTAGGACGACTACAAAATTGTTGTTATGTATACTCCCAACCAGATTGTTCCCTTCTAGTGAAGTTCCTTGGCCGACCCTTGTGTTGCCATACTTGTGGCTCGTCGAAAGGTGTTCTCTGGGGAACTGCAATATTAAATATCTCTCTAGCCAACTGATTCTGTATTTCTGGTGGCTGGCGCATAACAGAATCCATCGAAATATGGAGCAAGTGAGATGCAACATCAACTGGTTATTGGGGTCTCGGTGGAGTAATGGGTCCATCTATGTCGAGTTTCTTCCAAAACGGATGAATAGCTGACAGGGGGATTGACATGTAGTTATGAATGTATGTTTTAATTTCATGCGTACACGGTATCCCGTGTGTACGACGCATGTAACATCCGCATAAATCATCATTCCTACTTACATGCTCAAGTCTCTGACACTCGTTGTTCACCAACTCCATTGCATATAAAGAAACATGACCCCTCAAATTGGCATAAAGATCACTTGTAGCAAAATGAGGAGTGTTGAACCGAGACCTCTCAAGTGATGCTTTTATCTCATCATGTTGTAATTCGAGGAACGTGTGCATTTGTTTTTGGACTGTATTGAAGCTGCCCCGTGATGTCTCCAGGAATCTTTTTAAAGATCCATGAGCTCCTTCAACCCTGTTTGTTACAAAAATTTATTTACTTAACTTTATCAACATAAAAGAAGCTCAATCAGCTATCACGGTTGCAAGAAAATATAAATCATACCTATTCGTTGTAAGTTGATGGATATGGAACACGTCACCAAAGAATGCTGCAACAATTTTATGTTTGTAGGGTTGTAGCCAATTCGTCTTGAGATACGAAATTAGACTGGGCATGCTTCTGTAATCTTCCTCTATTGACAACAATTGTGCCTCATATGTTTCTTCGTCGGTGGCATCTATCAAAATTTTCCATCGTGACATAAAACCACGTGCGAATGATGAACGACCATAAAGTTTCTTACATTTTTCCTCGACATTCTTATTCACATGAAATCTGCATAATAAATGTTTTGAAGTAGGAAAAATATGTTCCACAGCTGAAATTAGAGCAAGTTCTCGGTCGGTAATAATGGTGGTTGGAAGCATATGTGGATCCATTAAGCTCTTTAATCTTTCAAGCACCCAGAAATAATTTTCCTCCTTCTCAGATGACATGTATGCACATGCAACGTTGAAATTCAATTGTGTTGGTGTTAGGCCAATAACTTCAAGTAAGGGCATTCCGTATCTATTTGTCTTATACGTGCAATCCATATGTAAAACAAAAGGAAATGCATGTAAAATGTTAACAGATACGGGATGTGCGAACAGATGTTCACTTATTACGTTTGATTGAGGCTCACTTCGATGCCACTGAAAATAATGATTCTCAACCAACATACTCATGACATGCTGTAACATTGTTTGACCATCCATTTCTTCGGACCTAAGCTTCTGTCGAGCATTATAAATATGCCTCATCATACTCACATTACCTTCAAATTGTTTTTGAAGAAGTGGTATGATTTGTCGTGGCTTCACGTTAGCTGTAATAAGTTCATCAACAAATTGAACTTCATTTTCTGTCAACTTACCAAGAACAGCATGGCCTTGCTCATAATTAGCCAATTCGTGATTGTGTGTCTCGTTCCTAACTACCACTTGCCATCCACCGTTATTATTTTCAACACCAATAATAAAAAAAGGACAATCGGTTTTTTTTTAACAAGTATTACGTGCACCTTTGGTATCTGTTGGTCTAGTACGGACGTACGTACCACTTCGTTCACATCTTATCGAGACTCTACCCGCCCCTATACCATTTCCTTTTCTAGAACCTTTGATAATCAAAATCATCTTATGAGTTCTACCCATTTTCTTAACCCATGTCACAAGTTCATCCCGATCCGAAAATATTTCATCTGTTACAAAAAATCTCTGATAATTTTCACTCGTAAAAGATGTATTTCCCATGTCCTGAAAAAAAGAGTTTACCATAATAATATAATAACAAAAAACTATAAATTTCATGTAACTAATTTTGTCGCCACAATTTACAATACTTAAAAAATAATATTTTACCTCTTCGTTGAAGTTGTAATTAATATTGGGAGAATGCATTTGCGTATCTTCTGCATATCCATAGCTTCTCGGTATTGTAAATCTATCATCGTAATACGATGGGGTTCTGACCCCATCTTCATAGCTCATCGGACTTCCGAAATCATCGTACCCTATCGAAGTTTCAAACTCTTCGTAGTTTGAAGAACTTCCAAATTCATTATTCATTGTGAGTGTTTAACAAATATTGAAAAATTATATCTCAACCTTCAACTAACAAAGTTTCTGCAGAATAGAAATATTGAGTGGAAGAATACGATCGGGTAAGCTGTTCCTTTATATAAAAGGCTTCCTGTTCCTAACTTCACGAGCTTAACATACCATCGTACAATTATTTTATTTACAAAGATATGCAACAGTATAATTATTCTACGTACCGTCCTACAATACTATTTGCAGAAGCCACACACATTTACTATCCCCGCCAGCAACCTTCAATTCATTGTATATGATCGACCAAACTTGCCGAAACACCAACAATAATATGATTCATTGTCAGGCAAAAAAAATTTTGTCAGAAGTACGCATTACTATTTACCATAGTTTTAAAAACCGGACCGGTCATCGAACCGGTCTCATAACTGGTTCACTGGTTTAGTGGTCGAACCAGTGGTTTGGACTGGTCGAACCAGTGGTACATTTTAAGTCAAAAAATATGAAATATATAGAAAATTAAACTCTACATAAATTTGACCGGCTCCCGACCAGTTTTTTGACCGGTTCTAAGACCGGTTTTTTGACCGGTTCACCGGTTTTCACTGGTCCGACCGGTTTTTGACCGGCTTTCACTGGTTCCGAGATCTTAAAAACCGGCATATGAAATTTAACCGGTGACCCGACCGGTTCGCCGATTCACTGGTCGGACCGGCCGGTCCGGTCCGGTTTTTAATACTAGGCTATTTACGTTGTCAAATCTTTTCGAATCAGCGTTTTTGTTATTTGGAAAACAAAATTTTACTCCATGGAAAACATATTTTGTCCTTATCTTATATTTTTTTAATTATAAATATATTAATTTAAATTTTTGTATCAAATATTTATATAAATTCTGATTTTTTTAATTATAAATAATAATTATTTACAAACTTTTCGGCCGAAATTTAAAAAAATAATAATAATAATAATAATTGGTGAATCGGCAGTTATTACCGATGGGATAGCCTGGTTTCGGCAATAATTGCCGATGCCCTGGGGCCGAAATTAAAAAAAAAAATTGGTGCATCGGCAGTTTGTGCCGATTCTTTGGCATGGTTTCGGCAATAATTGCCGATGCACTGGGCCGATTTCGGTACAAATTGCCGAATTTATCGGCCGAAATTAAAATATATATATATATATGTTGCATCGGCAGTTATTACCGATGGGATGGTCTGGTTTCGGCAATAATTGTCGATGGTCTGGATGTAAACTTAAATATTTCGACGGAAATTGAAAAATAAAAATAAAAATTTGGTGCATCGGCAGTGTTTGCCAATGTCTTGGCCTGCTTTCGGCAATAAGTGCCGATGGCCCGGGCCAGTTTCGGTAAAAATAGTCGAATATTATCCTTAATTTCGGCTAAAATCGCCGATGCTGATCGTGGCTTTCGGCAAAAATCATCGATGTGAATGTCACTTTCGAAATTTATTTTTCGCGGAGTAAAAATACGTTTTGTATATAACAATACCTTTATCTAATTAAATAAATCAATCAAGTAGAACGTTTAACAAATACAAATAAATTTTTTTTACAAACCTAAGGGGGCTCATTTTCAGCCTAGCGAAGAATTCACCACTTTAGCGAACTTCGGTGGCGTTTGTTTGCGACGAGCCTATTATTTCAGCAGCAACAATAATTCGTTTCAGGTGACTTCCAAGAAAATTCGTGATGGCGACGCTTCCCATACACTTACTTATCAAAATATCCAACGTGCATGATAATACGTACCTCCCCCATCCCTCCCTCTTGCCGAGCTAAGCCAATCGACCTTTTTATCCTCATCCTCAATCTCCACTGATCGATCCATGCTGCGTATATAATATAATAAAATATATATGGATACCAATGGATGCTTTATTGCGTCTGGGCTACTTAGAGCTTTCAATCCAATCAATACACACTGCATCATCACCCGTCAATTCTACATTTTGGGGTGCATACGTTTGCGAAGTCGGTCGCGCCCGCACTCCGCTGAATTTCTGTCGGTCATCACTTCTTATCATTTTGTCTGTGTGTTGTCTTTAATAATTTATTATTAGCCCTAATATTGTCCTGATTCTAACACTAACTTGCTACATTCCAGTGATTATATATATATATAAATATATATATACCCAAACCTATTCTATAGTTTTTGTAGTTTTAGAATTGAATCGGTGGTTGAATCGATATTATATATAATTCATTAAATTTATGAGTTAAATCGATAGTGCACATTAATTAGTTGAACGAGTCAGTTTGTCCCTCTCTAGTATTACGATTGTTTGACCAATAGGATTTATTTTTTAATATTGGTATTCAAGTAGGAGTAGTAGGAAAAACTGAAAGAAAGAAAAAGAAAAAGAAAAAGGAAAAAGATGTTAGTTTATCCAAAATTCAAATCTCCTTTACTTAATAATTTTATTTATATTTTCTATTAACATCCGTCAATGACTGAAGTTATTTTAGACTTTTAAATCAATTATAAATATACATGTTTTTTATGCATAGTGATTGAAAGCATCAATCCATTTATATTATAAAGAGTATTATATGCATATATGAGTATGTGGGCTTTATATATATATATACTTTACCATAATTACATTTTGAAACATTTCTTTAATTAGTTATTTGTTTTACGATCAATTTTTTTTTCACCAAAAAAAATTGTTCCTGGAAAAGAAAGATATTGATTTGTGTGATGCGCGACACATGCTGCAATTTGTATGGGCACGAAGGCTCCTGCATAAAGAAAGCACTAACTTCATCTTCTTATCACTTCAACTCAATGCATGACCAACACGTCAAAAGTTGATCCAATCTATAAAAAATTTAATCCAAAAAACTTAATATAATAATATCAATTTGATTTGATCCAAATTTAATTAGAAATTAATTCGATCTGAAGTTGACTGAAATATAAGTGATCTGATCCGATTTAAATTTATAATACGCTATCAACACAGTTTGTTATCAATCCGATCCGCAATCAACCCAATGCATTATTATTCTGACCCAACTTGACAAAACTATATTTAATATTAACCATTTATAATAATAATAATAATAAATACACATATTTTATAATATATTTAAAGCTTTTAAAAATATATTATTATTTAAAATGTACTTATTTTTCTTACTTATATTATGAATTTACTTATTTACTAATAATATTATAATTTTACATATTTTTTGCGTAAAACTACAACATTAAAAAGTTATAATAATAATAATAATAATAATAATAATAATAATAATAATAATAATAATAAACAAATAGCAATTAATAATATATTATCAATCATATACTTACATAAAGTTAAACTTAATGCTTACCTACGAGGTTAATAAGTTAGATCACTTTTGGTGGTCAATATTTAATTTGACTTAAATCCAAAATGATTCTATTCTACATTAACTCGGCCTAAACTCAACCCAATCCATCAAAATTTTAAAAGACCTAACTCGTCAAGTTAACACAAACCACACCCATCAAATAACTCGAATACGAAATCACCCGAATACAAGCTTGCTTAGCCCAAATAAAACCGAATAGGAATGTAAACGAGGCGGGTACACCACTACTCGTATCCGATAAGAAAATTTGTACTCAAATTCGTACACATACCCCAAACGGGTATCCACCAACATATCCATATCCATATCCGTTGGATATTTGTTAGTCAAAAAATAATCTATTTACTTGTCAACATATATTATCTAGTAAATAAATCATTATCCGACGGATAAATCCATTTAGAGGTAAGCCAAATGATAATTTTATGCTAAATTTATACTATATTTATCCTAAAATTAAGGATAAAAAAGATAATTATATATCTAATAAGCGTACACGGTTACGGATATGGATACAGGTATGTGTACAAATATTCCATACCCGTATCTGTATGAGAACCCGACGGGTATTTTGTCTATCATCCATATCCTTTAAATATATGACAGATAAAATCCATTGAACTTTGGATAAAATTCGCATCATTTACTTCTCTAAATCCGGCCCCATCCAACCCAACAAGCTAGCAAAAAATAATCTAAACTCGACCGGACTTGAATCCGAACTATCTCAATCTAAACCTGATTCAACCTAAGAAATTAATCCGGTACAATTTGAATCTTCAATGATATCCAAACCCAACCCGAACAATAAGACAAATGATCTGAACCTAACATAACCTAACACTATCCACAACCGGCCACAAAAAATAAAAAAAAATATATAACACATAAATAATCTGATAAAAAAACGACCGGATCTACTATAATCTGACTCCTCCGACCCAATTTCTACCCATACAAATATGAAACACCAATACACAACCACGCCCCGAAAGAAGCAGGCCAGCGGAAATTTAGAGCGAGAGAGAGCGATACGCGGATAAAATTATGTATATATACATAAGATAATATGACTAACAAGATGTTGCTTTTATTTTGGATTAAAAAGATTTCGTCAATCTGAATATAATTTCCAAAGAAACGAGCATAATAATTTGTGGAAGAGCCGGCGAGTACGCATGCTTCATTGATAAATTGATCGATCGGCTAAAATATAAAATAAAATAGAATATATCTTCGAATACTATAATTTTTTAATTAATAATAATAGTAGTAGTATAAAATTAACCGATATTCATTCATTTAATAGTATCTAACTTAAAATTATAACAGATGGCAAAATTAGCTTTAATTTTTTAATTAATAATAATAATAATAATAATCAATTATATAGTTGAGTTGGAGTAATAATGATATACTAATACTATAATTGATTACGAAAGAAGCCAACAAAGCCATAGTATGCTGAATCAGCTGCACGAACGATGGATGGAGGGTGGGAGAGGCCATGAAATGGTTAAGGAAGGACAACTGATTCAGAATGTATCGATTGCAAGATTTAAATAGTAGGCTTTTTTTCTTAGCGACCAGGGAAGATACTAATATTATTATATACTGATGATGGCCGAGCATATTTTTAATCAGCCAAGTTGGTTGTTAAATTAGCCAGCGCGCAGAGGATGCTCTCCGAGTCCCTATCCAACTTGCGAGCCTCCCGCGGGCCTCCGCGTCTCTAGCGGTCCCCCTTTGTAGGGCAGGAAGACATACATTCCCTATTTCCCTCCCTTCCGCCCTCCAAATCCAATCTCGTAATCCACCAACGACAAGTGGTGTCGGCTCCAGCTCCGGACCGGCATCCTGGGCAATGTTTTTCATTTTCAGAAAGGGCATGGGAAGAAATTAAACGGTAAGATATCCAATTATATTTATTTATATTTTAGAAAATTAGGGACTTAGAAACCATAACAAATGATTATTTTCAGAATGAAAATGGCCAATTAAGTTAATTTAACTAAAAAAAGAGGGTGAAATTATTAAAATATATTGCATAAATAAACTTGTTAAAGTTAATATTTTTTAGTTAAAAAAATAGTTATTTGAACTTAAAATGCTTACCTAAATATACTCTTATTGTTCATTAAATCTAAGAGTAAGGGAATAAGAACGAGACAAATGTAGATTAAGAAATAAACGTTTGGGGTTCATTTCAATGAAGGAACAACCTTTTTTCATTTTCTAATTTAGGAACAAACGTTGAGTCTTTGATCCGAATAAGAAACTTCCGGCCAAATACTTGCCGGAGCTTGCCAAAAAATATTAAAATATTATTATTTTTGTATTTTATACTATGTAACATATTAAGTACAATATATGTATGTATTATACATAAATATGTATTTTATACAAATTTAAACATTATTGTATTTAAACTTAATAAAACTAATCTAAAAACAATATATGTATGTTCTGGAACGAAGAACTGAAAGGGAAAGAACGAAAAAAAACAAAGAGGATCATTGAACTTTCTTCTTCGTTGATCAGGTATGTCAATTTTCTATCTTCTTTCTTCTTCAATATCTACTTCTCATCTTCTTCGCCCGTTCTCCCTATGTGTAAACTTCTTCCTTCTTCCTCCTCTTCTCTTTCTTTCCCTTATATCTTTCCAGTTAAGCTTCGAATCTATTGCATAATCTTATTCTTCAACAGGTAAAATGCTTAAATTTTTTCTTCCTACACTCTGGATCTGACTTTTAAAAACCCTAATTTTTGAACTGAAATTTTTTTCCCTGCAAAATCCAATTCAATGGGGCAACATTGAAATTTAGATGCTCTTATACGAAGTTTTTCAATAGATGAATTATTTTCTTTACCAGTTTTTATTTTGGCTAAGAAGGATGAGATGTGTGGTTGTTGTTTTTCAGTAGCTTGTTAGAATTGAATGAGTATATTTGATGTTAAACTAAATTTTAACTGACAAGAGAAAAGGGAGAATATAAGAACAATGTTGGTTTTTGTTTCCTATGAATCTCTTTTTCGTAAGAGTTTGATACATGCCTGTAGCTCAAAAAAATGTAAGTTGTTGTTTTCAATTTCATCACAACTGCTTAACATTGTTTGGATAGTTAGTATCATGATTTGGTTGTGCTGCATCTGAATATACTTATTTTTATTACTGCTAACATTGTTTGAATGGTTAGTATCTTGATTTGGTTGTGATGCATCTGAATATACTCATTTTCATTACAGCAGTACAGAATTTGAAGGGTTATGGCTACAACCGCAAGTTCATCATCATGATCTCAAAGAAGAAGAGATAGGGTGATACGAGAGATTTGTAATTGCGGCAATCCTACTTGCCAATATGTGTCCAGGACCCCCACAAATCCATTTAGAAAGTTTTACATGTGTGATAGATATGAGAAGTCAGGCGATTGTAAAGTATTTTACTTTATTGATGATCCTCTTCCACCTATGTCTAACGAGACGTGTAATTGATGAAAATGAGGATCTGAGGAATCAGGTAAGCTAGTTAGAAGAAGTGAACCAGAGATATGCAGATACGGAAGATGTCTTGAAGGGAAAAATTTTTGAATTAGCCAAGGAAAATAAAGAACTGAAACAACAACTGTCAAATGAAAATGGAAGAGAAAATAGGGCAAGTGATTGGAGGGTAGCAAGGATAGCTTTTATAGTTTATGTTGTGTTTTTTGTTATGTTAAAAACTTGGGGATTTTAATTAGTTTATGCTATGTTATTCATGTATTGTTAAAACTAATGTATTGTTAAAAATAAGCTAAATTAACTGATGATTGGTTGACTAGTGTATGATTTGAATCAATTAATGATGGAAGGTTATTGAACCTCCCGAGTTATAGAAGTACTCCTCATGCTATCTTAACCATAGCTCGCATTGAGGTTTGTATCTGCAAATTCTCATTTCATTTTTTTCCCGTCTCTTTAGCTTTTCAGTAAAGTTAGCTTTGGACGAATTAGGTAGTGAAAGTTTATTTTATTTTATTACTATTGTAACAAGCCATTGATCACTGATCAAGTTAATTTTGTAAATAAAGAAAGGGGTTCCTGAAGATTGTTTTTGGGTGCTGATTTGAATGAAGTTATGAAATAAATTGAATTTTTCTACTTGGTTTTGTAGATATACAGATCATGGATCTTTCCTTTATATTGGGAAAAATGGTCAAAACATATTCTATTGCTTTATCCTATATAGCTGGACCTAGGAATTCTTAGCAAGATACAACAAGACGAATGAAGTTGGCCGTGTGGATTTAAATGATTCAATTTCTTAAGACGTCTCCTTTTTATGATTGAAAGAAATGAAGCAAGAGGCTAGCTGGTTTTGGTGAACTCAGTCATTTATGCTATTTTCTGTTAGTGCTTCAACCCAGATCGTTGAAAACTGATGTACATAAAAGAACTCATTGTATGCAAGCTGTTAACTAAGCAAAGTACTGCCCTAATACACAACTCAATTTAGTTATTACTTAAGCTACTTAATTCTGAACCAATGCTACTGAACTTGTGAATAAAAAAGTACATACACAATTCTGATATTAAAACGGATACTTAGTTATTACTTAACCTACTTAACTTTGATACATACACATTTTCATTATAGTAGTACTAGAACTTGCATTTTCACCCAAAAAATATCATTCAACTTGCTTTGCATATTCTACCAAAAATAGGTGAATCAACATTTAGTCTAATTTAAACTAAATTGACTTTAGAACATATTGATGCATCAATTATACATCCTAACAGTTATATGTTCTTGTTGTGACAAATTCTTGAGTGGGAATGAGAGTTTGTTCTAAGAATTGACTTGAAGTTGGGAGCTAGTTTTGTTCATGACCTTTAATGCCTCTTCCTTCCCTGCCCTTGCCTCTTCTTTTCCTTTGTCCTCTTCCTCCCCTCCTTCCAATGCCTCCTGCTCTTCCTCCATTTTTTCCTTGAGCTGAAACTTCAAATGAAACTTGAGTTGGAGCTTGATCTGAAACTTGAGCTGGAGCTTGATCTAAAACTTGAACTACTCTTCCTCCCCATTGTCCTCTTCCTCTACCCCTTCCTTTTATCTCATGGGGTGCCTTTCAACAAAATAAAGTCAATTATATATTATAGATATGGAAAACAAGTATTAACAAGTCACAATTATAAATTATAGATATGAAAAACAATTATGAAACCACTAACCTTGTATTGATCTTTGTATCTCAAAAAATAGGTAATGATACCCCCTCATTTTGACAATGATGTTTGCTATGTCATGTTTGACTACAATTGCTACATCGTTGTCCTTGGGCTCTTCTTGAGACCTTATGACTATTTTGTATCTCTCCTTCTTCCCTTATTCTCTTCATACGTGTCCTTCCTCTCCATTTCCTCAATTCTAGAGGCTTAATAGGTTTCTTTCCCTGTTGTGGCCACTTATTGGGACCATTTAGCATCTCCATAGTATGATTGTAAGCCTTAAGGTATGTGTCCTTATTGTACCAATGGCTTACATAAACCTCAGGTACGTCCCTCATTTTCCAAATAGCGGCTATAGCATGCTCACATGGAATTCCACTCAACTGCCATGCTCTACAACTACAATTTATAGCATCCATCCTCACTGTGTATTTATCAACTAGAGGGTTATTGCCTATTTTAACCTCATATCCATCCCTATCATTCCATACACAATTCCATTTGGCTGCTGCTTCTTTTTTTCATCTATAATTTTTCAGAATACGGGGGCATAACAAGATGTCAATATTCTTAATCGCTTCCCTCTTCTTTATATTTCTCTTCATGCACACCTCCCTTATATCTTCTAACATGCCTAAAATTGGTTTGTGTCTAGCTTCAATGATACTTCCATTAAAAATCTCAGTTATATTATTTGTGACATAATCACATTTACTTTGAAGCTTAAACCAAGCTTTAGACCCTGTTGGATCCTTGCCTTCCAAATCCACAACAGCTTCTTCATCGAGTTCTTTCAATTCCCCAAGCTTATCTGAGAACATATTACGGGTGGTGGCATTTGCAATCATCCAAAAGTGTTTTCTATACACTATACCATTGAACTTCTTCCTAAAATTGGCATAGATGTGTCTTGCACAACATCTATGCTCAACTTGAGGAATAATATGTTTAATGGCTTCCACCAACCCCTTACAAAAATACAAGTCAAAATCAGGCACAAAGAAAGCAAAATATTGTATAATATGTTATTGCAAAGTGAAGAAAAAATACCACCAAAAACAAAATACCACCAAAAATAAAATAATAGTAATATACCTTTTGTTGGTCACTGATTATTGTTAAGCCTTGACCTTATTGTAAACCTAAGTCAGCAGCCACTTGGGTTAGAAAATACACCCAATTTTTAGTGTTCTCCTTCTCAACCACTTACCATGAAACTGGAAATATCTGGTTGTTCCCATCTGCGCCCACGGCCACAAGTATTTAACCTTCAATACATCCCTTCAAAAGAAACAAACACAAGTAAGTCTAATCTTAATTTTTAATTATTAGTTAAATGTGACAAATAAAAATTGTCATGTAATCATGGAAATTACCTTCAAGAAGCAACCGTCAACCCCAAGAACAGGTCTACATCCATCCTTCCATCCTTTCTTCAATGCATCAAAACATATATAAAGTTTATTACTCTCTTCCTTAACCTTAAGGAAAAAAGTGTTATGTGTGTTTGCCTTTTTGATCTCAGCAACATAGTCCCAAAGTCTCTCAAATTGCACCTTAAAGTCACCTTCAATTTGTCGGTGGCAAATACTTAAGGCCCTAAAACATATGTGCATTGTTGCTTTAAGCCTAAGCTCGTCCCAAACGGTATTATTCAACTCCCTTACCTTCCAACTTGGGGCCATATTTACTCTCTCCATATAATGCCTTGCTAGCCACTTTGCAGACAATCTGCTATTCTTATGAGTTGCCTTCTTGCATGTATGATTAGGCCCCACCTTTATGACTTAAAAGTTATTCTTTCTTTGCATCCATGATGCGGAAACATGCCAATCATATTGATTATTCTCAATGTTATTCCCAAAGCACTTCACTTGTATGTACTTTTTATTATTCTTTATAAACTTCAAATCATAGCCATTCATGATGCTATAATCATCAATGGCAATTTTGAATTCAACATTATCCATAAATTGGCATCCAATTTCTATTCTTACATCATGAGGTTTTGTGTTAGGCCTAAATGTAGAATATATTGGTTTCTTCCTCATTCCCTCCCCATCGGATCCTAAACTATAGGAAGGATTAGGTGGATCCCTTTCAACCCAATACTCTTCTTCATCCAAATTTGTTATTTGTTCTCCTTGTGCAACTAAGGCCCACTCTTCCCTAGCATCACTGATGCTCTGAGTACCTTTCTTCACTTTCTCCCTTACTCCTAAAACCTCCTCATCATTAGTATCATACCCATCATTAGTGAGAAAATCATCCTCATCTTCAGTATCATAGTATTCATCATCACTATCCTCATCTATTAACCTAATAACAGCCCCAATTACACCTAAATCTAAAATTTTGCTCTCAGTAGCAGTGGTAGTTCCTAAGTTTTCAGCCCCATTTTCATTATCAAAATCAATACCACAATCATCAAGAAAATTCTCTATCCAAGCCACATCATCTACAATGACATCACCCATGCCCTTATCAACCTCAATGACTGTAGTTTCACCATCATGCTCCCCACTGTAATAAGCCAAACATAAAATTCATAATTTAATAGATAATAAAAATAACGTACAATAAGCAACTCCCAACAAAAACAAAGACAAAGTAATAAATAGAATGTAGTAGCATTGAGGGCCCTCATGTATTCAATGATAAAAAATAACAGAAAGTGATAGAAACATATGGTCCCAATATGTACTCAAAATAGAATAATCCAAAATCAAGAAGTTGTACCCTCTAAATTAATCAAACACTTAATTAATCAAACCCTTAACTAAAGTTAGTAAACTATAAATTAATCAAACACTAAATAATTACAGTTGTACCCTCTCTTTATTCGAGCTAATTTCCTCTCACTTTACTTTTCTCTCATTACTAACCCTAAATATAGAGAAAACCCTAAAAGGAAGAAAGTGCAAAGTATGAAACAGTAAAAAGCACTTCAAAAAACTTACCTATCATCTTCCTCATGGCCGACTATGGTTGGGTTGGAAGAAACTACACTTCGCGTCTTTCCCATGGCTATGAAATTTCGAAGACAAACAGCAAGACACTAAGAAGCCGACTATAGAAAATGAAATGAAAATGAAAAAGGAAGAAAGAGAAGAGTATGAAATGATCAAAAAGAAGCGCCAATAGAGAAGAAGAAGTAAGAAGATGGAGACTAGCTACTCAAAGACCCACGACGAAGCACAACCTCTGGTTCTCGCTCCCTCTCTCGCAGACGAAGAAGTAAGATATCGTCTTGATTCTTTTTTTTTTTATGTTTCGTTCTATCTTTTGTTTGGTTTTATGAGTTTAAACGATTCGAAGTTTGTTTGATTCAGTTCAAGGTAGATTAGTTAATTCAACGAGTTTTAATTTCACTTTAATTCAGTGATAAGTTAGTCTGACTCAATTAATTAGGTTTGTGTGATTTTTAGATTAGTTTTATTAATTTTAAAAATAACAATACTTTAAGAATATTGTACTGAGTATGTTATATAGTATTAAATATAAAAATAATAATATTTTAATATTTTCCGGCAAGTATTTGGTCAGAAGTTCATTAATCGAATCAAATACGCAACGTTTGTTCCTGAATTGGAAAATAAAAAATATTTATTCCTTCATTAGAATGACCCCCAAACATTTATTCCTTAATCTACATTTTTCTCGAATAAGAACCTTGGTCGTGTGATGTAATTTTACATTTTCCATTACTTAGTGTGTGATATGGGTTACCAATAAGCTACCAGTAGACCAAACAACGTTTTTGTGGGCCGCTGGCAGCTGAATAGCATTGATTATGTTGTATCATACTGCTAAACGATCGGCTCATAGCCCACAAAGGCCGTGGCGGGCTAGATGTCCTGCAAAACGATTATCACAGGGTTAAAAAATAAAATGAAATACTAAATGACAGAGTCAATAAGTTCTGATTTTACCCACAAAAAAATAGGTCAATAAATTTTGATTTAGTGATAAAGACTTTATTCGATAAAATAAATTACTTTGGTTTGATAAATTAAGTGTTGACCTTATGATAGACAGAATTGACTCTCTCTCTCTCTCTCTCTTCAGTTATGCACTTGTTATTTTATTCGTTTGAAAACACTGTAAAAGATTTTGAATAAAAAAATAAAGTTAGCTTTTAAAAAAAAGGTTAATTAATTACTAACTTGTTTGGTATTACTTAAAAAATAATAATTATCTTACATAATTATTTTATTTATTTTTTTGAAAAAGTTGCTTGCTTACCAAAAAGGAAGGGGGGGGGGGAAGAATCAAGCTGCAAATAAATAACGTAATCAAATAGAGCCTAAAATTAAGTTTAGATATCATAATTTTTAGGCTTGATTCTGTTTGCCTCGGCCAAAAACTTAGTGAACTATAAACACGACGTTCAATCAAAGACCAAATTAAAAGAAGCTGAACGAATTATCAGAAATTGTGAAATTTCTTCAGGTTTGAGCAAAGTCACCGAGAAAGTAATTTTTTAATGTACCCGACTCACCAATAAAATAATACACTCATCCAATAAAATCTAAAGACCTGGATCGCATTTATTGCATTATTAATTAAAATAATTAGTTAGATCGTGGCTCTATCATTTGACTACATTTAAAAGAATCTATTTTAATTAATGGTATAATAAATATAGTATAGGTGTAAAAAAATTATTAGATAAATGTATCGCCTTATCACAAAAAATAAAAAATAAAAATAAAAATCAGTCGGACAATTTCTTATATGGTTGGGGTGGGGCCAGAGGAGCGGATGACTAAATTAAATCAGATACACAAAGATTATGGCGCAGTAACGTAGTGAATGTGATATTTTTTTTCTTTTAATAATCTCCGTAACAAGTTTCAAACCGACGCAAACATTAACGGGTGCTGAAAATCGCTTCCATGGGTTTGGAAAAAGTTATGCAGACCCTAACAGCTGCAGCCGGCCACCAAACAGGTAATCAAACAGAGGATGTTTTGTCTTATTTTATTTTATTTTTTTAAAGTAAGTAAATTTAATTAAAAATTATGAAAGTAAAGTCACTATATATTTATTATAAAAAAAATTAATTTAAAATTTTTAATATCTAAAAATTAGTCTTTAACACTAGACCAAATTTAATCCTATTTTGTCTTATTTTCTTAAGTGCGAAGGCTCGGTATATGCGTGTCAATTTTCACCTTTATCATCCCATGCACAAACACACAATAGCCACCTATAGCTTTTACCAATAATTAGCTAAAAGTCATGAGATCATTTACGCCACTACTAAGTAAAATGAATACATACCATCGATAAAAAGCAGATTTCCAGATTCAGACTTATCTTATGATCGAATCATTGAAGATCGATCCCTTTCTCCCCCCTTCCCCACCGCCCCTTTTTATCTGATTTTATATTACGTTGCTTAATCAGATCAGATTCATAGGATCAGTAAGAGGACAAGGTAGGATGTTTACTTCTTTTGGTCAATCAGCGCCCTCCCACTGTTTTGCCTCGCTAGAAAACAAATTCAGCAAAAAGAAGATTATGTTTAGCATGAGACAGATGGCAAGCGGGTAAGGATCCCTGCGCAGCCACGGACGGATCAAACGGAATACTGATGCATCTCTGTGAGTGAGGCTGATGGGAAAGCAACGGCAGGCAGTGTGTTTGCAAGAAAAAAGGCACGGTAAGTTTTATTGCAGGCACGGTAAGTTTTATTGTGCCTTCTTTGTACCGATCGATTTTGTAGAAATTAATATGGCAGAAGTTATGACAATACAACCGGCGCATGCTTTTGACTTTGCAAAATGACCGAACATGTCGTATGGGGGTTGAAATTGAATCAAACTCGCGCAATGATGGTATTGCAACGAGCCAAGTGCGGGGCCATGAACTGATTTGCTTGCAGCGCTCCAGCTGAACTTCACTAGTATAGCTTGCAGCTTCTATGGCAGGATTTAATTACCAGTGGTGTTTCAAAATAGGGAACCAAATACAGTTGCACATTCATTAGCCTAAGACAGGTTTGAAAAGACAGGATGTTTTCATAATTACCTGCATGGTTATGAAAGAAGGATTTGAATATTTATGGGTAGTTAGAAAATTTGCATTTGAGTTGAAAGCATAATAGGCGCCTACGTACCTATAGTAGTTGGGAACTAGGGGAACACAGTATCACATGGCAGGGAAAAGAAGGCCTATGTCGTATGATGTACTTTGTTCAAAAAAGTGTCCAGCAAGAGAGCATGGCTCTTTCTTACCCTCGACAAGGAGTGATGCTTTAAACCCTCCTCTTTACGCCTCGGATGCTTCCGTTCTGGGTTATTAACACTCTTATTACCAAAACGGATTCTTTATATGTAAGAATTACTTCTGCTAAAAAAGATACCATAACTTCGGTTCAAACAGTTTCTTCTTCTTCGTCTTCTGTAGTTGCCGAAAATTTGACCTACCCCGTTCAAGCGTCTACATTTGGACACTTAGTTACAACCACTATACTATCAAGAGAATTAGCCACCAAAGGCATCTATCCAATAGAATAAACACAATACGGTTTAAACCATCAATCTAACCAAATTAAACCATAGTTTTATTATAGTGCCCTGCTTCATTAACCCCAATTAATATACATAAGTCACTTATAAAAATTATAATATCAAACTATATGTTGTTCCAATTGAATTTGAAACTTTTGTCATTTATTTTATTCATTTGCGAAAAATCATAATTTTTACAATTCTTTCGATATTTTCATTTTTGCTTATTTTGACTCATTCAAAGTTCATAAGTTGATCCTAAAATATTTTTTAGTTCATTCAAAATTTATTCATTTAGTTGGATATGGTAAATCATAGAAAAATTCGTTTATAAAATTAGGTGATGTTAATAGTTTTTTTCCTTTTCTTATTGGATGTTAAACTAACTCTAAGACTGAATATTTTGTATACATTTGGCTTTCTAAAATTATTTCGCATCCATTTGTATCAATTCGAACCATTTGTTATTTGTTTTATGCATTTACGGAAAAATATATTTCCACAACTAAAAAGTTTTTGTCTTTTTCATTCGTTTATCATATGTTGAGCTTCAAATAAACTTTGATATCCAATATTTGTATATTTTTGGGTACCTAGAATTATTTTATACCTTCCTATAAATTTTTATAATTTTTTAAATCTATTTGCTAATTGTCCTAGTAAATACCTATTATTTGACCCTCCTTACGATTTAATTACCAAAAATTTAATATAAATTAATCTCTCATCTATCCATTGAATATCAACTATCCCTCAAACTAAGGGGGTCATATTTGCAACTTGGTTAGTTTTCACTCAACCAAACGCTTGGCTACAATCATCATGATTTCATAACACAAATTTCCAACACTCCTCCCTATCTGATTTCACACACCTCCCTTACCCCCTGATGCAGGAGCATCCAATGAACATAATGATTGTCATGTTCATACTAATCCTCAAGGTAAGAAAGATGATTTCGCTTTCTTAATGTTAGAGCCTATCATGTTAAATATTCTTGATAATTCTTATATGCTTGACATTGAAAAACATTCAAGTTATTCTTGTAGGTATGTTACATATTTGTAAGAAGATGATGTCCATACACCTTGATGTGTACAAGTATTCTAAAGCATGCAAGACTATGACATAAATGGGATGATACATTACAACAAGAAGATAAAGTGATGATATTCATTATTTGTATAAACTTGTTGTAAACCCTAACCCTAAGTATATTTTATGTAAGTTAGGGTATTGCTATAATTTCATGTATGTATCTTAGTCAATTGTATAGCTTTGTAATATTAATCCTTAGTATCATTTAACCAATGATATTATGCTTTGGATTAAGGTTAATATAGGCTTAATTCAACCATAATTAATGGGCTGGATTAAGTAAGAATAATCGGCTGGATAGGTTAGCTCACTACCGACTCTTTTTTCTCCTATATATATACCTTTATGCGCATGATTGTATGTAGATTTGAATGAGAATTTTTTTATCAAACTTTGAGCAAAGTTAGCTAAAGTCTAATCCTCCCTTTTGGGTCAACATTGAGTAAGGAAAATCTGGGATTTAGCCTTCCTCAAACTATCTTCAACCACGACATATTTGAAGGTCATACAAATCTGTCGAAACACTTCAACTTGTGTCATCAAGTTCTTCACCTATAATCCATCAATTTACTTTGTTTCTTTTGCATTAGATCGTGGGTGAAAAATTCTCATACAAATTTCAATCCAACCTTCCGTTATTTTGATAAAAACCACATCACCCCCTACACTTCTCCCTTATCATATCTTAATCCTATTTTCCCAAGACATGCCTTTTTTGCATTATACACCACATAAAATCATGATTTTGGCATTTTTTTCCCTTCAATTATCTCAAAAAAAAATTAACTTTTAGCATTTTTCTCTCCTTGGTTCTTAGTCCTCTACCTCTGATTTTTACTTACTTTTAATCCTTACAATGCATACTTTTAATATCCTCTCATTTGCCCTCTAAACTCGTGTGTCTTCCTCCTACTTTCCCCTCTGGCGAGTAACCTATGTGATTTCTTGCTATTTAGCTAGGTTGGTTTTAATTAGCAAACTTTGACAAAATTTCATGACACTATCTTAATTTGATCCTTCTTGGTTCTTTCTAGGATTTATGACTTGCCACTTGTACTTCCTTTAATATACTTATCCCTTAGGTTTCCCTTACCTTTAGGCTCTATTTGAAAGTAATGAATTATGCTTTTTCTTGATTTCTAAAGCTTGTGCTACTGTAGTTTTCACTGAAAATCAAGCTCCCCTTTCCTTTCTCCCTTCTTTGATTGTTGTTTTCTACTCTCTTAAAACCCTTATATAATTCTAAACACTTCTTATAATCGAAGGACATCAAGGTTTGGGTAAATATAGAGAATTCTTGTATTTTTCAAGCCTCTATATTTAAGGGTTAATCTCCCCTTCTCTCTGTTTTCCTTTCATCCATAATCGCATTATGTTATTCTAAGCTTTATTTGTTACTTTATGTAATGTTATTATATGCTTGCTCATATGATATTTTTTTGTGATTTAAAAGAAATCCAAGAAAGTTGTGACTTAGCCTTTGAGAAGGCATTTTTAATTCATTTTTATTATTTTTATATTTTAGGTAAACCCAACATAACTCTTTTAATGGCAGAATATTATGTGTGAACATGCTAGAATTTTTTGCTTAGTGGCATGGTACGTTTTATTTATTGTGAAAATTATGACTCTCGTGTTAATATATGCAAGAACATAAAATACAAATTTGTAAGAGTATTTTGATGATTTTTGAATACTGTATAAGACTATGCTTATCTTTTACTATCATGTATGTAATTAGTTGTCTCTAAATATGTGATTTTGGGCATATGATAATAGGTGAAAGCATGAGATTTTATGTTATGGCTTATTTGTGGCTCTAGGTAGGAGCATTTTAGTCTAATTAAGGCCTTTTCATGTCTTGTTATATATAGAGTTGGCAAAAGAATTTAATAAATTAAATTTAAGAACAAAGTATGGAGTACATACTCCAGATAATACAATACATAAAAAGAGAGAAGAGGGACAAAAAGGATGAAAAGTCCAAAAGAGATATCCAAAATTTAGGGCACATAACATGTGCATCATCAGATAGATATAACTCTATCCCCTAATCACAGGGTATAAATCTATATCACTCTACTTGAGGAATCTCCTCAAATTCAGCATGATCATTATCAAATACTTGCGACACAACGTCTACAAATATGTGGTATCAATATGAATCTTGTATTAAGTAACATAACTATCCTAATGATATATCATTATGCATGAGGCTCATGCAAAGAAAGTAATAGAAAATGTAATAACAAGATGATGACATGCTTGTGTGTGTGTGTGTGTGTGTGTGTGTTAATTGAGAAGAAGAAATGAAATGCCCCGAAAATTTTAATTTTAAGAATTATAGTTAAATAAGGCTTTATTAGAAAAATTAATTAAATAAATTATTTTTATTTAAATAAAAGGGAATTAATTAGGGCAAATCAAGAAAGAAATTAATAAATATTTTAATTAGGAAAAATTTGGGTATTTGAGCTAATTAAGGATTTTATTTTGGAAATTAATTAAATAAATTATTTTATTTAAATAAGAGGAAATAAATAGGGCCAAATTAATAGAAATGTTATAAATAATTTAATTGGAGAAAATTAGAGTGATTTGCTAATTAAAATGGAATTTATGAAAAACCTTTCAAAAACCCTAAATTAGCCTAAAAAGGGAATTAAATATTATTTTATTTAAATATTATTATTTTTAAATATCCCAAATATTCAAATTAATTTAATCAACCCAAATCACCTAATTTTCTTTTTCCTTTTTCCTTTTCTTTCTTCCTTTTTCTTTCCTTTTTCTTTCTTTTTCTTTCTCCTTCCCGATTTGGGCTCAACGGGAGCCTGTTCTTCTTTTCCTTCTTTTCTGTTTCTTCTTCGGCAAACTAGGCCTGTTCCGCAGCCCAAGATCCTTCCTTCTCTTTTCTTCTTCAGCGCAGCCCAACCCTAGACGCTGCGTTTTGATCAAATTTTTGTTTAGCTGCCGCCGCCACGTCGACTCTTTCTTCCTTTTTTCTTCTTCTTTTCCTCCTGGACCGCCCCAGTCCACGCACCCTCCCTTCTTCTTCTTCTTCCTTAGCCGTTCGCACCTACAAATTCGTCGACTGGCAACCGTCCGAGAAATCCGCTGCCGATCTCACCGTTTGACCGGCCATTTCCCTCCTATTTTTCCCTGTTGATCTGTCAACCCTATCGCCCAACCACTTCTCCCTTCTTCTCACACACATTTTCCCCCACTCCTAGTTGGCCACTACCTTGCCACGATTTGAAATTCCACGGGCCAACTGTTGCCATCGGTGACCCTAGCCCTACCTGCCATATTCCCTCGCCGACCCACAGAACCTTACCCTCTCATCTAAGCTCTATAATTACCCCTCATTAGCTCGATCTTGGGACTTTTTTCTGCAACCCAAACCTCCTCCCCTCATGCACCGCTGCCATTTCAGATGATATTTCCACCTCCGTCATCCAACTATGCCGCCCTCTCTTCCCAACCAACTAATCTTTGCATCACCCTCTAACTAACTACACCTCTCTTGTCCCTCGATTCTTCCTACACGAGCCACCCCGGCCATGCAAAGTTCCCTTCTCAATCGACCTATTCTCTACCCCTGCCACCTTTCGTGCCCCTGTCCACCACCACATCCATCGCTATCACTGCCTCCTACACCACCCAAAAACCCTTGCAGACCCTCCTCTATCTCCCCTACCTTTCTTTTCCTCTTCCTCCCTCTCCTCCTCTCTTTCTCTTCTTTTTCCCCATTCGGCCACCATTACCACCGTCGTGCGCCACCACCTCATTTTGTTCCTCACCTTCTAGACAACCATAACCACCCCTACTTCCACCTTCTTTCTCCCTCTCTTTTTCAGATCCCTCAAACTTTTCCCCTTTTCTTCTCTTTTTTCAGCCATCGCCGCCGCCGCCGTGCACCACCGCTGGTGCCACCTATCACCACCAGCCTAAGGTGGAACCTAAACCCTCTCAACCCTTTTTCACCATTTATACTAGCCTTAATTATTTTATTTCATTTTATTTCACTTATTTCGATAATATTATTACTTTTCTTCTTCTTCTTCTTCTTCTTCTTCTTATTATTATTATTATTATTATTATTATTATTATTATTATTATTATTATTATTATTATTATTATTATTATTATTATTATTATTATTATTATTACTATTATTACTACTACTACTACTATTATTATTATTATTATTATTATTATTATTACTATTATTATTATTATTATTATTATTATTATTATTTATATTGAGGTTTGGAGCCCTATGCTATTCTATTCAAATATTATTATTGTTATTGTTATTATTATTGTTGTTGTTGTTGTTGTTATTTTCAATGTTAGTGTTATTATTCTAGATAGGACTAAGACCCTATTATGTCTATTTTTTTGAATTTTAGTAGTAGTATCAGTAATATCATGTCTTATTATTATTATCATTATTAATATTATTATTACCATTAGTATTTATTATTATTATTATTATTATTATTATTATTATTATTATTAGTTTTATTATTTATTCAACGTAGGGTCAAAGCCCTACTTCATTTTATTTTGGATTATTATCATTACTATTATTACCGTTATGATTATTATTATTTTGTAATATTATTATGGTTATTATTATTATTATTACTATTACTATTATCATTACTTTTCGTATTATCATTATTTCAAAATAAGGTCGAAACCCTACTTTACTTTACTCTTGGTTTATGCTATTATTATTATTACTTCGTAATTATTATTATTATTTCATTATTATTATTATTACTATTTTTATTATTAATGTTACTAATATTATTACTAGTATTATTTTGGTGAAAGGTCGAAGCCCCTATCCCACCAATTATTTTAAATCATATTATTATTATTATTATTATTATTATTATTATTATTATTATTATTATTATTATTATTATTATTATTATTATTATTATTATTAGTATTATCATCGTTATTATTATTATTTTTACAATTATCATTATTATCATTATTATTATTTTAGTATCACTATTATCATTAGGATAAACTTTTCAAACCTTATATTATGAACTTTTACAAGATTATTATTATTTCTATATTTTTATCCAAATTTAGTAATTAGTTAATGATGATTATTATTAATATTTTATTATTTTATCAAAAACCTAGTCTTAGAATAAATTAAGAAATAATAGTATTTTTGGTAGGAGGAAATCTAATATTTAGTTTTTCCCTCATATAGGTGAGACCAGTCAAAGCCCTAAGGAGGCATAGGAGTGTGCTCCAAGACTGGTGTTGTTTTAGGTAAGGGTGTAACTAAGGCCTTATGTATGTTGATGTGCATTATATGCTTTGTATGTGTTGTATCTTATGCTTATCATTATAATTATTTCATATGTGGTATGCCATGGAGTTGAAATATGTTTCTGTGTTATTATATGGCATGTGTACTATGTGTATGTGATGAAATATTATGGTATGTGATGTTATGTATTGTGACCCTATAAGACATGCATGTGAGAATGTTAATGTGGTTTGTGTGGGGGAAAGGATGAAAAAGGAGAATAGGGGAAATAAGTTGACCAAGGGAAGTAAGTTGACCAAGGGAAAGAGGTTAACCGAGGGGAGTAAGTTGACAAAAGGGGAATAAGTTGACCAAGGGATGTGAGTTGACCTAAGTATTGTAATGATCCATGAGTGGGAGAATAAAATGGAGAATTTTAGAGTTTTTGTGGGAAAATTTAATCTATATATGGTGTTGCATGGGAGAATCAAATTTATGGTTTCATATGGGAGAATCTAAGTACGTAGGGAAGAATCTAGGTTTTCCCATTGAAGAATCTATGGATGTGCATGGAAGAATCTAGGGTTTTGCATGGCAGATTCTATGGTGTTGTATAGGAGGATCTAATCTAGGGTTTTGTATAGATTAAATCTAGAGTTTGGTATGGATGAATCTTGGGTTTTGCATGGAGGAATCTAGAGTGTTATATGGAGGAATCTAGGATTTTATATGGATGAATCTAGGGTTTTGTATGGAGGAATCTAGGGTTTGTATGGAGGAATCTAGGGTTTTGTATGGATGGATCTAGGGTTTTGCATGGATGGATCTAGGGTTTTGCATGGATTGATCTCAGGTTTGCACGAGTGAATCTAGGGTTTCACGTGGGAGTTTTAGGGTTTTACATGAAACGTTCGAAAAGTTGCATAGGATGTGTAAAGTCTGCATGTGAGTGAAATTTACGTATAGAAAGTTAATTTTGGGTGTAAGGAAGGTAATGGAAGTATTTTTTGGGTGTTTGAACACTTTGGATGAAAAATAGTACGTAGGACAGTATGAGGGTACATAGGAGGCTGAGCTAGGGTTTGGGGTAAAAACCCTAATTTGAGGAGGTGGTAAAAAGGAGAAATAAATGATGGTGAGTAGAGTATGAGAGAATGATGAAAATGATCGAGTAATGATGAGCATGATTGGCATGGAAAAATAATAAGTGGAATGTGAGAAATGGAAGTGTGACATGTGGACACAAGGAAGCTAGGGTTTGTTGTGGCCAGTTAGGGTTTGGTGTGGTTACCTAGGGTTTTGTGACCACACGTATGCTTGAGGAGTAAGGTGTAATGATGAGAGTTGAATCTAAAGGTTGTGATGTGTGGAGTGTTAAAAATGAATTGGGTCATGTGAAGTAGAGTTGGATGGACCACATAGGTTTAAATTAGGGTTTTGGGATAAAATCCTAGAGTGAGATGTGGAGTGGACTTGGAAGTGTAAGTAGTAGGCATTGACCCATATACTTAAGAGTTGGACTTCTAATGTGAGATAGGATATGGAGTAAAGGATGTTGGGGCAAGTTGGTAGGTACATGAGTCTGATGATATGGAACGAGTCCATTGGAGGATAGGTGTGGGGAGAGTGAGTCATGCATGTCTAGGGTGAAAATTTCTGGATAAGACACTTAAAACATTAATCATATAAAGTGAAAGAGTATTGAGTTGGGCCTAGACCGATCCACCGACATAATAGTGACCAGGTACCGAGGTATCCTGGAGACCGATCCACCGATATATAATAGTGGTAGGGTATGTTACCCTAAGTGACTGATCCACCGGCTATAATAGTAGGGGATCCCGAGCTCAATAAACCAAACCCTACAGTTTGCTAAGACACGTAAAAGACATTAATACTTATAGTAGAACACCATGCGAGTAGAAGCCAGAACGATCCACGGGCATAAGATAGTGGTAGGGTATGTTACTCTAAGTGACCAATCCACCGGCTAGAATAGTAGCTAGGCACCGGAGTGCCTTGGAGACCGATCCACCGACTAAAATAGTGGGGTTCTCTTACTTATGTGGACTTGATAAAAAGCATGGTGTGGAATGAGTATCTATAAGAGATTAATTAAGTAATTAATCCGGACTATAAATGGCCTTCAATTATTATTCCTCCGAAGTGACCGTATGTTGTTATATTATTATCTGGTTTGAATTATGTGCTTATATGCGTTGGCCTTATCCCACCTGCTACCTTACTCGGTACGTAGAGTACTGACCACCATTTTCATGGGTGCTTCTCATTTCCACGAGTAGTAAGCCCTTCAAACTTTGTGCAGGTTGGCGAGACATCAGGCGGGGCTGAGTGTTGAGCTTGTTTTAGCTCCAAGTTCGAGAGTAGCGTGGCTGGATTCACTCTTTATGTGATTTTATTTCCTTATGTTATTTCTTTTGTATCTGATTTACCCTTTTATGATTCATTACTTGTATTGAGTATTTTAAATGAACCTTTCATCGGTTATAAGCTTATTTCTCTTTTGGATATGAATTACAATCCCTTACGCGTACTCTGATTTTTGATGTTATGATCTTTCTAGTTCTTTTATGAACTCTTGGTTTGAGTTTAATATCAATATTTTCTTAGCCTTAACACTTGGTACTGAAACAGTCGGAGAGAACCAGTTTGGTGCTAAGTGTGGCGGTAACACTCCCAAAATTCATAGGTTTTCAATTTTAAATTCTTCCGCTTTAAAAAATAGTGAATTTTGGGGTCTTACAAGAAAACTCAACCATCAAGCATAAAATAATGTAATACGAATGTAAGGATAGATGGAATTCATTGATTATTGTATTTTATTATCGTGATCATAACTAATATATAATATTAACTTGAGGATAGACACTCAAAGAAACCATAATAACTAATCTAGTACACAAACGGTACTAGCCCTAGCTAACCCACCTAGAAATGTAATTAGAACATCAAATAACTGGACACCAAATCACTTAAGTATACATACCTCCTATAGGGCCGAAATATATCGAGACACCCATTGAGTAGAATAGGGCCTCCCAGACCTTGTAAGGCACCCAAAATAACATGATAAAAAATATTAAAGTAGTCCCAAGTGAATACCAAACCTAAATCGTATAGCAACTCTGAGTGGTACAAGTCCTAACTCAAAATCTTTTACTGTAAATGATTAATGTGTTATCAAAGATTTAGGTCAAATAAGAACAAAGACCCATAGAATATCACTTAATAACTTCTATGAACATGAAAAAATTATTATATTAAATTATAATATTATCTATGTACTTAATTTATAGATAAATCAAGTCCCAAACTATTTAGAGCACATTAACCCATAAACACGTCATGATGGCCCAATTGAATATATAAGGTATTAAAGCCCAAGGAAGATTATTGAGACATTAAAGTCCAAACAAGATTATTATTAAGGCATTAAAACCCAAGTTCCATACTATGAAAGGCCCAATAATATTATATCTCAATGTACATTAACTCTAATTATTCGAGGCAAGATTTGGTAGCCAACATCTACGCCAACCAAGTGTTCACATATAAGGATAAATCAAATAACAAGTCTAAAGGCATATAAAATGACTAAAATATCTTTAATGTCTACTAACTTACCTTGATATTAAGAGAGGTGTATTTCATGCTAAATGTGTTATAATTAAATAATAATTTTATTATGATAAAATATAAATATGGACACTAATTATTAAATGCTAAAATTACTTAATGTACCAAAAGTGTCTCATTCTATCCTTTTTTTTCTTAATTAATTGTTTTAATTAATGTCTCTAGGTCTACTCATCAAATGTCACCAGAGTATCAAGCTTATCCATTTTAACTTATTTCATTAACGTAATATTCACTTAGATATCAAATTTTTGATAATTTACATGTAATCGCCAAAATGCCCTTATTCTCTTGAATTAGCATAGACTTTAAAAATTCATAGCTTACTCTGAAAAATATCAAACCCAAACATATAATATATCAAAATTTATGTAAAAGACCCAATAAATAAAATGATACACTTGAAAAATATTAAAAAAAATATTTAATTCCCAATATACCCATGTCTGAATATGTCTAAAACCTTTGAAAAAGTCATTTCAACTCTAAATGCTTCAAAATTCATAACCTATCTTATATAGCCTATTATACATACAAAGACATACTTATATAAATTTAAAACAACCAAAACTCATATAAAATGACAAGTATGAGAGCTAAACCAATAGAATCTAAAAATATTCATCACGACTCTATTAAAAATTTAACACGACTCTACTGTACATTCAAGACAACTCCACTAAATATTCATCACATTTTCATAAGACATACAAAATCACAAAAATCATTCCCTCATCAAATTTTCATGCTTGTACACATAAGATAGAAACATGCACATGCCATACAATATTTTTCAAGATATTATTTCATTCTTATAATAAAAATAAAGCTAATCATGTATAAAATAATATATAATACACCAAGCACAAAATTCTATTTCCAAAGGTTAGTTTAGTTAACAAAATTCCTAAGCTTCTTAGAAAAGCTAAAATAAGGAATCTAGCAGCTCTTTATCTAAACCACTTGATAACCTCCATAATTATAAAATAAAAGAGTTAGATAAACCGACATCAATAAATAGTAAAAAGGGAAAGAGAGGAAATAAAATGGAAGAAGTGAAATGGCAAGATTACTCTTGAATATGGAGGCTTAGAAACCACCAACAAAAACCACTAATAACCAACAAGGAATGAGAGCTTAAGATTTTCAAGGTTAAAAAGAAAGTAATCAAGGATAAAAAGAAGGGAGGAAAGGCACAAAATCTCTACTGCAACACACATAACAACTACAATAAGAACTCCAAGGTTTCTCAACAATGCAGATAGAAGAGGAAAAAGAAGAGTGGAGAGGCATATTTTTTGGATAAAAATGGTTTATATATGAATTAAATCATTCAAGGAATAATACCAAACAATAATATCAGGTAAATAAATCAATTTCGATGTGTGGTAGATGATGGTACTAAAAAAATAGCTTTTCTAGAGTTTTACGTCTAGTTGGGATGCAAAAGTTTGGTTAAGAAAAAGTTTAAAGGGGCTCAATTTTAGGGATATAAATGGTATGTAGTTATATCATGCAGTGAAATATTTTAAAAGAAAGAAAAAACATATGAATAGGTGTAACACCCCCAAATTTACTACTGAAAAATTTCGTTTAAATCAAAAGGTTTAGCGGAAGCAGAAGAATTAAAATCGTAAACTTGGGGGTATTACCTCTACACTTAGTACCAGACCGGTTCACTCCTACCGTTCCGATACTAAGTGCTAAGGCTAAACTAAACAATCGTTAAGTAAGAATCATCAAAACATAGGTTCATAGTTAACATAGGTCATTCACGAAAACACGAATCAACAACAGTTAGAATATCGTTTAGGAATACAACTTAAGAGTACGGTTTCAAAACAAGAAGCGTAGTACAAAATATAGCTAAATAAAACAGATCCCAAGGGACCAATATCCGGATCGCCTACTCACTCAAATCAAGCCTTCCACCCCAAGATAGTACCTGATCATAAACCTACATAGGAAGTCTGCTCCCCACCATCGGTGGATCATCACAGGACCCATTCAATCAAGGTAGTATCAGTATGGGTCCAATACTGAATAAGGGCGCAGGTGCGCTAAGGCCAAACATACTGTAATACCCCAAAAATTTCAAAAACCTATATTTTAATAAATAACTTTATTTGAAATAAAATTAGCTTGTAAAATTATTTATTTTCATTATTTTATGGATTTTAGAGTATTTAAATTCGGATAAGAGTATTTAATAAATTAAAATAAATATTTTGCTATTTATCATATTGTTTTATTTAAATAATTTTCCAAAACTAATATTTTACCAACTTTATCCTTTTTAAACTAGAATATTAGATTATAATAAATTAAATTATTAAATTAAATAAATTATCAAGAATATTACATTTTATGATTTTATAAATTAATTTAATTTATTTCCCCTATTTTCCCATTTTTCCTTTTTCTTTTCCTTCTCCTTTTCCCCTTTTCTTCTTTCTTCTCTTTTCCTTTTTCTCCCCCTTGGGCCGCCCGCCCGCCCGGCCTGGTCTCCTTTCTCCCCGCACGATTGGGCCTTCGGCCCGCTTCTTTCCCCAGCCACTCCCCCTCGCGCGCCGCACGGTACCCCTGGCCCGTCCCTCCTTTTTCCCCCTGGACCGGCCGGCTGCCTATTTTCTTTTCTGCGCCGGTCCAAACCGCCCCAGTCACCTTCTTCCCTTTCTTCTTCGACCTCCCACGCCCGACCATTTTCTGCCATGGTCGAGCATGCCACCGCCTGCAACCCAGCCACCACGCCTGCCCCCCTGCTACTCCCTCTCTCTGCCCCGTCCCTTTCTTTCCCATTCGAGCCAAACTAACCCCTGCACCCTCCATTTCCCGCCTGAATTCTTTCCTTCTTCTTCCCTGTCTTCCCCTGCCAACCGACAGCCCTGCCACCACACCGCAGCACCGATCGGCCGCCTGCTCCCCCTGCCTCACCCTCTTATTTTTCTCCATCTACCCAGCCCTCCATTCCCCTCATTTTCGATCCCTTCTCTCCCCCCGAGCTCCCTCCTCTCTCCTTCCTTCTTCCCCATTTTTCTTCCTCGTTTTTTTTATCACCGCCAGCCTCCGCCGCCTGAACCACCAATCCCAGCCCTGCGCCGCCTTCTGACACCGCCTGCTACCACCCTGCACCCCCACACAGCCCCTTCGAGCCCTACACTTCCTCCCTTCTCCTCCTTTTCCTTTTTCTTCCCAACTTTTCCCCTTACCGTCGAGCCACCTGCAACCGCCTCTACCGCCGCCGTCCGGCCACTTCTGCCGCCACCCAACCCACCGTTCGACACCCTGCATCCCCCTCTACAACCGCCATCCATTAGTTGGCCGAAACCAACCCTTGAACCCCTCCATTTTTCCCTCCACTTTTCCTTCGTTCTCAACCCTTTCCCTCGACCCTCCTCGGCAGCCCACCTTCGCCGCCTTGCCGCCGCCGTCTCCGCCGCCTTGAGCCACCTCGAAACCACCCTTAGCCTCCACCTACACCCCCTCTTCACTTCTGCACCATTCCCTTGCCTTGAAACCTCCCCCAACCACCTTCTTTTCTAGCCTAAATACCCTAACCCGAAAATAATAGATTTTGCTTCCTTCACCCTCTTTGAGCCCTTTCTCCCCATGATTATGCATGAAACTCACGCTGCTCATGCAGCGTGAGCTCCTCCTTATTTTGGATTTAATTTGGAAAAGTTTTGAGGTATATCCATATTTAATTAAAGTGTGGTATTATTAAATAAATTTGTTTTATAAAGTTTTATCCTTTTTAACTTCTTATTTCTAACAATAATGATGGATATTATTTTTAGGTGTTGAGTTGCTAAATATGCTTGGTAAGATTTGATATTTTGCGGGATTAAGGTAACCGTTAATCCTCCCTTAAATATATGAAAAACGCATGCTAGCACATTTAGGGTTTAGTATGATTTTATGCATGTTTGGTATGCTTAGCATGATATGTTTATGGTTTCTTATATTGCTTGTTAAAAAGAAATAGCATGATAACTTTTATGCCATATGTAGGTATGTTAATTAAGGAAGGAGTTGGGATATGGATAGAAATGTTAAACACTTTTTTATGATGTACCATGTTGTTAATGCATGAATGATGTTATTGTTTAAGGGTATTTTAGTAATTATGCTTATGAGATAAATAAATCAATGTGTGTAGTTGCTAATGAGTATTATGTTGGAAAATGACAAGTTGGTGGACTTAGATGATAAGAATGAAGTATTAATATCATTATTTTATGTAGTGTTAGTAAATTCATAAAAATGGTGAATAAAGGGGTTGAGTGGAAATTTTATAAGTGGAAAGGGTATTTCGGTAATTTGTGAGATAAAAGAATAATATGGTAATTTTATAATTAAATGGCCAAATGATAATTTACAAGTAAAGGATAAAATTGTAAGTTGTGAGAAAGAAGGGTAAAATGGTAATTTTCATAAATAAAAGGATATTATGGTGAAATTGGATGTAAGGGGTAAAATGGTAATTTTATAAATGAAAGGATATTATGGTAAACCTGGGAGTAAGGGGTAACTTGGTAATTATGATAACGACAAAAGATAATTTAACAATTAAATTATGGTTGTAGAAGGGCAATTGGATAAGTATGATACTATAGAAGGGTAATTTGGTAAATTAACCAATTAAAGGGCATTATGGTAATTTTAATAATGGAGAAGGGTAATATAGTAATTTTGATTATGAAAAAGGGTAAATTAATATTGGTAATTATGAAGAAGAGTAATTTGGGATTTGTGATAATTAAAAAAGGTAAATGGCAATTAAAATAATTGAGAGGGGTAAAATGGTAATTATGATAAAGGAGAAGGGCAATTTGGTAATTTGTTCAACTAAAGGGGCAATTTGGTAATTTAGCCGATAAAAGGGTAAAGTGATAATTGTTTAACCAACTAAAGGGGCAAAATAGTAATCATGATAATGAAGGAGGGTAATTTAGTAATTTATCCAACTCAAGGGAAATTTAGTAATTATAACAAAGGAGAATGGCGATCTGGTAATATAACCAACCAAAAGGGAAATATGATAAGCGTAGTAATTATGAGGGGTGAATGGTGATCTAAAAAGTGTAGGAGACAATTTGGTAATCTAAAGTGGACAAGGGGTAATTTGGTAATTATGCAACCTTAAGGGTAATGTGGTAATTTATCAAGTAAGGAACGGATACCTAACAATTATATAAGTAAAGGGCAAATGAGTAATTTGTACCTAACACGTCTTTGAGATTGTGGACCTTATTATATGATTAAATAATGTTGATTAGCCAAGTAAGAGTATCTAATGATTAGTATGGCCTTGATGGTTTCTCTGTGACATCCTGGATAATCCTCTGAATAAGAAACGATTAATGATATCGAAACGATTGAAAGTGAATAAGTATCGGATCATCGTGCTTTCTGTGATCACCTTAATTAAGACACTATTACTTAAAGTGAAAGACCTCGAGATCGGGAATGGTGACTCCTTAGGGGTCGCTACCCTAAGGACGTGGTTTAGTCCACGATTATTCTGGTATTTGCTGGTGTGCCTTTGTGCCCCAGCCAGGCCCTATATCTTACTCTTCCTAGCTCTACGGACCTAGTTAGGGGGTATGCATACTTATGGATTAGGTGTCCTTGTCGGTAGGGTACTGAGTTAGCTTTATGCACCAGTACGACCAGGGTACCTTTGCGTCCTTGGGTTCATGGTTGAAGGGTACTGAGTAGCTGATATGCACCGGTACGACCGGTGTACCTTTGTGTCCCGGGTTTTCGATCTCCCAATCGAGGCAAATAAATATGATTGATGTGTTGATTAACAAAAGGAAAGATACGATAATTGAAAGTGGAATATTAATGAGCCGGGCCCAGTGACTTATGATATGCGTACCGGTCCACCGGTTATAATAGTGGTCCAGGAGCGTGTTGCCCTGGTGTGTGATTATGAGTACCGGTCCACCGGTTATAATAGTGGCCAGGAGCGTTGTGCCCTGGATGATGATTACATATATATTCCGGTCCACCGGCAATAATAGTGGGGGTCCCGAGCTCAATAAAATCAATTGGGTATGTGAATAAGATTATGGAAAAATACTAATCACTTATAGTGGAACACCATGTGAGTCGGGGCCAGACCGGTCCACCGGCAAATAATAGTGGTCAGGTGCGTTCTGCCCTGTGTATTTATCTTCCGATCCACCGGCAATAATAGTGGTCAGAGGCGTTCTGCCCTGTGTGTTGACTTCCGGTCCACCGGCTATAATAGTGGGGTCATCGTACTCACATGGATATAAAATATGATATTGATGGATTAATGACAGAATAATGGCTTAAGGCCCAAAGTATCGATCGTGACTTATAAAGTATTATGTTTGTCATTGTTATGTATGCATCTCTCATTATTTATATGTGTGTGGCTTGCATCTTGTGTCGTATGCGGGCCTATCTTTAAGTGTGGTATTAAAGGGTTACTCAGTACCGTAGTACTGAAGGGATTCCCTTTATGGGGCCCCTGCCTATTCAATGGGCAGTGCCCTTGCAGGTATTTTCAGGTGCTACTCAAGTGGGTTACGGGAAGGAGAGTAAGGAATTTTCCGGTATCATGGCTCTTTCTCTTTCTCATTTAAATTACTCGGTTTTAAATGATAACGTTGTTAAAGTAAACACCCTTGGTGGATTTTATTCCTGAAAACGATTTGATGCGCTACTCTGATTTAAATATGTTGAAGCTTGCAATTTACTCTGATTTATGCATGTTGAATGTCTTTCGATTTGTATTTCATTTTCTTAGCCTTAGCACTTGGTACTAGAACGGTATGAGTGAACCGGTCTGGTACTAAGTGTGGCAGTAGTACTCCCAAAGTTCACGTTTTGTTTATCTGCTTCCGCTATTATCTTTTAATAAAACGAAATTTTTCAGTAGTGAATTTTGGGGGTGTTACACATACCATCATACAACATAACATGCACAACACAATCACACAAGCAACATGTAATATTATGGATGATGTAGGTCGGTTATGGTCCAGTCTAACTTCTTCTTTTCATAACTCTCATAATTATAGTCATTTCATACCATAATCTTTGTTAATCCATGCGAGTACGGGAACCCCACTATTATAGCCTGTGGACCAGTCACTTATAGGGAAGAACGCACCTAACCACTATTATATGCCGGTGGATCGGTCTGGCCCCGACTCTCATGGTGTTCCACTGTAAGTATATAGTATCTTTCCCATGATTTAATTACAATATACTGTTTGGTTTGTTGAGCTCGGGATCCCCCACTATTATAGCCGGTGGATTGGTCACGTATAGGGCAGAACGCACCTAACCACTATTATATGCCGGTGGATCGGTCTCCAGGGCACCCCGGCACCTGGCCACTATTATGCCGGTGGATCGGTCTGGGCCTGGCTCAACAATCTTACTCTTTAAGTAATTAGTATCTTATTCGTGTCTTATCAAATAAAGCTTCCACCCTTGACATGCATATCAACTACCCTCTACGTCTATCCTCCCTAGGGGGCCCGTCCCATATCTTGAGACTCCTGCGCCCCTTACCACACCCCGACATCCATTCCCTTTACACTTACCTTTAGATGACAGAGTCAACCCCTACGAGTGTGGGTTAGGCCCTACACTCATGACATCAACTCCACCTCCCATCTCCCCCTAGGGTTTTCCCTTGAAAACCCTAATTGGGCCGATGTGGCCCGACCTTCTCCCACTTACGCTACCTTTACCTCATTCAACGTCCCACATCTTACCTCAATTAGATCCTCTCCCAAAACATATCACTTTACCTTTCGATTCAGCACATAACCATGAAAACCCTAGTTGATCACCTCAACCTTAGTACCTTTCTTCTCCCACAAGTAACCTCTCTCTTTTCACCCCAAAGTCTCTTCTTCCACATAGGAACCCATACTCACCTTTTATATAAATGAAATCTCACTCTTAACCCATACTCCACCCTTCCTTAATCATTCTTACTTTTGTACTTCCCAAATTTCCACTTTCTTACCGAAACCCTAGTAAGACCCCTTATGCACCCTCGTACTGACCTACGTACTATTTTTCACCCCAAGTCCCCAATCACTCCACAACTCTCCCATTCTCTTACTTACACCCAAATTCAACTTTTCTCACATAAGACACACCCCCATGCAAGAGTTAGTCACCTCATGCAAACACCCCAAGTCACCATGCAGATTTTAAGGTCCCCATGCATGGTTCCCAACTTTCATTTGTTTTAGACATTCTTTCCACTTAAAACTTCTCTCATGGATGATGAGGTACTTTGGTCTACCCCATATCCCCCTTAGTGAACTCACTTCCCATTTATTTCCGGTCATCCTTATATTCCCAACTCATATTACCATTTATCCTAACATGCATGTCCTAGAGGGCCATATCATATCACAGCATAAACATCACACATATACATGTCATGCTCATGTCATAGGAACACATACAAACATACCTCAATTTCCAAGCCGCGCTACATAAGACAAGTTGCCCACAATCATATAATACACGACATAACATGGCATATACAACATCATCCATCAACACATCACACATAGCACAAGGCCATAGCTTCGTCCTTACCTAACAGGACACCGATCTTGGAGCACGTTCCTACGCCTCCTCCGGGTTTCGACTTGATTCGCCTATAAGAGGGAAAAACTAGAGGTTAATTTCCCTCTGACCCAAAACATCGTTCTTTCTACCTTACCTTATCTTTAACTTACCATTAGGGCTATCAATACTAATAATGCCTTTATAAGTAAAAGCAAGTAGGGTTTCATTCTTAAGGTAGTTAATCATACTACTACTAATCAAAATAGGTCTTAATAGTTACGATAATTTAAGGCAAATATAATAGTATTATTTATTAACGGTAATAGTTTCAATGTTAATAAAAATGGTAACAATATTTAGTGAAGTTAGTATTATACTAATACTACTAATAGCAATATTACTAGTGATGATAGTGAGACTAATAATAATAATAATAATGGTAGTAATAATAATAATAAAAGTAATAACGAGGATAAGGTTGAAATAATAATACTAAGGTGATAGGTCATTAATATTAATAGTCATAATAGTTATGATTATTTCGAATCTAGGTTAAGTAATAATAACCGTAATAATAATAATAATAATAATAATAATAATAATAATAATAATAATAATAATAATAATAATAATAATAATAATAATAATAATAATATAATGATGATAACCTTAAGAATAATACTAAGGATACTAAAAATAATTAACACTTGAATAGCAAGGATTTAGGGGTTGGGAAAGTTTAGAGGGCCACCTAGGGTGCTGGTGGCACAGGTGATGGTGCATGGCCCACGGCGGCGGCGGCGGCGGTGATGGTGGAGAAGGAAGGTGGAGAAGTGGTGGAGGGGGAAGGAAGGAAAAGGAGAGGTTGGCAGGGAAAACAGAGGGTCTAGGGAGGTTGGGGAAGCTCCCTTGGTGGTTTTAGAAGGCAGAGGGGGTGCTGGAAGTGGCAGCACGACGGTGGGTGGCGGTGAGAAGGGCGGCGAGGTTCGAAGTTGGGTTGATCGGGAGGGTTACTTTGCACGACCAGGGTGGCGCGTGCAAAGCAAACCAAGGGGTGAGGGAGGTCTAGGTCGGTGGAGGGTGATGCAAGGAAGAGTTTCAAGGGTGGATCGAGCGGCGGCGATGGGCGGCGGCGACGGGGCAGTTGTCTGAAATAAGGGTGGCGCAGGGCGGTTTTCTAGGCTATGGTTTCAAAAAAGCCCGATGCTAGGTCCTTGGGGGTATTTATAGGCTTGAAATCAGGGGAGTATAGAGAGAGGGGACAGGGGAGGCAGGTCAGGTGGCACGCCGGCCGACGATGGCAGGCCGACGCGGGTCTACCATGGCAGACCTGTTGGTTGGTCGGGAAAAGGAAAAAGGTGCGGGGCAGGCCTGGGAGTGATGCGCGGGGGTGTCGGCCTGTTGGGGGAGGGTGGCTGGAAAGTCAGGAAGGGAGGAGGCGGCGTGCAGGCGGCGCAGGCAGGTGGTCGGCGTAGAGGGGGTTGGGCGGCGACTTGCAGGTCGCGCGCGGGGAAGAAGAAAAGGGTAAAGGGGCTGGACCGGTTGGTCCAGGGGAGAAAAGAAAAAGAAGGGGGTGACCGGCCAGGCGGTTCGGGCGAAGGAGAAGCAGGGCGGGCCTGGCGTGCAAGACAGGGGGAAGAAAACTGATCTGGGCCGGTGGGCTGGCCCAATCGGGGGAAATGGGGGAGAGAAGGGAGAAAGGAGAGAGGGGGAGAGGAAAAAAGAGAAAAGGAAAATAAGGGAGAAAAAGGGATTAAGGAAAATAATTAGGGAAGAAAACTAAAATGACTTATGGGGTGAGTTATAGTATTTTTGGTAGATAATTAAAATTTTAGTAATTTATCTTAATATGTCTTATTATATTAGTTTAAAAAGGTAGCTTTTAGAAAAATATTGGTTTGAACCTTATTTAAATAAAATGAGTATGATAAAATAGCAATTTATTTATTTTAATTTATTAAACACTCACATCTAATTTGGTATACTTAAAACCCACAAAATAATTAAGTTAAATAAATTTAAAAGGCAAAATCCTCAACGTAATTAAATTAAATAAGTCTAAGAGTTAAATTATCCCTGATAAAAGTAATTTATTAAATTATAGGCTTTTAAAATTTTTGGGGGATTACAATAGGAAAACCAAAGAGAGAGAACAAGTTGTTCAAAGTTGGAAAGAAATAAGCTTTAAACTCTGTTGAAATTTTGTGATTTTACGTGTGTTTTGGTAATGGAACGTATGATTTGGAAAAAAAAATAAAGTGATATATGACAATTAGTAGTGTATATTGAGTTTTTATTTTGATTTTATCCTCACTTAAGCACTTGGATTATGGGTGTAAGAGAAAGGTTAGGCTATGATTAAGTGTGTAAGTGAAATATAAAAAAAAAAAGGATTATGGTACTTGTTGTACCTTTTTATTGGGTGAAGGGTAACCAAGTTAATATTTTCATTTAATTTGGTTATAATAATATTTAGGATGAAAATAATAGTTAGAGGATTTCTTACAATTTATTTTGATTAATTAAATTATAAGAAAGTTCAATAATAGATGCTTATTAAGAAAAAAATATCAACTGAATTCCAAAAATTATAAAAATTTATGGAAAGGTGTGAAATAATTTTATAAACTCAAATATACAAAAATATTGGGTATTGGAGTTATTTTGGAGCTCAATAGAAAGAAAATAAATGAAAATAGCAAAAATAGATAAGTTGCAGAAATGCACTTTTCCTCAAATGCACAAAACAAATAATGGGGAATTAAAATTGCCATGGATTGATGTGGAATAATTTTATAAATCCAAATATATATATATATATATATATATATATATATATATATATATGGTTTTAGAACTTATTTAATGACCAACACTTTGAAAATGGTAAAAAAAAATGACTAAAATTATTTAATTGCATAAATGAAAGTTTTTGCAATTTAATGATTCAAAAAGAATGGGTAAAACACGAATGGATAGAATGGTTGGATGTAATAAAAAATATTTTTGGATCGATTCAAATATTTTGAATGGGTTGAAAAGAGTGAAAACTCAATAATCGAAAAAATTGTAATAAATGTATTTTCTACAAACAAGAGAAATGATCGACAAAATATGTAAAAATTAACACGAATAGGATGGGACTTGATGATAGAATATATATATATATATATATTAGTGGACTTGTTACTAGCCCAATCACTTATAGTAATTAGGGTTTGAGAAAATGGGGTATTTATAATATCCCAAATTGAGGGAAGTGTTATAAGGATTGATCTAACTACTTATATCAATATTGTATACCATTCTTTTGGTGATTCCGTCTTAAGAAATCCACAGTTAAGTGTGTTGGTCATGGAGAAATTTTTAGGATGGGTGACCCTCTTGGGAAGTTTTAGAAATTTTTTGAAAATTTCTCGGAAATTGCGTGAGTGAGGAGAAAGAATGCTGAAAGGACTCGTGTTGATTTGTAGGGTCAGTCGATCAATCCAAAAGCACACCAAGGTAGCCCCCGCATGGTCCTATCGACTCGAGGTGTTGCAAATGGTATCAAAGCTGAACTTAGATGAGTCAATTAGCCACCTAGAAGAATGATTCTGGGGATAAACTGTATTAAGACAATTAATGGTTGAAGCGCAACGAGGACGTTGCATTCTTTGAGTGGGGGTAAATGTAATAGTAATACCTAAAACTAAGCGGAATATTATAAGGATTGATGTAGATACTTATATCAATATGGTATACCATCCTTTTGGTGATTCCATCCTAAAAAATCCACAATTAACCGTGTTGGCTATGGAGCAATTTTAGGATGTGTGACCCTCATGGAAAGTTTCAAAAATTTTCTCAAAATTTCTCAGGAAGTATATGAGTGAGGACAAAGCAGACTGAAAAGACTCGTATTGATCTGTGGGGCCTGTCAATCAATTCGAAAGCACTCCAAGGTAGCCCCCGCGTGGTCGTATTGACTCAAGGTGCTATAAATGGTATCAGAGCAAAACCGCAGCGGTGATTTGAACTTGGATAAGTCAGTCAGCCACCTAGCGAGATGATTCTTAGGATAAACTATATTGAGACAATTAGTGGTTGAGGTGCAACGAGGATGTTACGTTCTTTGAGTAAGGGTGAATGTAGTACCCCAAATTGAGCAAAATGTTATAAGAATTGATCTACCTACTTATATCAGCATGGTATACCATTTTTTTGGTGATTCCATCCTAAGAACTCCATAGTTAAGCATGCTAGTCGTTGAGCAATTTTAGAATGGGTGACCCTCCTAGAAAGTTTTAAAAATTTTATAAAAAGTTCTCGGGAAGTGCGTGAGTGATCATAAAACGCACTGAAAAGACTAATGTTGATATGTGGGGCTAGTCGATCAATCTGAAAGTACTCCAAGGTAGCCCCCACATGGTCGTATCAACTTGGGGTGTTACAAATAATATCAGAGCAAAACCGCAACCGTGAGTTGAACTTGGATGAGTCAGTTAGCCACCTAGTGGGACAATTCTTAAGATAAAGTGTATTGAGATAGTTAGTAGTTAAGGCGCAACAAGAATGTTGCATTCTTTGAGTGGGGGTGAATGTAATACCCCAGATTGAGAGGAGTGTTATAAGGATTTATCTAGCTACTTATATCATCATGGTATACCATCCTTTTGGTGATTATATTCTAAGAACTCCACAGTTAAGCATACTAGTCATGGAGTAATTTTAGGATGGGTGACCATCTTGGAAAGTTGTAAAAAATTTCTAAAAAATTTTCCGAAGTGCGTGAGGATAAAGCACATTGAAAGGACTCGTGTTGATCTATAGGGCTAGTCGATCAATCTGAAAATGCTCCAAGGTAGCCCCCGTGTGGTCATATCGACTTGGGGTGTTACAGATGGTATCAGAGCAAAACCATGACCATGAGCTAAACTTAGATGAGCTAGTCAGTCGTCTAGCTGGATAATTCTAGGAATAAACTATATTAAGACAGTTAGTGGTTGAGACACAAAAAGGACATTGCGTTCTTTGAGTGGGGGTGAATGTAATACCCCAAAATTAAGTGGAGTGTTATAAGGATTGATCTGGCTACTTACATCAATATGGTATACTATCCTTTTGGTGATTCTATCCTAAGAATTTCACAGCTAAATGTGCTAGTTATGGAGCAATTTTAGGATGGGTGACCCTCCTGAGAACTTTCGAAATTTTTTTAAAAATTTCTTATAAAGTGAGCGAGTGAGAAAAAAACATACTGAAAGGACTCGTATTAATCTGTGGGGTCAGCCAAACAATTCAAAAGTGCTCCAAGGTAGCCCCTGTGTGGTCGTATTGACTCATGGTATTACAAATGGTTATAAACCTGAACTTGGATGAGTTAGTCAGCCACCTAACAGGATGATTCTTGGGATAAACTATATTAAGACAGCTAGTGATTGAGGTGCAACAAGGACGTTGCGTTCTTGGAGTGGGGGTGAATGTAATGCCCCAAATTGAGTGGAGTGTTATAAGGATTGATTTAGCTACTTATATCAACATGGTATACCATCCTTTTGGTAATTATGTCCTAAGAACTCTACAGTTTAGCATGCTGGTTGTGGAATAATTTTAGGATTGGAAAGTTTCAAAAAAAATTTGAAAATTTATCGAGAAGTGTGTGAGTGAGGGTAAAGCATACCGAAAGGACTGATGTTGATCTATGGGGCCAGCCGATCAATTCAAAAGTGCTCCAAAGTAGCCTTCGCGTGGTTGTATCGACTCGGAGTGTTACAGTATTATAATTAGACCTTCATATTAAATGGTCTAATAATTTTTCATAGGTATTCCATACACCCTATATAGAGGGCACATATACTTAATAACTTGGTTGTTGACATTTTAGTATGGACAATTGTTATGATGTGTGACTTCATTGGCTAGATTTGGCCTAGAATAGAGTAGTTGGATTTGGTAACGTCTATTAGATGATCATTGCCTTGGATTATGGGATTATACCCCTCTCAAAGTTTTGAATTGAATTAAAATATATCAGCAAATTTTCTAGTTATCTCTTTAAATAATCATATTAGGGTTGGCTTGACTGACTTGGAGTTATGCTTTAATCAAGTCGTTATTTGACCTTTGTTATGGCATTGGTGGCTATTATCATATGAAAAACTATAGGATCATAATTGTTCTTAAAAGTTATTATTGCATGTGACCTAATGCATTATTCTAGCATTATGCATGTCTCAATGTTGGCCGAATTGTATCATGAGATTGTATAAATTTGTGTGTCATTGTATGCTCTATATATAATTATATTATTATGTAGTAATTACCTATGTAAGCATGCCACCTCTTCAAAAGTATTTTGATTTATTTAGTATGAGAAAGTAGTACCAATATTATACTTTTTAGTTAAATCCATGGGTTGTATGGAGATGTTGGTAGCTTCAGATCTTAGGGAAAATCCTTTTAAGGAATGGGTGTTTGAGACCAAGAGTTAAGATTAATTGATGTTGCACCGTTAGGTGTTCTTTTGTTGTTGGTTATTCTTTTAGACTCTTACAATCCTAGCTTATATTTTGTTTAGTGTCTGTTGTAATAGAAAATGTATTATCTATAACTCATTTTATTTATATTATTATCTCTCTCTTTCCATTATTTTATTGATTTGAGTGAAATGTTTTAGCATTAGAGTAAGAAAGATAGTGGAGATCAAACTTATATAAAATATGGTGGTGATATTTTTATTTTATATAATTGTTTATGCTAAAATAAAAAAATGTATATAGTAAAAGTGAAGGTGTTACATTTATGATTTGATTTGGTTTCAGTTTGGTTTGGTTTAATTTATTTTCAAAAACAGTTTGGTTGTGGTTTGAAAAATTAAATTATGGTTAATAAATTACAAACGTGTGTGTGTTATATATAATGAGCTCTTTTCTAAAATGAATTTTTTATATAGTAAAAGTGAGGCGTTAGATTTATGATCTGGTTTGATTTATAGTTTAAAAAATTATGGTTTTGTTGAGATATTTTTTATAAAAAAAAATAGTTCGATTATGGTTTGAAATTTTAAATTGTGGTTAACAAAATACAAACATGTGTAGCTCACGCCCGCTATGTGTGTGTGTGTAGAGAGAGAGAGAGAGAGAGAGAGAGAGAGAGAGAGAGTCATTTGCTTATATATACATACACACACCCCAATCATCAAGTAAGATATCAATTGGTGTAATTCTAACCAATAACTAAGTTGTAAATATATATATATTCATAATGAGTTATTTGCTATAACAAAATTTTGCTCTTATATATCTCAAAGTAATAATATATTTACTATTTTTTTTTATCATTTTCATACTTATAGCCTTTGGAAAATTACTTAAAAAAGATTGCACAATTTGTATACAATTGCAAACATAGCTTATATATAAACTATATACACACATACATACAACCATATTTACATAAATGCATAGTATCTTAGATATTACTGGAAAATAATATTTATCATTTACAATTTAACATTTATTGTTCATTAGTTCTAATTTTTTTAATAATTTTAAAGTAATTTTAAGTTAAGTAACTAAAATTTGATATTTAAGATGCATAAACCATTATCACAATGAACCAAACATTAAAGTGCTAATAAAGTTTGGTTTAGATAATTTGAAAAATGTTTGGTTTTGTTTGAGATGGTTTCTACCGATTAAAATTATAGTTTGATTTAGTTTGATGCTTAAATCAGACCAAACTAAATCATGTTCACACCTACCTATCTGGCGGTAGATCATTTAGACTTAACATTAATTATGCTTGAAGCTTGAACCATGGGTGAGGAGCATTATGAAATTATGGAAACAGTTAAGTAAACTTTACAGGATTAATTTTTTTAGGACATTAAATTTATCCTTGGGTTAGATGGATTATCCAAAGAAGATTGTTTAACGATAGCAAAAGCATGAAAATTTGAGTGTTTCTTATCGCAATCCTTTTTTCTTTTCTTTTTTTTTTGTAGTAGAAGTATTTACTAGTCCTACTTTGGATTCAAATTCTACTAGACTTGTTTTTCAAATAGTAACCAACTAAAAGAAGAAAAAATCATCACTCTTGAATAATCATTTATATATTCAAACCACCAAAATATCAACCAAAATAAAGATAAAATAATCATTACTTGGAACACAAATAAGCATCACTTGAAGCCTAATTGATCACTAGCCTAGCCCAAAAAAAAAGCACAAAGTGAAATGAAAATAAAGTATTCATCAACCCTTTTATTATAATATATGTGTGTGTGTGTATCAACTAAAACTCAATGGAACTAAAATAGTATCCATAGACTCTTCAATTTGATGACCTTTTCACTTATTTAAATTAGAGATTAGGACCTCTAGTGTATTAAATGTGTGCCTCTTCTAGTGAGACGAGGGCCATTTTTGTTTATTCATTTTTGTTACCACATTATAACATTTTTCAACCTTGTAGAATATTTTACATATCTATTTATAAATTTTTCATACACAAGGCTTTTGAATATATTGGACCGACTTGCATAGGACTTATCATGGTAATTACATAATTATGTTAGAAATATTTTATTGAATTATCATTGTTTGATTTATTAAATAATTAGGTTGCAAAGGACACCTACTCTCTCTCTCTCTCTCTCTCTCTCTCTCTCTCTCTCTCTCTCTCTCTCTCTCTCTCTCTCTCTCTCTCTCTCTCTCTCTCTCGGTCGCTCGCTCGCTATATATATATATATGAGAGACGTGTGTTAATATTGTTATTTATTTAGTTCCACAAATACACTAAAGGTTAATGGTGATGCTTTCTATGATGACGTTGATGGCAATTATTGATATATTTGTGGGCAAAGAATTTTTGTAATTAGTTGATGTTTTAATAAGAATATTGTGTTCTTTGTTTTGTAAGTCTTGTTGGATTTCCTTTTGAACAAAAACACTTCATATAAGTGCTTTGACGAAAACACTTTCGATGATGGAGATGCCTTTTTGGATAATTCAAACAACAATTCGTCTTCTTGATAATTACATTGAACAAATATACAATTGATGAAGTATGCATCTTATATTGATAATCAAATAAACTTGTTATTAACATTTATATTTGATTGATATGTGTATATGATGTGTGTATAAATAGGGTATTATGAATTTGTTAGGTTATAAAGTGATAGTTGAAATACTAATATTATGGAAATGTCTCATTATTGGTGTTGTTGCCAACAATAATATATATATAAGTCATTGGCAATAGAATAGTTGTTATGAAAAATAATATATCATCGTAATTGACAATAGGAATGTTGTTGTAAAAAATAACTCATTATTGGCAACAGAAAAATCATTGCAAAGAAATAGAATATTATTGGCAATAGTAAGTTGTTACAAAAAATTGTACATTATTGGCTACAAAAATATTGATGTAAAACATTGTACATTATTTGCTATACAAAAATGTCATTGTAAAAGATTGGACATAATTACAACATAAAACTCGTAAAAAATAAGCACACTTAAGCATCTATGATAACCATTTATGATAATAAATTCTTTTTTTAGCTATAAATTTGTCATTGCAAATTTTTTTTTGGACAACCACAACAAGTCATCATAAAATTTTTTAGTTACACTTTAATACACAATAAAGAGCTAGCCGTTGTCAAAAAAATACAATCTTTTTACCAATAATATTTTTAGCAATGACATATTTCGTTGCCAAAAATTAATTTTGTTGCCCTAATAATTAGCATCCGAAATTCTAACTTTTAATACTACCAAAAAAAAAGAAAAGGAAATAATGCTCTCAACCTATAAAAAAAACAATAGTGATAAAACTTTAATACCAATATCGACACTGCGGCATGACCCTCCTTCCTCTAGCTGTGGGCTCATAACTAGCTATATTCGGTAACTTAAGATTTAGTTTTTTTTTTCCTAACATCCACTCCACATTCCACAATTCACTTCCATTTGGTGCATCTGCTGGCATGGCATCACTAATCTAATCGCCGATGGTCTCAAGCTCTCAGCAGCTAGTACGTACCCAATTTCCATGGCGACACTCGCGTCACAACAACCAACAAGGATTAATTAAGAGAGAGCCTAGTGTATTAAAGGTGCGCCTCTTCTAGTGAGATGAGGGCCATTTTTGTTACCACATTATAACATGTTCAACCACGTAGAATATTTTACATATTTATTTATAAATTATTAATACATGGCATCGCCACATCATGATCTCTTGAATATGTGGTATAATTTGGAGGAAATTAAACATTAGCATATTGAAAGGGAAACAAACAACAACTATGTTTAAGCTTGGTTTGTGAAATAAACTATTAGAGAATATATGTTTGGCCTCCTTGTGCATTTTGTTTGTTTGTGTGACAACATTAGATTAATAATGATAGTTAGCTATCTAGATGCACCATCTAGCAATGTTATGTTATATATGTTCATTATTAGAAGAATTCAAATAAGAGATTGCTATGATATATGTTCGGTTTTGTTCTTTGACTCTTTATGTAATTTGAAAATTACTCAATTACTAATTAATAGAAATAAGGGGGGGAAGGCCACATTTTGGTTTTGCACAAGGCTTTCAAATATTTAGGACCAACTTGCATATGACTTATCATAGTGGTTACATAATTATGTTAGAAAGATTTGATTGAATTATCATTGTTTGATCTATCCAATAAAGAGACGTGTGCCAATCTTGTTATTTATTCAGGTTCACAAATACACTTAAGGGTAATAGTGATGCTTTTCATGATGACGTTTATGTTAATTATTGATTTATTTGTGGGCATAGATTTTTGTAATCAGTTGATGTTTTAACAAGAATATTGTCTTCTTTGTTTTGTAACTCTTTTTGGATTTCCTTTTGAACAAAAACACTTCACATGAGTGTATTGACGGAAACACTTTCAATTATGGAGATGTCTTTTGGATAATTCAAACAATAGTTTGCCTTTTTGATAATTATATTGAACAAATATACAATTGATGAAGTATGCATCTTATATTGATAATCAAATAAATTTGTTATTAACATTTATATTTGATTAATATGTGTATGAGATGTAAGTATAAATAGGGTATTGTGAATTTGATAGGTTATAAAGTGATAGTTGAAATCCTAATATTGTGGAGATGTCTCATTATTGGTGTTGTTGCCAAAAATAATATATAAAAAAGTTATTGGCAATAAAATAGTTGTTATGAAAATTAATATATCATCGCAATTGGCAATTGGAAAGTAGTTGTAAAAAAAATAATACATTATTGGCAACTGGAAAATCATTGCAAAGAAATAGTATACTATTGGCAATAATAATTTGTTACACAAAATTGTACATCATTGGATATATAAAAAAATATTGACGTAAAACATTGTACATTATTTGCTATAAAAAATGTCATTGTAAATGATTGGACATTACTGCAACATAAAACTTGTTGTAAACAATAAGTACACTTGAACATCTAAGATAACCATTTATGATAATAAATTCTTTTTTTAGCCATAAATTTGTAGTTGAAAAAATAATTTTTTTTTGCTAACTACAACAAGTCGTAAAAAAATTTTTAGTTACGCTTTGATACACAATGAGGAGATTGTTGTTGTCAAAAAATACAATATTTTTACCAAAAGTATTTTTAGCAACGACATATTCTATTGCCAAAAATTAATTTTCTTGTAGTGATAATTTGATAATATGTAATTGTAACATTTGTGACAATGATTTTTTTTTTATTTTGTATTTTTTTAATAACTTTATGTTCATAAAAATTGAAAAAAGGCAATTAAAGTTTGCAACATCCAATAGTTCATAGTATACTTTTCATACCAAACTTTTGATGAGCACTAAAACAAAGATTTTTTGATTACTTGCGCAAATCAAATTACACTATATTATGGGAATAAAATTTGCTCTAAATTGTAATTTTTCCACTATAGTTTATTAATATTTATATTAATTTTAGTAAATTAATTTTTAAATAAAAAGAAGGTAACAACAACCAAAACTGACAAATACTTGCTAAGGAAATGCCATAAAAAATCACAAGAATCAAACCAATAGAACCAAGATGATGATAAATAAATAAATAAAATCAAAGTTGGGGATATCTGTGATTACACATTGCAAGAGCCAAATTAGAGTCTAAATCAAAAATTTGGATACATAAAAGACCAAAAATGACGAAATATTCAACCAGAAAGATGAGAAAATAGCTACTAAAGGGGCATGATGAGCGGAAGAAGGAAAAAGATAAGAGAGTCGCGCTATCAACAAAGTTTTTAAAACATCAAAATAGTCTGATTACAATTTCTAAGGCTAACAAAGGGCTAAGGCTAGCTAGAATTACATTATTGGCTAAAGGCTTGTTGTCCTCTTTATTATCTTTTTTACATAAAAAAATCAGTTAGGTATAAATTTGATAATAGTAAAAATAGTATTCCCTCTTTTCTACTTTATCTATCATGTTTTTATTTTTAGGTATAAAGATAACAAACCATGGTGATTAATTTATATTATTATATATTGATAGAAAAATATAGAAAAATAATTTCATAAAAATATTGTTTAACACACATCAAATGAAAGTATTTATATAGCAAAAGTCATTATATTATACAAGAAATTAATGGTCAAATATAATTATTTTTTACCCCAAAATGATAAACAAAATGAGACAGACGGGTTAGGTAGTATAAAATTAATATTTAAAACCATAATAATGATAGCAAAATTAATAATATAAATTAAAAATTAATTATAACACTAATAATAATAATAATAAATTAGATTTTTAATTTATATCGGATCTGCATCTACAAGGATCAAAGTCAATCCAATCATATTAGATTGGTAAAATTTAGATGAAAGAAAATGAACACTAAGTATTCCAACAAGTACCGGTGAGTTAAGAAGTGATCCGATGGACTTTCGATCAATGAGCAATATTAGAACACCATAAAGTTTTAAGATGAGTCGGATTTACGGTTAACCTATCTCATATAAAAATATTATGATAGATATATTTTACATATAATTCTTATATTCTCGCGGAAGAGTATCAATTTAAACGCGGTATTAATAAGCATCTGAAATTCAAACTTTTAATACTGCAAAAATAAAAATCTAATGAATTAGGAAAATAATGCTCTCAAACTATATTAAAAAAAAATTGTGATAAAAATTTAATACCAATACCGACACTAAGGCGCTGCCCTCCTTCCTCCAGCTGTGGGCTCATAACTAGCTAAATTCCGTAACCTAAGATTTAGGTTTTTTTATCCCTGCCGATAACATCCACTCCACATTCCACAGTTCACTTCCACTTGGTGCAATTGTTGGCATGGCATCACTAATCTAATCGCCAATGGTCTCAGCAGCTAGTACGTACCCATTTTCCATGGCGACACTCGCGTCACAACAAACCAACAAGGATTAATTAAGAGAGAGCCTATCGAATTTCATAGGAACAAAATTAATTAATCAAGAATGACTAATGCTGCTACTTTTCCAATCGACATATGTGCCTGCGGTATAAGATTCCCCGGTCACTGTCATTATAATTAACAAGACCACTTTTCTTCCACCGGATACTCGGAACAGTGATTAGTACTTGCTGCAATTTCAATGTTAACCCATATAATTTCACCACCGTAAGTTTAATTGCAATGATTAGTCGGTATTTTCTCCGATAATTTAGCACGGCTGCGCGCATAAAGTTAAGCATGGTATCAATCAGGCTCCAACCCAAAGATTTTACGTACGAAAAATTGCCGGATCTCAATGATTTGTGTCAACCGACGATCAAAGAAGGAACACATAACCCCCCCCCCCCCTTCTCCCCGGGGCAGCCCTAAAAAAACTTAAGGGAAAATCAGTAAGATCAGATTACCCAATCCATTTAAGTCGAAAGGTAATAGTGATGTTGATGATCATAAAGCCAGTCCTTTATCGAAACACATACGTCTCGACGAGGATGACACACCGAATAATATTTTACTTCGTCGCGAAGTTTGTTTTGGTTTGGTTAGGTTTTGGTTTTGGTTTTGGTTTTGGTTTAATTTCTTTTGTTTCTCTGCTTTTGGTTCGGCGAGTCTTGCATCATTTAGCTACATATCGATAGCGCATTGCTGTGAGTAGCAGTTAGGTGGGAAATAAAATAAAATTCCACCCTTCTCTCCCAAGAAAAGAAAAATGGTTGATTTCATGATCGAATCTCTAATTAAATTATTTACCATGATTATTTAATTTCAACTAAGGTATATTTATTTATGATATAAAAATAAAATTTATTTCGTATTTTGTCATAATTTATGATATAAGATAACAACGAGAGGCTAGACTTTTCAGTCTACAATATCCTTATATAATAATAATAATAATAATATAATTTTTATTTTATTTTATCTATAATACACTTACCATTAAAAATTAACATGTCCTTTTTTATATTTTGAGAAGGTTTTTCTATTGAGTTTATGGTTCTCATAATTAATGATAATAAATAATATTTTTTAAGCCAAAGGACCATTCATTCATCAATTGACTATTCATTTTATGTCTTTAAAAAATAAGAGAGAATTATAAATAGAAAGATTCAATGTATGTACTTATAAATTCAAAAATTAATCAGCTTATAAAATAACAGAAAATAATAGCACAACATATATAAGATATTTAAATTTGCCAATATATATATAAGGAAGTCTATTTTGAATTCCTCAAACTTTGTAATAGTAATACTAATTAATATAATAATGTAATACCTTAGATTTTATCTAATATTAATATCAAGTAATTAAAATTATAACATGATTTTAATATTGGAAAATTGATAATTCTACCCTATCATAATTCCTTAGTCCTAAATCTTAACCTAATCCTAATGTTCATTTCGAGTCATTATTTTTTTTTAACCTAAACCTATTCTCAGATGGTTGATAATTGATTTTACCCTAATTTTCTAATCTAAATTATTTTAACATAATTCTAATTATAACTCCAAACTTATTTTTTCCTTTCTTTTTCCTTTTTCCTTTTTCTCCTCCTTTTCCTTCCTCATTTTCACCTTATGCACGCCTTCTCCTCTGCCATTCACCATGCACGCAAGTGTGTGTGTGTGTCTACATATATATATATATATATATATCCCTAAGCTAAGCCTCATTTAATGTCCAACTACCCCATCCTTCGCTCCATTTCAATCAATGAACAAAAACAACCGAGAAACCCTCTCCTTTCTTCCCTTCCTCCTTCTCGTCATTGCCACAAACACCACAATAACCCAACAACACGCCCTTAACCGTTGCTTTCCCTTTTCTTTTGGCCCTTATTGACATTCCTCCCCCTTTTAGAGACGCCCCCCGCCACCATTGCCACCCTCCAACCTTTGGCCATACTCATCGTTCCTCACCCATCATCTTCTATCTTTTCCACCGTTGCTCCCCCAAACCTTCGGTATCCACTACCATTCCTTCCCCTTGAGCAACATCCCTCCTTTCCACTCCCCTACCTCTAACAACAGCATCAGTGTCATTGCTACCCCCTTGCTTTGGCACTTGTGTCATTCAATCCCTCTTAGTTACACAAGTTTCAGCCGTTGCAACTGTGAGCCTTTTGATTTGATTTTTACTCCTTCTTTCAATCTCCTTTACCTTATTTTTTTCCTTAGTTATATCCCTAAGTTATAATTGTGTTTTATCCTTATTAATTAGGTGATTGTATGGAAGTCTTGGAGGAGTCGAGATAGGTTATAAGTGCTTAGAGACCAGTTGAAATGCCCCAAAATTTAGCTAACCCTAATCACGAGTAATTAATATTGTAATCTAATTCTAATATCGGAAAATTTATATTTCTATTTTATCCTAAGTGTAACACCCCTAAAATGATGACTTGAAATTTTCATTTTGTGGAAGCGATAATTACAAAATAGTGAGTGTTACCGCCACACTCAACATAAGTCCGGTCTCCTCACCTTCCTTATGTCAAGTGCTAAGGCTCAAAACAAGTCAGGTCAAACAAAAGCGAGAGAAAGACGATACATAAACAAAGGTTTTGCAAATAAGAGATTATCCGTACAATAAGATCATCTAATAAATAAGTGACATAGGAGCTCGAGAAAAACAATCAAAAAGGGCACATGAAGGTGTGACATTGGTTTACCCTTACACTCATTCGGTCCTCCACAATATTACAAGAAAAGGGGGAATAGGGATAGGGTCCACTCACTCCCTTAGTTTAACTAGTCGTCTGGATGATGCTCCTCAAAATCTTCCAGCCACTGCATGCCACGAACGTACTCCTTTGAAAAGTGATAGTATCAGTACGACTTCCTCGTACTGAGTAAATCACAACGCCTCCAGAGAGGTAGCATACCCACATTGCACTTAACATACAAATAAAGGATTCTAACAAAACGCATACATCACATGCAAACCCATAATTCCATAACACGAATCCACATTATAGTTGACAATGCTAGTTAGAACAAAAATTCCTATCAAGGGTACCGATAAACATACTTCAAATTTCTCAACCATTTCAAGGTATTAACAGTCATACTTTAAACATAACAGGGAAAGTTGTTAATATTCCAAGCAATCCTACCATGCTCAAGCCGCACCTAATCCAATTATTACAGATGTATTATGGTGTGTGTCTAATCTAGTTATATCATTCATATATCAATTCTCGAGTGGAATACAATCTCATATCTAGGACAGTGACCATTAAGGAGGTACCACCAAATCACAAGGCAAAGCTTGCCAAGGAAGCCACACGACATATCAGTCGTCCATACTAAACCTCAAAACCCAAGTCCTTGAGTACGCGTACCCTCTATAGGGTGTATGGAATACCTATAGAGTATAAGTGGGCTCCTCGACCCGAAGGCCTAACTATGCACTCAGGGCCCAAATCCGAGGTATGAGATTCCTTTCCAAACTCAAGTCTTCCTCTTTAAGTGGTTAGTGTCTTATGAAATTTCAAGTTATTAATTCAAGAATGCCAAGGTCCATAACAATACAATTTATCCATCAATCAATTAACCAAGGGACCACGAGGGTCTCCACACTAATCAATCATCCAATGTCAAATCCAAAGGACTACGAGGGTCGCAACGATTCCAAGCCAACACTACCGAGGGTTAGGCATCATGCCATAGCCCGAATAATTATCCAATCTAGCTATTCAATCCATTCATCCAATTATTTTCAATATTATTCTAAGGCCAACACTTAAGTCAACTAGTCCAATTATTCTCTTTGAATCACGTTTTTTCCTAATGACCAAAATGCCCTTCAACCTATAACTACCACATTTTCCTTCACTTTATTACCATATTTACCCCTATAGGATATTTGTCATGAAGATGCTAAAATAGAATAGCCAACAATAATTTATCATACAATAAATTTCTTTAGTACGACAAAAGACCATATTACCCCTAAGCATGGACATAACATAATACACATATACAATCCTAGCATGCAATTATAGCATATTATAATATTCATGAAAATTCCACGAATAACTTTCAAATACAAATCATGGTATACCAAAATTTATGTTTCTACCCCTAGAACATGTGACAAGTAATAATCACCATTGAAACATATTTATACCCTAAAGCTAACATGCTATATGTCTAATTTATCTAAAATATTCAAGGAACACATTTAACTCATTAGTAGGTCTAGCATAAAATACAACAATTTTTTAATTGAACCCTAACCCTAGACATGCACATTTTTCTCTAGCAAAGATCCGTAAATATTGTCATAGGCATATACTCTTAATTTTAGAATACTACCGAGGCATGTATGAGTTATTAGATATTAACATGACAGCATATATTATTCTATACATCATAATATTTACATAAAGACAAACTACAACATGCTTTCATTTTCCAGCAAAAATATAATTTATTTGATAACCTCAACCTAGCATAATTTTTTTTATCCTAGATAATTAACCTATCATTTTCATACAAAATTCTACCATCTACGGATTAGTTGGATTTACCTCCAAGCTATAAAAATAATACCACAGAAAGCCTCTTCCAAGGATACCTTACGCAAGGTCGAGATTACCTAAAAATTAATAACACCATCCACACAATTATGTATGCATTAGTATCTATACTAGATAAAATAATTAAATAATAGCCTATGGGGACTAATGCTAAAATAAGCTTAGGAAAATTTTATTCAAGGCTGTGGGTACATGGCACTACCATGTACCACACACATCGGAGGGGGAGGACACTTACGCTGGAGGGTGCTGCTGCTAGGGTAAGGTAATGCACGAAGGGAAGAGGGAGGCTTGATAGGGTTGAAGATTGGGGGTTCTCGGCAGTTGGCTCGATGGTGTAATGGAGCAAGGTGGAGGGCTGATGGTCAGGTGGACACTTGCCACTGGAATGGGAGAAGGAAGAGAATCGAAAGGGTGAGGGGGAGGAGGAGAGGCTACAGGTTGAAGTTGAAGAAGGGAAGGAGGATATCAGGAGGAATGATGGGGCGTGCATGGGGAAGAGGAGGAGGCTGCATGGTCTAGTTCGGGTTGGATGATACTAGTTAGTTGTTGGTGCAGGGGGTTGCGTGCATAGGGAGAAGGAGAGCTGCATGCCGAGGCTGGAGTGCAGGTTGTTGCATGGGGGAAAGGGAGTGGCAGCTGAACGGTTGGGCTGGGTGAGGCATGCATGTGTGCAGACTTGGGGAAGGGGAAGGGCTACACGATTTGGTTGGGGGGTTGGATGGTTAGTGTGGCTGGTGTTGCAGGTATGGTTGGGGTTGGGTAGTTTGGTCGGTTGGTTGGGGCTGCTAGGGGTCATGGTTGTATGTATGGGGAAGAGGAAGGGGCTGCATGGCTGGTTGGTTGCTAGGATGGATGGGGTGTACAAGGAAGGGTAAGGTGAGGTGTGCGTGCATGCATGGAGAAGTGGAAGACGGCTACACCGGGGGGAGGTGCCTACCGAAAGGGGGTTTTAGGTTGGATTAGGCTATGCTTAGGGGTGCAATAATGATGGAGATTAGGTTAATAATTAGTTAACAAGTATAATAAATAGCATTAGACTTTTAAGGGTATATTAAATACTAAGGAAGAATCCTACCCATTCCATATTTCTATTAATACCATTATTATTAATATTATTATGATCATAATCATCATCATCATCATCACCATTATTATTATTACTACTACTACTACTACTACTACTACTACTACCACCCTTTATTATTATTATTACTACTAATATTATTATTCTTATGATTATTGTTATCGATATTATTTTAATAATGTTATTATTATAAGACTATTGTTATTACCATCCTTATTATTTTGATCATTATCGATACTATTCTTATTATTGTTGTTATTACCATTATTTATTATTATCTTTCCTCTAATTATAAATACACTAGCCTAGATTATTATCACAATTTAATAGTTATAGGCTTACTCAAAATAATGAGACATCCAACCTAACATAATTCTGTGATAATTTACACATGCTAATCAAATTTTAAGTTTTGGATATTTAAATTAGGGTTTATTAAAACGGAATATTACACTAAGTCTCTAATCCTAAATCTTAGCGTAATCCTACTTTTTATTTGAGGTTATAAATATATTGTCTAACCTAAAACTAATTCCAAATAATAATTTAATTAAAACTATCCAAATACCCTAACCTAATTTATTTTAACCTAAATCTAAACCCACACCTTTTTCTTTTTCTTCTCATTTCCTTATTTTTTTTTATTTTTCTTCCTCTATCATTCCTCTCCCCTCCTCTCTTATTCTCTTCTTCTTGTGTGCATGGTTTTGCTATAAAGCCTACCCCTCTACCCCCCATCAACTTTCCCCACCTCAGTTCTAAGGTCAGGGTTAAAAAAAATTCTCGATCACCACATCTCCTCTCCCTTTTCCTACGTGCATGTGGTTATATAAGGCACATTTAATGCCTGAACCTACCCCCTTCTCTCTCTAATTTTTTTCAAAATATTACCCCCGAAACACAGTTTCCCCCTCCTTCTTTGCCCCTCCTTGCTATCACCAAAACCACCCAAGATCACACCCCCACCGGTGAGCCCAACTAAGGTACCAACACCACCACTGGTAGCATTTCCTATACCTTCACTCCTAGCACCGACCAACTTTTCCATTCTCTCATCCCATCCTCCACCCAAACCTACCACAACCTACCCCCAAGCACCGGCCAAACCAGCTGTTGCTATGCCCTCCATTCGACTATTTTCACCACAACACACCCACTACCTATGGCAACAACCACAGCAACCCACCACTACCTTTTGGCTATTTCTACCACAACTCACCACCCTCCTTCAGATAAAACCAATGTTCCTCACCTCCACCCTTCATCCAAACCTTCCATTTCCACCCTCCTTATTTCACCCCTTCAACCAATCCCCCCTTGTTAAGCTTGGCTGAGACTCCTTCGAACCTTGGTTTGGTTTTCCCCATTCTTTCACCCTTCCATTACCTTAAACCCTCATTAATTATATAATTTAATTCTAATTATGTTTTTTTAATTATTCTTAGGTGATACTCCAAAGGTCCCGAAAAAGGCGAGATAGGATAAGTGTGCTTAGAGACCGAAGCCTTTTTCATAAGGATATTAGTCATTGTTTTAGTGTTTTGTGACTAAATGGTTGTATGGTTATGTGTATTATCATGATATCATTATTATATAGTTAGATGAATTTTTTAATGATATGATATGATAAGATCATATGGCTTATATAATAGAAAGAGAGTATGAATAACAAAAGATGTGCTAATACGATATTACTACAGTAGGTTGTATTTTTTTGGATTAGTGTAACTTGTGGGTGAGTAGTATGGGTCTAATAGGGTATTGTAAGTATGAAATAAGTATATTTAATATGCATGATGATAAATGGATAATTTAGAAATAATGATATTGATGATATAAGATTTTCGTAAAATAAGGGCTTTCGGCTATCTATAAGGGTATTTTGGTCAATATGGCCTAATATGGGAATTTTGGTATTTTAAAGTGTTTGGAGTATTAAAATATTCTAATAATATCATTTGGAGATATTTTTGTGATTATGAACTTTGTAAGTTTCCCCAAAATGAGAAAAAAGGTATAAATTGGGAATAATAACCTCCAAAAGGTAATTTTATTATCACATGTGTAAAAAATTAGATTTAGACCACGAATTTTAGATATGTTGTTAATATTGGTATTTTAAGGTTGTATATTAAATTTGGTAATTTTAAGAGCTTTATGGGAAAAGTTATGACTGACTTGTAAAATTAGGGTTCGGGAGCTTTGTGAATAGTAATTTTTGATATAGGGTTGTTATCACATGTGTCAGATGTGGGAGTTAGACCTTGAATTCCATGTATGTTAATAATAATAATAATATTTAAGGAAGATATACTAAATTTAGTGGGTAAATGATCAATACGGGAGAAGTTATGCCCAACTGTTCCGCTGGTTTAAGAATAGTAGTTAGGAGTAGTTGCCGTGATATATATTGGATCCATTCTACTAGATGATAATAGTGGCTCGGGAGATTTTTTCTCCTAGAGGTGCTTCATTCTATTTCATCGGATTAAAAATAGTAGGATCTTTAAACTCAACATAAATAAGAGCATGGATTATGATCGTATATAATAATGGGCTTCTGGAATCAATATTTATTATACCTTATGTTATTGTGCTCACTTATGATTCTATATGACTTATGTATTTTGTGTAACCTGTATATGACTATATTTTTACCTTACTCTTAACTCTTGAAAATGAACTTATGACTTACGTAATGTGTTTACCTACTTTAATGTGTTATGTATCTGTGAATCAATCATAAATAAGACATTAATCATTTAAAGTAAAAGATCACGTGAATTGGGCCAAGGTGATGTTTTTTTTCTAGATCTATTCCGCCAAATGACAATAGTGGCTCGAGAGTGGTTTACCTTGATAAGGTGATGTTTTTATAATCGTTTTGTTGGATGATAATAGTGGCACAAGTGTGTTATCCCTAAGAGGTGCTTCAATCCGTTCTACCAGATTAAAAATAGTGGGGCCCTCTACTCATCATGTGTAAGAATATGAATTGAGTAACCTAATGGATAAGATATTAATGATTTAAAATGGCAGAGTACGTAATTCGGGACCAATGTGATGCTTTTAGATTTGTTCCACTAGATGATAATAGTATCTTGGGAGTGTTTTTCCCTAAGAAGATGATGTTTTCATATCTGTTCCACTACATGTTAATAGTAGTTTAGGTTTGTTGTCTCCAAGAGGTGTTTCAGAATGTTACACCTATTTAAGAATATTATGGTCCCTAAACTCAACATAAATAAAAGAATGAAAATGGTTACATCTAACAAAGAGACCTATATCAGTATTTACCTTATGAGACTTTTCGTAAATTGTATGTGTACTTATCATCTCTTATGAATGTATGTATTTATCTATATCCCTCACTCGATAGTATAGGTACCTTAATTAGTACATAGCGTAATGACCATCCTTTTCATGGGTGTTGCTCATTATTATGAGCAAATGACCCCGTATGTCTTTATACAGGTCTTTGAGGAATAGCTGAATGATTTTGCTACTTCTGATGCATTGTGTGGGGAGGAGTGACATTTTATATGTATTGGGTGTTTGGGTGAAGAGTTATGTTGTAATATCCCAAATTGAGTGGAGTGCTATAAAGATTGATTTGGCTACTTATATCAACATGATATATCATCCTTTTGGTGATTCCATCCTAAGAACTCCACAGTTAAGCGTGCTGGCCGTGGAGTAATTTTAGGATGGGTTCCCTACTGGGAAGTTTCAGAATTTTTTTAAAAATTTCTCAAGAAGCGCGTGAGTGAGGACAAAGCGTGCTGAAAGGACTTGTGTTGATCTGTGGGGCCAGCCGATCAATCCAAAAGCGCTCCAAGGTAACCCCCGCATGGTGGTATCAACTCGGGGTGTTACAAATGGTATCAGAGCGAAACCGCGACCGTGAGCTGAACTTGGATGAGTCAGTCAACCACCTAGCGGGACGATTCTTGGAATGAACTATATTGAGACAGTCATTGGTTGAGGCGCAACGAGGATGTTGCATTCTTTGAGTGGGGGTGAATGTAATACCCCAAATTGAGTAGAGTGCTATAAAGATTAATTTGGCTACTTATATCAATATGGTATACCATCCTTTTGGTGATTCCATCCTAAGAACTCTACGATTAAGCGTGCTGGCCATGGAGCAATTTTAGGATGGGTGACCTACTGGGAAGTTTCAGAATTTTTTTAAAAATTTCTCAGGAAGCGCGTGAGTGAGGACAAATCGGGCTGAAAGGACTCGTGTTGATCTGTGGGGTCAGCCGATCAATCCGAAAGCGCTCCAAGGTAGCCCCCGCATGGTCATATCGACTCGGGGTGTTACATATGTTATCCAGATGATATTTTTACCCATATACCTTTTGGACTCTTTTATGCATGGTATCCCTTAGTTTGCATTCTATTATTGTAACCCAGAGTTAATCTCCAAACTCGTACTTGTATTTATAAAAGCTTCTCTCATTTTTTAATTACCTTATTTTATTATGAATGGTTTTAACCTTGTGATTGATGTAAGGATGGTTTGGTAAACCAAAATTATGTCAGTTATGATAGTAACACCCAATATTTTGATTATATGCTCCTGCTATAAATTGAAATTTTTTAGTAGCAAATTTTGGGGTGTTACAATGGTGTCCTTTTTAGTATGGATACATGTCATAATTAAGGTTTTTCTGTTAAATTTTATGTATGATTATGTAGATTATCATGTTGTTATGATTATGTTTTTAAATTCACGTTATTAGTGTTATGATATGATAAGGTGAATCATATGATGAAAAGTTTGTAAGAATGAGAAAGCACGCACTTATACCATATTGTCACTAGGGTTGTGCATTTTCGGATATCTGCATCCAAATGGATATTTTTTTCAGATATCCGATCTGATCGGATATTGGATATCCAACATCCGAATCCGCATTCAAATAATCCGGATATTCGATATTCCGGATATCCAAAATATCAGATTGGATATCGAATATATCTGATTATTGTGTCCAAATATCCACTTTTCTTTCAATACCTATGATCCTGTATTATAATCTATAATTAAAAAAAATTACAGAAACACTTCTTTAATTCAAGAATTTATAATCACTCAACCTGCATACAAAATTATACTAAAACTACTCAACCTGTATACAAAAATTACACTAAAATTACTCCAACAGTGAAGAAACCTGCATTTAAGAGGTACAAATCAAAGGAACATTATCGTGTTGCAAAACGCCTCATTCTTTGAAAACTTTCTTCCCATATTTTATCAAGAGTAGCCTTGAACTCCAACAGTGAAGAAATCATATCTTTATCTTTCTCCTCATCCATAACAATAGCCTGCCCTGTTCTCCTAATGTACAAGTTCAGTCCCTGCCTTAAATATTTAAAGGCATTCACCCTCAAGAACAACGTGTACATTCTCTAGAGGTCATCAATACGACTTCCATCCATCAGCATCATGAAACCCTGCCTCAAGATAAATATAAATGGAGCAAATTCATTGACAAGGTCCAGCGAAAATATTACAAAGGAAGAATAGATTAGTCTTGAATTAAACCTTGTCAAGTATTGCAGAAATATGATGCTCAAGTAGTTGTTGTTCATCTGTTGAAACAAGTGCCTTCCTGGTACTAGCATCCAAGTACAATAAACACCTCTCATGCTCTTCTTGTAACCTCATCTGCAAAGCATCAATCTTAGTCCTTCAATAAGATAGAAATGCATGATCCATAAATCCAATACCATCATGAATTCACATAAATGAGAAAGCGAGACCAAAAATACCTCTACATGCTTCAAATAATCGAGAACATCTGACTGTTGCATGTATTTTACACCCTCAGATGCATAAAATTCTTCAGTGCATGCAAGGAATGGTTTTTCAAAGATCTTGATAGATTCCCAGCGCAGAAAACATCTTCAAGAGATGGTTAAGACCAATCTTGTCCACAGGTTCACCTAGCCTAGAAGATCAAAAACCAGATAATATATTGTCAAAATGACACCATTCACTCTCCCTATGTTTTTTTTGGCTTTGTCAACACAAACTTGTTTATTAACCAGCTTCCACTCATAATTTAACATCCCAACAGAAAAAAGTACACATGATGAAATAACTTCAAAGCATAAGATTATGCCACAAAAGCTCACAGAAAAGGATGTAACCCCTTATCATACAAAAATATATGTTACTGTGAAAACCAATAGACATTCATTGTCCAAGGCCAGGCAAGAAGATATTGAACACAAACAAACAAGAAGTCACCCCTTCAGGAGGCTTTTTAAGCATGGAATATAAAATAAAATGTATTCTCCAAGTGTTTAATTATTGTGCCACTATATTCACCGAATGATATGAAATCAATGGTTCAATTATCAGCTCCATAACAATTAGTAGATTCACTTAAGCACCGAGCAGGAAAAAAAGAAAAAAATAGCATGCCCTCCGATTAGATGAGTGAGACCCAGACTAACCTTTAGTCTCAACTCCACGGTAACAGCTTATGATCCTGCAGACCTTAAATCATATCAAACTAATGCCAACACCAATCCCTGATGTCCCCGCTGAAGCAAACTCATTCAGCGGCTTGACCTGCCAATAAATTTATAACAAAAATGAGAGGCGATGATGAAATGTACATGTCCCCAATATGTGATAGAAGGGGCATAAAACATATCTATTGAAAAGTGAGATAAGTAAAAGTATCGGTTATGGGCAGAGATGTAGAGTGAATCTGATGAAAATGACTGAAAGATTACCATGAGATATGCATTATCTTCAAGCCAAGGGTTCTCTTTCAAAGCTCCATGACCGCTGGTCTCTTAGAAACCGATGAAAAGGCTAGGGGATTCCTACACTAAGAAGATACACAATGTTTCCAATATTACCTATATGTGTGTGGATTACCTACTAGTGGACCTAAATTTACTTGGTGTAACCAACAAGACCCCCTTCAAAGTGTAATTTACCCTACATAGAGGAGTGGGGAATGCAACATGAATTAACATATTTGATCATTGTGCCCTAGAAGTTTAATTTAAGCACAATCTCAACAAGGAGCCAAGCCCTTTAGATTATGTAATTTCTGGCCAAATCATTTTTGTAACACCTCAAAGTTTAATTCAATTTTTTTTCTCTATTCTTGCAGAAGATAAATGTAAAATAATTGGGTGTTAACACTTAATACCATACTCAATTACTCATTATGATTTTGGTTATTCTACCATTTTCATATCAAGTATAAGGCAAAAAATTAATGAGTCTAAACAAGATAACAAGAAACTAAGAGGAATTTTATGAATATAAATAAAATTTTAAAGATAACAAAAAAGGAGACCGAAGAATAAACAATAAACGGTCAACAAAGATAATAAAATAAAAATCCAACAGCAAATAAGCCTAGAAATTAGTAGAACACTAGCAAACAAATAGAGTATCCCTAACCAAGTAACCATCCCACGATTCCTAACTGTAAATCAGCCAAAAAACATAAATACCAGCCTATGCAGCAACAAAATTGACCAACATCACCAACCAACAACAAACTCGACATCAATCAACACAGAAATGTTTAAATCAGCTAAAGAACTATATAAAATAAAAATTAAAGAACTTTACCTCACATATACTCACTGTCTTAGCCAACCGTTGTTCGAAATATAAACCCTAAGAACAAGGATCAAGTCAATAACATAGAAAAATATAGCGGGTGTAAATGGAAATGATAAATGATAAATGACAAACAAAACAAAACAAAAATGAAAAGAACGAAAGAAGAATAGCACAACACTTACCTTGGATGATGAAAGGCGACCGAATTGACAACGAATCAGCCGTGGAGCTCGGAAGTAGAGTTGAGGAAATGGAAGAGAAGATTGAAGAGGAAGGAAATGGAAGAGGATCGAAGAGGAAGGAAATGGAAGAGGATATCGAAGAGTTAAGGTTTCAATTTCATCCTTGGACAGGAAGAAAATCTATGAGGTCTCGACGTCTCGTGACTTTGTCTGCGTGAGTGCGTGTGCCTGTGGTGTGTGTGGCTAAGCCTGAGAGGCTAAGTCGCGACTCGCGAGTCACAGATGACAGAACACAAGTGCGGTACTATGCACGTGCGGGCTGTGTCGTGGGTTGTCCCGTGGGCCGTGGCCATAATCCCAAAGGTCTAGTAACTAAGCCGTGCGGAAAATTTATTATAAGTTTGAAACTAGATGTTAATGTTTGTAATTGGAAAGAAAAAATAGATTATAAATTGGATTAAGCTTAAACCGGATATATTTAGCGGATCGGATAATTCACTACAAATTCGGATCGGATATCCACTCCGGTTAAATTTATGTTTGACCGGATCGAATATCCTCTCCAATTTTCAAAAACCGGATAGGATATCCAAAATTTCGGATCGGTTTTTCGGATTTCGATTTTTTTGCACAGCCCTAATTGTCACGATATGACATATTTGTAAACCCTAAGTGAATTAGTATGATATATAGTATTGTAATATGGATTTGATAAAGTATGATAAGTGGAAAATATGTATTATTAATATTTATGGTGATGTAATAAATTGAGGATTAGAAAATAATGAGATCAGACATATAAGGTTTTTCGTGAAATAAGGGTGTTTGGCTATCTTTAAGGGTATTTTAGTCAATATGGGTTTAATATGAAAATTTTGGTGTTTGATGTGTTAATTGGATTAAAATATGTTAATAATTATCATGTGAAATGTTAGGAGTAATTATGAATGTCCTAAGTCCAAATAAAATGAGAAAATTCCTTAAATTAGGAATATGTAATCCTAGAGACAATGTTATTATCGCATGTGTAAGACATTGGATTTAAACAATAATTTTTGTATATGTTATTAATATTGGAATTTTAGGAATTTATATTGAATTTAGTGATTATATTTATCGTATGAAAAATGTTATGCATAACTTGTAAAATTAGGGTTTCGTAGGGGTTATAAATAGTAACTCTTGAGATAGAGTTGTCATCGCATGTGTGAGACCCTAAAGTTAAACCTCGATTTTAGGATATGTTGATAATAATAATATTTGAGGAATATATGTTAAAATTGGTGGATAAATGAGTAGTATGGAAAGAGTTATGCATATAAAGTGAAACAAGGGTTTCTTAAAAATAAAATATGGCATTTTTCCTTAGGGGAATGTTCTGATCTTCATGCGATTATGTTTTATGTGTGGTGGTTAATTATGTTAAGCTGTATTAGGTTCCTTGCATATGCATGTCTGCATGATGAATTTAAGATAAATAACCATAAATAAGATATAAAACATTGAATGTAAAAGAGCATATGAGTTATGACCGGTTATACCTATCTATTCCACCGGATGAGAATAATGGTTAGGAGCTTTATGTCATAAGGTCGTATATTATTGGTATAGTTCCATTTGTAGAGAATAATGGTTATAAGTGTTTTGCCCTATGTTTCTATATTATTGATACTATTCCACTAGTTGAGAATAGTGGGGTCCCTAAACACAGTTTGAAACAAATCATGAGAATGATTATAATCATCAATAAAATATTATTCATTTAAAGTAAAAGACTATGTAAGTCATGATAGGTTGTACTGGTGCATTCCACTAGACGAGAGTAGAGGTCAGAAGCCTTATGCCACGGGGTTGTATATTATTAATACCATCCCACCTATTGAGAATAGTGGGGTTTGTGAACTCAATGTAAATAAGATTATGGGACTTGATTATACCATTATCAATGTGAGACTTGAAACCGATAAATGAGTTTCTATTACCATGTGTTAATATATATGTATGTTTATTCTTTACTATGACCTTGTGATTTGTAACCTTTATTGACTGTATGGTTACCTTATTCAATACGTAATGTACTAACCATCATTTTAATGGGTGTTACTCATTCCCAAGAGTAGAGGGCTTGAGTGCTTTTGTGCAGGTCAATGAGGACCCATTGGATGAATGTGATGCTTATGATGCTCTCTATGTGGAGGAGTGATTCTTATGCATCATGGTTGGTGGTAGAGTCATGTTATCTGATGGTTAGCTTTTACCCGGATATCTTGTTGGACTATTATTTTCATAGATTCCCTTTTTATGTAGTTGATATTGTATCCGAAGTTAATCACCAAAATCATATTTTAAGTTTATGAAAATTATCTCATTTTCTACTTATCATGTTTTATGTTCTAATTATCCTGCCTTATAATTGATGTAAGGATGGTATAGTAAGACAGAATTATGTCGATTGCCACGGTAATGTCCAACTATTTTAATTTTACGTTGCCACTAAAATGAAAATTTTTAGTTGTAAAATTAGTGATGTTACAAGTAAATACTAAAAAAATTAAATAGGACCAACTGTTGCTAACATGATTCATACTTGGTTCTACTACGTATATACAAAAGTAGCCAACCATTTCGGTGCAAAAGATTTTGAGAAACATCAAACATCACTAAGATTTGGAATATATATATATATATATTTATATTTTGAAATCCCACACATAATTGATGCAAAATGGCACAAAAAAGAATCAACTCTGTGACCCTCTACCAACATATACAACGCAACTGCCAACCATTTTGTCCTTAAGCTAATTCAAGTGAAAGATAGTGGAATATGATTTCATAGAATGGGACTTAACCTCTAAACCAATGGTGTCTCGTGACACCATTGATAACATGTTGCTCTGCCTTTTACATCGAATATATATGTATTTTATACTTCATTTCATACTACACATTGTTTTATAAAATTATTATATGATAAAGTTCAAACAAATAATGCACATCATTTCATTTTATTTTGAAATATTGATTATTAAATATAACATAATTTTATGGTAAGGTTATAGCCTAATTATTGAGGATGAAATTCTAAGCATTTATATATGATAGTATGTACTTGTTCTTATGATCTCTCTATAAATAAACATTTTTAATGTTTTTAATGGGATTTGGAGAGGGGGGACCACACACACACACATATATGGGCTAGAAATCTAAATAACACCTCACAGATACAAGTACTTCCTTGTATTTACTCTTTTGCCACAAATATATAGACGAGGTCCTTTTTCAGTAAGTGCTTAAAGTTGTAAGGTTAATTTGGTTCACTACATAACCAAAAATTAAAAAACACGAGTACATAAAACGTATCAGGTGAAAGAACAATTCTCTCGCTCTCTCCTTTTTTCCGTAGGGTAGTATGCTCCACGTATTATCAAAGAAGGTCTATGTATCAAATGTCATATTTAGGAATGCTTTCAAAAGGGATTTTATATACTTTTTTAATACTTACATATCTATATTTATTATTATATTATATCAATAATAACTCATGATAAGTAATTGCATTGCTATAGAAAATGAAATAAACGACAGTTGAATCAAGAGTATATGTGGCAACTTCGAACCACCAACTAATGCATTATCATGTATACTATATACAACTGTTGGAACACTGTCTTATAAAGTGATAAAAATTATTCAAAAATTTTTGGCACTAGATTTTGTATAGTGGTTTTAAGTAAAACCCTACATTATAAAGTTACTATACACGACTGTAGCACATAAAATATGGTCGTATATACACTTTTCAAAAATAATTCTGAAGTTGTAGGATGCAAATATATGGTACTTATGTCATAAAACTTCATATTAAGTCACTATACACAACTATTTTGATTCATAAATATTGTGTATATTTTTACTAGAAGAAGGGATTTGGCACAGATAATATACAATGATTAATTGATTCTGTTATAGAAAAATTGTTTATTGTCCATATACACAATCCAATTTATGATTAAAGAGACCAATGCACACTAGAACCGGACCATATTATTTCTCGTACAAAAAACCTGCACATGATTTTTAGAATGCTTTGGCAAGCATCATTACTTTACAACCACACTTGCACATCTAAAACAAGCTATAATTCACAATGTTTTCATCAAAATAATGTAAATATTATGCTTTCATTATCATACAAAACCTCTTATACAAAATTTTGTTCCATTCATAAGCACACTATAAATACCAAAAAATTACACAAGTATATACAACCAATAATTGATCCTACTCAAGTTCATCATATAATTTAATAATAAAACCTAACAATTATTTTCTAACTTTATCAATATTGTTTTGATTATATTTACCCCACTCATTGAGGAGATAGTCCTCTGGAAAAAGAGTATACTCTTAGTATTAAATTATATGGGTTGATACATCCAACTAACCATAATTAATATATGAACTAAAGAAAATAAATATATACTTCTCCTTGTCGCATACAATGTTTGTAAATGATTTTCTTAATGTATCTCATAGTGCAGTATCTGTAACTGACTTCATATTGTTTTCGTGGACACTAGAAAAAAATTATCTTATGAGTTTCATGCTAAATACTTAAAAATAAATGACACAATCCTAAGTTTTGTGCCAAGTCATATAGATTTGTAGTGCCCTTCCCTTCTTTTGTGACCCAAAGTATGCCTTAAATGCACTAATTGATGCAATAGACATATTTGAATACTTTTTGTGTATATAAATGATTCTAATATGGCTTATATATATAAATATTTACCTCTTGGTAAGTATTCTTAGTTCTAATTGAGGATCTCTGCCGATTGAATTGAACTAATATGTGGTCCCTAAAGATGGATGCAATACTAATAGTATCCAATGTGTATTAAATGGAAATGGAGTAAAATTGAGGAGATGTGGAGCCATATTTATTGTGTCAACCAAATATGGAACATGATCCAAATTATAATTGTCATTGGATATTGTGCTTGAACATAAAAATTTATAAACATTCAACCAACCTATTACATTAGATAAGAATTTTTCTTTCAAGAACCTATTACCATGAAAGAAAAAATTACACATTTGGCATCAAAATAGTGGTTTATATTAGCTATTATAATAAATTTTACCATGAAATTATTCAAATTATCTCATATATGCTATTATATGTTAACATTATAAGATATTTCCATGTAACAAGTGTAGGAGATTCTCTGCCCCAATCTAGAAATCTACATCAACTTCTTTCATATGCAAATCGGATAGAAGTAAAAATCTAATAGAGCCTCCACCCAAAGATAATGTCACACCCATGTACATCCTAAATTGATATTTTAGGTCTCAATGCTTGATTGCCTTCTTCACCAACGTCTGTTGGGCTTTCTCATACTTCATTTAGTTTCTATCCCTCTTGCTAGGATTATAGTGATAATATTACCACCCTAAGTGAGAAAGAGTGGAAAATATAATTATCATGACATATATATATAACTATATATATATATATTGCCACTAAAAAAAAGAATGTCCTTCAAATCTTTCATTGAAATAAGGTCATTGATGTTTAATGAATATCATTTAGGAACCTTCACTCCATGAAACCACTCATAGAAAAATATCTTCTCTTTTTTTTTTTTAAATAAAATAGTATAACATGTAGGGGTTAAAAAGGTTCTAGTTTCTAGCTTTTGCAGATGTATTTCTAGTATTATACTCATGTCGACCAAGTCTAACAAAGTATTGATGTCAACTTTTATCTTTCTTTTTTTGCATATCTGTAAGTGTACCTATTCAATAATTAGATACACTCTTCTTAACATGCACAACATAAATACAATGTTGTGTGTACAAGTCCTTTCAATATGGAAGGTCAAACAAGATTGACCTCTTCATCCATCCAGTTGAAGGGGTTTTTTTCTTCTTCTTCTTTTTTTTCAAATGGAAGATTCAAAACACTCACTTTTTAAAATATTTGTTGTCCCATGAGTATATTTAGGACTCTTACTTCTTTAACTTTTCCATTAAAATCCTTCTTTTATCTATGATAATAATGATTCATAGGTAAGAATCAACAATGTCTAATATAGGGAAGAATCTACTCTTCGGTAGCGGGAGAAATTTTGTGTTATCTTTTATAAATAGGGCATGTATAGTGTCCATTCACACTATAGCTAGAAAGATTACCCTAAGCCTGAAAATTATTTATGGTACAAAATAACATCACTATCTAGTTAAAAGAATTTGGGCTCTGTGCATCAACTACTTCAACTTCGTGATCTCATATGTATTTTGAATCCTCAACAAGGGGAGAAAAATAAACATCAATATCATCACCCACCTAATTTGGACCCAATATAAGCAGTGACAACACCATTTGTTTTCGCTTCATGCATAATGATGGGGGAAGGTTATAGATCACTAGAATAATATGCCATAGAATATAGTTGGTGTTGCCTTTAAAAGGGTTCATTCCATCTAAACAAAGCATAAGCCACACGTTTCTAGCTTCACCATCAGAATCAAGGTATACACAATTAATCATATTCCACTTATGAGAATTTTCAAGATGTCTAAACTTGTTATTAGAAATCATGTCTTTCACATGCTATATAGGGCTCTCCACATTTTACTAATTATATAACATGCATTGGAATCGTGGTATAATTGGAAACTACCAACACATATTATTAGGAACCTTAACCCTCTTGTATCATGGCATTCTACATTGAGGTCACCTATCTAACAATGTATATTCTATACAATACAAAATGCAATTGTTATGACAAGAACAAATATTTTCATAATTCAAGCCCATAGAGAAAAGAATCTTCTTAGCCTCATAAGTCAAGGGAGAAAACACATTGTCATTTGAAAGAGTCTCTTTTAAGAGCTTAAGAAGAGAAGTGAAGCTTTTATTGCTCCATCAATTACCTGCCTTCAAGTTGTATAATCGTAACACAACCGATAATTTTGTAAATTTAGTACAATGATTGTACAAAAGGCATCTTTGAATCAATAAATAAATTTTCAAACATTTTTTTAATGAACTCTAAAATGATATTCAAAATCATTTGTCAAGTATTCTATGTAGGTAAAGTCATCATCAATTTTAACATCATCATGGTTAGCAACACTAGGTTCGTTAAGAAGTGGCTCTCCATGCCATATCCACCTAATATAACTCATCAATCCCACAAATAATGAGATGATCTTGTATCTTATTTACAACTCTCCTTATTGTATTTACACAATCCACACATAAATATAATATTGCAAAGGATCTTCTGAATGTTGAAGGACTATCTTAAAAAAGTCTTGAAACCATTTATATATTCTTCAGACTACCTACTAGCATTTATACACTTGTGATCCATAATTAAAAATAAAATCACTTAAATTATAAATAAATATGGAGAATCTCACAGTATTATTCAAGTCAAGAAAAAATCACCAGCCTGTACACCTCAACAACATTTGTACTATAAATATCTAATACACGATTTCCATGCTTCTAGTTATTTCAGTTATATACTTTGTTTTGAGAAATAATTTGATATTATAACTAGTAAGTGATTTTTCACCTCCATAATACATATCAAGTTTAAAATATACAAACATATAGAGTATAGATATACACCACAATAACATCTACATTATAAATATACAAGACTTAGTTCAAGTCTGCAAGACAAGGACAAAATTCAAAGTATTCTTAAAATGCATACTTTCTCAACATACTTTAAGTAGAAGAGGAGCATGAAGACAATGGTGAAGAGGAGAAGAAGAAAAACAAGAAAAACTAGCAGCAAAGGCAGCTAGTTAAAGGCAAGAGAGGCAGGGGAACATTTGCTTCAAATTATGCTAATGGTCTCTCTTTCTATCGAATTGGATGAATGAAAATATGTGGGTAGCAATCTAGGGTAAACAACAATGGAGGCGGAATAAAGGTATACATAATAGTTTTAATATAATAACTACAATGTATATCATTATTATAGGAGCAATTTTTTAGTAAGGGTATACACAATAGTTATTTAACCTCAATTGGCATGTATGATTAAATTTCAAATTAAAAAAGATGAAGTATACATGAATTTTTGGTATAATAACTTTCATGTATACCTTTGATAAAAGAAAATACTCTTTTAGTTAGGGTATACACACCATTTATGAGATCAAATTGCCATGTATACTTTTGTCTTTTCAATAAAAAAAATTTCCTCTATGTTTTTTTTTAATTAGGCAATAAAAAAACAACATTTATGATATCAAATTGCCATGTATACTTTTGTCTTGTCAATAAAAAAAATTTCCTCTATGTTTTCTTTTTAAATGGTTAAGGATATACACTATAAGTTAGCTTTAAATCTCCTTATACTACCTATCATGTATTTTGATATATGTACCGGTTTTAATTGGTCATCTTCCTCTATCAATTTAAGTGTTAATGATAATTTATACTATTTTGTATTGATATATTAAATTAAGGTAGCAGTATATGCTTTTTAAAGTTTCAAACACAACTAAATATTATTCTATCTAAGAAGAAGTATAATTTATTCATCAAGAAATGATAAGCATGCTTAGTGTAGTTAACTTATCTATTTCTTAAGCTTGTTAAACATGACAAATCTATTACTATCAATTGAAAAGAATATAGAATCAATGAAAAAAGAAAAAGCATACAAATGTCCTTGTATGCAAATTTAATATTCAACTAATTTCAATATTTGCATTTATACAAACTTTTAATATCATTAGTTGGCCAAATTATATAATCCCATCATCTAGAAACAACTATTAAACTCACCGTTGATGAGAAAGATCTATTTTCAATTTGTTTGATCATGGTTTTACTAGTCTTTGATGGTTTTTTTCTTCCAATTTATCAATTATAGGAACATCTTACTATAATATGTAATATACTTATGCTTTCTCTATTGCAAAAAGAATTCATTTATTTTAAGAATATAATTTGATGATTAATTTCTCTAAGTATAATATAGCAATATTTGGGCAACAATTTATTTTCATATTATCTAATAAGTTATAATTTAAGTTGTTTGTTTTACTGTATTATTTTTAAGCTCTTAAAATCTCAATATCTACAAATTATTTACAACTTCTTTTTACTCCATAAGTAGATCTCACTACTTTTATTTAATTACCTAAAAAAATCTTATGTTATATCTTTATTACAAAAAAAAAAACCTTAACTAATTAAATTCCTCTAATCCCTCCTACATGTTTGAAATTGTTATTTCACATTAATATTAAATAAGTTACCAAATATTATTGTTACTTTAGTTATATTCATATGAAAATAAATTTTTTTACCAAATACTTTACCATATTATTACTTTATATATTATTATTTTAGATAAAATTTTAATTGCATGTTACTCTTTTATATAAAACAATATCTACATCACATAAGAACATCCATGTTGGTGCTTTAAATTTAAGGCACATAATTATTTATTCAATTATTTTTTCTCTTATCTCTCATACTTTTATCAACTTACTTTAGATTTAATTTGCTACTCTATGTTAACTCCCTCAAATTTATAACATCCAATTATTTTTATCAATCACATCACCAATCATTTATAGTTTATACTATTTAACTTTTGATTTATATTAATCTATAAATATTAATTAATTAATCATATAATAAAATATAATTAAATATAAGTTTAAAAATAATTTTATAGAGTGACTTTAATAATCAATAAAATATATAAAGCAAATTTTTTTTAATATTATATAAATATTATAATTATTATAATGATAATATATATACATCATATTATCTTAACAATAACTACATCTAGTTCGGCACAACAATATTAGGAAAATATAAATAAATACAACTTACACAAATATTACATGAACTATAATCAATAGGATCAGATACTCTAATTGTCAATCTCGGATTGCCAGATGTGTTCCACCAAATTAGATCTAAGTTAGTGGGCGAAAATATGATTTGTAACTTGAAAAACTATTTGCATATATGAATTTATGTAATATCCTAAGGAAAATTATCTGAATATGTATATCTTTCATCATCAACAATCATATTATGTAATATAATGCATGCATGCATTACTTGCTTCATTTCCTCCATGTATCAAACACATGCCATACTGCAAACAATTACAAAACATCCTTGTATCACTCAAGATGCGTGCTCAAAATCTTTTTAAAGTGGTATAGTTTTGATGAATGTTAGTCAGTTTGGATATATGTCATCTACTAGATAATATCTAAGGTGGTATTCTATGTTGTTTACCTTATAATAAACTTCTGGCGTCTGTCCTTCATAAATGTCATTAAATATTAGTGATCGAGCAAGAGCATTAAGATTATTATTTAATCCATAACGTCTAAAAAATGCATGTCATATCTAAAGATTTTAAGATACGACAACCTCTAACATGATTGTTAGGATACCATGGTCATCACAATAAAACTGACATTTCCATACAATGAGACAATTATTCCACTCCCAATGTATAAAATCGATACATCTCATCATACTAGGAAATGCACGTCTTTTGCCAATTTTAAGGAGGCATTAAAATATCATCACTATTAGGCCTTCTTAAGTATTGGGAAGTAAATAATTTATTAACACCCCAAACGAAATACCTTAGACAATTGATAGTTTTTTAATATCGAATGCACACATATTCATCTATGTAGTCAACAAATATTCCATATGCCAACATACATATCACTGTAGTGCATTTTTGCAATGGAGAAAGCTTGTTTCTACCAATTACATCACATTTCATTTAAAAATATGGATACTGATTAGTAATTGTTTTGAAAACTTGAAGGAATAAGGGTCTTCTCATTCTAAATCTATGGTGAAAATGTGTTTCATTATATGTTGTATTATCGGAGAAATAATCATTGATGACCTTCTTCACGACTTCGTTCAATGTAGATTTGTCATTTTCTTCTACTATGGTGAACCCTCTCAATTTCTCTAATAGCATCTTCAAATGTAGTATCCACGACTTTGGCAACTAATATCTTTTTAAGAGTTATGGATTCATCAAAGGATGAAACAATTGACACGGTTGGTTTAGATGAGATGTGAGAAGTGTAATTATATATTTTCTTATGTTTTTAGAGGAAGGTAGGTTGTACATGTATATGAAAGAAAACTCTTTATTTATAGGTCTTATGAGATATGTATAAGTGAATCAAACATACATAGTCACATGGGCTTGAGTCGATTCATAACTTCTAAGGCAATAATACAATGATATATGGATGTAAGGGAATCAAACATACATTGTTACATGGGCTTTAATCGATTCATATCTTTTGAGGTAACAATATAATGATAGATAGGTATAAGCAAATCAAATGGCACATTGTCACAATGGAATCAAGAAAATAATTAAACATTAGTTAAACAATAGATTACAACAATATTAGACAATCAAATACAATATATGACACAATATAATTAAGGATTCTCCATCATCCTTCTTATAATTACTTCATATAAGATATGATGATCTACTTTCTCTTGGTCGGTCATATTAGACGTGTCATGACAAATTATAGTCATATCTAATTAGTTTTCCTTCAATTGACTTAGTTCGGTCTTGTACTATTTTTGTTCAACACTATCCTTATCCTTATTTGCCGCTATTTTCTCTAATATTGTATTTCTTTGCTATACAACTTCCATAAGCTCATCGATATTTAAACCTTTACCTTTAGATTTACTACTCTATTTTGCCCTCGCCTTTTGTTTTGCTGCTTTTCAGCCCACAGGTTATACCACTAGAACTTCAGTCTCCAAAGCATCATAGAAGATGAATCCGTGTACACACCTAACTCTGAAACCTTTGCTCGCTTTGATGGAGAACCTTGCCCACTACCCTCATTCATTACCATTCATTTTGGATGGTTCTTCACAAGTTTTACATACATCTTTACTACTAAACGAACTATCATATCTTGTTTTTATATTCTTTATGCGCATACCTAATCATATCTATCTCATCAATGCCACTTTGGTTACATTGACAAATATAACTATAATAACTAATAAACTGATTAACTTATTTATTGACATAAGAAAATTAATTTATCACTATTTTCATAGCTCTTTCTAATCATCAGTCATAATATTCTTCAAATTATGCAATCACTTTTTTTTCTTCATAAATCCTTACGTTTCTGTCTATTTTTCTAAATTAAATTTTCTGAAAAATACATCCACCCACTAAAGATGGTTTCTTTTTCTTTATCCGTCCATTTACCATAAGATCGGCTTCCAACCTTACATAGAGATTCAACCCAAGTGTCATCTTCGACCTGATTTTGGATGGAATATTATGAAAATTCAGAATCACGAATAGATACAACTAAGAGAGAATTGAAATCATGTTGTAGAAAATTTTAAATATTTGAAAATTTCTAATCAAATAAAAGTGCGGTATTTGAATGTTGAAAGAGTCAAAGACTTATATTGAATGAGTGATGTGCCTCATTTGAAAATGATGGTTTTTAAAAATTTTGATAATAGCGTATACTTTAAAAATTAATTTTTTTTTGGATATTTGGAGAATTTGGATTTAGAGGATAATGATGGTATTTGATATTCTTAAAATTAAAATTTTGTGAATGTTGGATATTTTGGTTTGGAATATCTCTTGACTTTGAATTATCCAAAAAATTCAAAAAATTAAATTAAGTATGAACCATTTTTATAAAATAAAAAATTTTAAAAAAATGAAGAAGATGAATATATTTGAAGATAATATAATAATTTAATGTTAAATATAGAAAAGATGATGTGAATAATTATTGGATAGAATCTGATGCATTTATTGGTAATTTTTTTAATGTCATTACTAATAACGTCAATTTTTTTATTAAAAAAGTAATTTTTATTTACTACAACAATAAAGTCAGAATAAAAAATGTATTGAAAAAACGGAGAAACGAAGAGCATAAGGCGACGCTCAAAAAAAGTTGATGGCCGCGGCCCGCGGGCTAAAGAGTCAGTCGCTCAACCTCATGCTCCTGGTTTTCCTTAGATACTCCCAAAAATTGAGATGGCATTAAATTTGAAGTAGTTTTTAAATATTTACATATATCATCATTAAATTTGAGATCTTTATATTTAAGAATAAAAAATTATAAGTATATATTTTTATTTTAAAATAATAAAATATTTAATATTTATATAATTATAACAAATAAAAACAATAATAAAGAGTAGGATCTAGTTTTTATGATAACTTTTTTATTATACAATAATTTGATAATAAAATAATTTTTTTTTAAATATGGTACGAAATACTCTTCCCATTACATTATAAAAAATTAAAAATACATATCTGACCGAGCCTAAATAACTAAACACCAGTACTGAATACGTAGAGTAAATAACAATAATAATACTAATAAAAAAGGAGAAATTATTGGTGCCCCTCTGACAATCTTCCATAAATCTGACGCGACAGTCCTCTTCTTCACCATCAACGGGCAACTGCCCTGATTCCCGGGCAGGTTCAAACCTCGAGGTCTCACGCAGCCTCCTACTTCTACTTAGCACTTATGTCTTAGCTTCAGGCGTCCGCATCCCATCTCCTTGTCCCACCTCCATCGCCAGGCTCACCACCGTGGAAGGTGGCGAGTCGACTAGTGATCTCGGCGGCGCGCCACGGTTGATGTGGTGCTAAGAGGAGGAAATGGGTCAGGGCCCGAGTTGCAGCGGAGAACAGAGTGACAATGGCCTTATCAGGGCCATTCAAATCGGGCACTTGGAAAGGGTCAAAATTATGCTAGAAAAAGATCCAAGCAGTGTGCTGGAACTTACCGCACCCCGTGATAGGCTCTCCGCTCTACACAGTGCTGCTGCTAGTGGTCGGATCGAGATTTTATCTATGTTGTTGGATCGTGCTGCCAATCCAGATTTGTTAAATCGTTACAAGCAGGTGATTAATTCTGACTCGCTTTCAATTCAGATGCTGAACTCGTACTGATTGGCCTAGTCCAAGTCCCAACTTTCTTTGATTTACTTCCTATGTTTGATTGAAAAATTAGACTCCGCTTATGTTGGCTGCAATGACCGGGAAGATCGCATGTGTAGAAAGGCTTATTCAAGCAGGAGCAAATGTGAGTTATTTTACGCCCATCTCTCCTTTTTGTTCGTTTGGAATATGTAACTGGAAGAATTAAGTTTGGTTGATGTCTTTGGTTTGGTAGATGTTGATGTTTGATGCTCTGAATAGAAAAACCTGTTTGCATTATGCGGCCTGCTATGGCCACACTGATTGCTTACAAGCCCTTCTTGAGGCTGCCCATTCCTCCTCCGTTGCAGCTTCCTGGTATGAAGTCATCACCCTCTTCCTGTCTGCGTCCTTTTGGTTGATTGATTCGTTAATTAAATAACGGTTTCTGATTGAGCGGCTCTGATTGCTCGGCAGGGGATTTGCTAGATTTGTCAACATTAGAGACGGAACTGGAGCAACCCCATTACACCTAGCGGCCCGTCAAAGCCAGGCCAACTGTGTTCATGTCCTGTTGGATAGAGGAGCTCTTGTTTGTGCTTCAACTGGTGGATATGGGTAAGTTCCCTGGCTGTAATCTACATTTTGAATTGATGCTCATAGCTTGGCTTGTAAGTTGATAAAAGTTCCAATTGCAGCTACCCTGGGAGTACTCCACTTCATTTTGCTGCTCGTGGGGGTTCGTTGGATTGTGTCCGCGAATTGCTAGCATGGGGAGCAGACAGGCTTCAAAGAGACGCTTCTGGGTAAGTCTTTTAGTGTATATTCATCATTCAAGTATTGTATTCATGCTTTGATTTTCATTGAGCATCTACTCTTCCCAACTTTTGGCAATCATTAAACCCTTTTTTGGATCTACTTACTAAAAGTAATTATCTAAGATAACTACTTTTGGTAAGTAGATTCAAACAAGCCTAAACCAAATCATCTTTTGGCAATTTTTTTATTTATTATTTTCTATTTATTTATGCAGGTCTTTAGCTGTTGTGCACAAACTACATATTATAGAGAGCATAAATAAGTAAAAATAGGTTAAATTTATTGAGAAAATAATGTTATCTCTATATCCAGCTTAAATATTATATATGGGAATATATTCTTAATTATTTTGGAACATTTTTTTTTTAGCTTATAAGTACCTGGAATTCTGACATATTTATTCGAGCTAATCTAATAATGAATTATTCATAATGCACTAATCTTGACCTTGTAGTTAGTGTATGTGATCAATACTGTTAAGATATATCTTCTTCATTAGTGTGTCAATACTTGAGGCTTACATAAAAGTTAATATTGTAGACTATAAATCATTTTACAAATTAACAAAATCTAATCACATAACTCCAAAGTTGTTAAAATACTTTTTATAGGAAATAACACAGCTTAAGATATGTATAGTAAACAAATGCACAAAGAAATAAACAGTACATATGTTGTCCATAATTATTCTATTTCAACTATGCAAGTTTACCTCATTTCTCCATTAGTATACTAGCACTATATAATTTCTTAAATTTTAACTATGTTTATTATAAATGTACGTAAAGACAGTAAATTGTCATCAATATGCGTAGCAAGTAAAAAGCACTCAAATGAGGAATAATCTCAACAAAGACTGCTGGATAGAAAAGTATCGGCAAATTATTTGTTCAGCATATTTGTAAGTTATAAGTTTTGTAGATTTTTCTTAGCATTTTACTTCCAGCACCAGTTTACTAGATAATTAATTAATCCAGTGAGACGTATTCTTCTCACTCGAACCATTTCATTTTATTTCAGATGCGAGTTACCAAACATGTATGATAAATTTCACAAGTGTCATCCACAGACATTCATATATTATTACTTTTTTTTTTCTTTCAGTTCTGTGATCTTAGTTCATCATATTATTTTAACAAAGAAACCTTGAAAGAACATAAACTTTAAGACAGATGCCCTACTGTATGACTAGCCAAACTCTCCACTGTGTTTGTTTATTTCTTTTAGGACTTTGTTTCTTTATTTGTATATTTTCCCAAACTGTATCTTCCCATTTGTTTAATTGAATTGAGTATGCATTTTAGGTTGACTATAAATTTTGAATATGAAGGGTTGGGATCAAATTTTTATGCTATTATGAGTTTATTCAAAATTAATATACTGTCTTTTGGGTGAACTCTTCTATGTATATTGTAGTAGACTTGGAGTCCAATTAAGGTTCTAATCGATAACGGTTATCAAAATTGAATTGTAGAATGATCATAAGATCCTACAAATACCACTAAATTATGACTCCAATATATTTTTATATTACAAAAACCCATACTTGAAGTTAAAAACACTAGAAACACATTTTTAAGTTCTTATTTAGTTACTAACTAAGTTATAGCAATTAACAAGCAACACAAATTGTCGATTACATGCATAAAAAAAAATATTATATTGACTATACAAACAACAAATCTGACAACACCACAAAAAAAAGGGGGATATCTATGAATTAAATAGAAATTAGTAAACAAATAACGTCATTAGTTTGATATATTTGTTATACTTTGCATATAAAGTTTGGATTTTTTGTAAGTATTGTTTTTCCCAACATTTGACTTTGCTAATATCCCACTCGTGTTTCCTTAGTGTTTGTTGATGATCAGTATATAGTATGCACAAAATAATGGGGTTAAGATCTAAAGTTACAAAAAAAATATAGTAGAAATAAGAGGAAAAATAAATTTTAAGATAAATAGATAAAAAAATTATAGTCTATATGTAGGATCATAAAATTCTACCTTAGAAGATTCTATTGATCATACATAGAATTGTAAGATCCTACCACGATTATACTACTTTGAGATTATACCTAGGATCATGACTTTTAGATCATAAAATTGTAAGATTCAAATCCGGTATTTAACAACTATTAGTATATTACAAAGCTAATATATCAAACAAGCCTAACTCCATTTAGAAATTGGATTATCCAAAGATTATTGTTATTCCATTTCACTTTGTTGTTTTTATTATGAATATGTTCAAATCCATAAAATCATGACTGAAATTGCATGAATTCTTATGCCAAACAAAGTCTCAACTATGAATAAATTGTAGTGGATTTCCCATTCCAAATGGTTGGGACACTACAACAATATGCATCCGCTATTGCTTTTGCTCTTTAATTAGCCGAGCTACTCCAATAGCATTTGATATTGTTTTGTGTTTCTTTACCTTCATGTTCATGTTAAAGTCGTCTCGAAGTTCTGCCATGAACTAAAAGATTATTGACATGCTTCTATAACCTCTCAAACTCAATTTAGTACGTTTCTTAGGTAAGGACTTGAATAAGTCCCGTGAAGGCCTTTGGAGGGTTGTCATTAGTGATAGGACTGAGCATTGAGGATTGTTTTGTTATTTGCTGAACAAAGAGGGCCTTTGAATCTACTAAACCACGGATGCCACTGGAGTGTGAATCCCTTAACATATATAATCTCCTTAAAATCAAAGTACTATTCAGTGCCACCCATTTGGGTCCGCCTAATGAGGTGCAAAGCTTGCAACTCACTTCAGCATTTATTTGACCAAAGTTGAATTCATGATGACTAAGGGTCTCCTTGACTTCATTCGTGGATTTTGCATTAGACCCTAGTCTCCCTAGTTAGCTGGCTTTGATACCGAATGATGTGTTTGACTCGTAGATATAGAAGAAGAAGAAAAGAATAGTGATGCCATTTTGAATTATTGACAGAGGTAGAAGAAGATATCCATCGTGATCCATTGAAACATTACAACTATAAATAGTCTTACGAGAATAGTTTTCTGCCCGCAACTAATCACTAATGCTCATGACCATACTATTACCCCCTAATGTCCACACCTACGCTAATTTCATCATGAGATTAACAAAAAAGAAACTAACAAACTCTTGCATAGTTTATTGGCACGTAACACAAAAACTTTGAATTTGCCACACCGGTAGCTGGTGTTGAAGCTATCTATTACTCCTTTAACAACAACTACAATCTTCTTTCTATTATATAGTCTTTTATCACTATTGTAAATCTTGTTCCACTCGATAACATCAATATTCTTCTTTATCTTCACTATAAGATCTACATCGTCTGCACCCTGCTCTCTATCCATGCCCATTCATATATATCAATAATATTTGGAGCAACCATAGCCTAGGCAATAAAATAGCAATTGCGGTGTCGCAATATTGAAACGATGCAAAAGTTAAACTATATGCTACAGCGTAAATTTTTATTTTTATTTTACCATATACTCTAATTATTATTTATTGATCATTTGAATATAAATATTCAATCCACCAGTGTTTTATATTATATTAGAAGTATTTTAACGAGTCATTATATGCTAAATTGCCCTAACAATGCTAAAGTTGACATAACTTGAAAAAATACATGTTATTTAGTAGTACATGTGAAAGTAATAAATAACAATATTTTATTATAATTCAATGCTAACTTAGCCTAAGATACATATAGTAAATGAATAGGTAGAAATTATCATGTATGTTTTTTTAGTAGATATAAGAATTCTCAATAAATGACTAATTTATTCCAATTTATGGTGATATTTTTCGATTCATCGGCTGATAAAATGTAAAATTTTATAACCGTAGCGTATCATTAAATTCGTGTGGTAGCTGACCCAAAAATCACTAAATAACTGCTGCTACGCTATAGCAACACCAGTATTTATTTGTATGCCATAACTTGTTGGACTTAAAATATTTTGCTTCTCTTGTTGGAAGGCTTTCATGAATTTACACACCTGTCATTGTAGAATATGAACACCAGATTGGTAGAAATGAAGTCATAAGTTCTTAAATTTACTTATTGCTCTCTTTGTCTCTCTTTATACCTAAAATTCAAACATATCACTTGGTATCAAACCCAATTAATTGTGAGGGCTAGGAAAATGTAACTTGAAATTCATGAATGTAGTTCTTGAAGCCATCACACAAGTGTCTCTTTGCAAATTGTCGTCAGTGGGTTGCAAGGTTTGTGCCCCCTTCAAACCTCATAATGAAAATACATGTCATGATCTCTTCATGCAACCAGATTACTTACCAAGCTTGCAATGACTATCATCTTTACAACATGATTGAGATGCCATAAAAACAACATAGCCAATGGTTGACGTAAAAAGTTGATAAGAGAGTCTGATATTCGTCTAAATAGTAATATATATATATATATATATTAAATTTTACAATATTGTTAATTATTTTCTGTTCAATTCATAAATAATTTTTTTCCTTATTTTTGTAATGGTCATGTTGTCTTTATGATGTAAACAAGGTTAGAATTTTTGGTGTACATATGTTTCAAATAACAATTTAACTTGTGTGTATATAATTTATACTCCTTTTTTTTATCTTAATTCATCCAAATGGTGAAAGCCAAAAAAAAAATTCTTCGGTCTTATTCTTTAAAATGATAAAATTACTCTCCACTTGTCTTCTTGTAGTATTCATAATCATTCACTTTCTCCATTTATTGAGATTTTTATTAAGTCTAACAACTTATGTCTTGAACGTAATAAGTTGTATACTTGTCTTTACTTATAATCTTATTGTAATTTTCACTTTTGATTTGCCAATTTGCTTTTATGTTGTTCCCTTAATGTATTTCTTGGTATGTAAAATTAATTTGACAATTTGTGTTGCTTGTATGTTGTTATAACTTAAGTAATGACCACATGAGAAATTAATTGTGATTTTGATATTCTTTCAACTTCAAGTGTGGTACTTCATAGCGTACAAGATTTTTGTGGCATTCTTTAGAACTTAAGATTTGATTCTACAATCCAATTCTAGCACACCCATTCGATAAATCTGATTTTAACTGCCTTTGCTAAAATGACATTTATTTGCATGGAAACATAGGAGGCACCTCAGTGATAAAGAAATATTGAAGGATACCTATTTAAAGATATTTTTCCCCTGTATGCAGTCTTTTATACATGGGATAGAAGATATGGCTAGGTAATGATATGTGCACAAAAGTCATGTAGCTTGTGAATTTTAATTTTAATAGATTTGCGTTTGTATGCTCTCAAACTCTAGTTGAATAATTGAAGTTATTTTTTTCCTTTGAGTGACAGACTGACGGTCTTTGTTTAGTCTCTTCGAAATATTTGCATTAAAATTTTGATATAGACGATCACCATGGGAAAACTTATACTGTCTTGTCAACATTAGACATCAGTGATGCTATTGAACTGTATTTGAGGATAAAATTGATCCATGGGCAAACTTATACTGTCTCATCTACGTTAGACATCAGTGATACAATTGAACTGTATTTGAGGATAAAATTAATCCATTAAACATAGTAGGGACACTATTTTTTCTCTTTTAGCTGACTGACGATGAACTTTTTTTGCCAGGGTGGGGGGGGGGGGTCAAGCCTCCAATTTAATTAATTTTCTGTTGTAGATATCTAAGCCGCTGCTGCATTTGTTAAGAGTAATGTGTATCTAATTTTCTGTTGTAGATTAGCAAAAACTTGCTCGACCTGATTCTTTAATCAAATTTACAGGAAAACTCCATATATGGTTGCTCTTAAGTACAAGAATGCGATGTGTGCTGCACTGCTCAACCCTTTGTCTGCAGAGCCTCTCATTTGGCCGTCAGAATTAAAATTCATCAGCCAGCTTAATCCTGAAGCAAAGGCTCTTCTAGAGAGAGCCCTTATAGAGTCAAATAAGAAGAGAGAGAAGTCAATATTAAAGGAGGCGTTGCACTCAGTATCTTCCCCTTTAAATTCTAATCTTGGAGTCGAAAATGAATCTGAGGTAATTTCTTGTTCTGGTGTGTGATATGACTCACATGAGACTTCTTTGTTGGTATCATTAATTATTATTATTATTATTATCACTTATGGTTCTCTACACAACTTGATGATCGACTAAAAATCAGTCGCAATGGATGATGCTTTCTTTTTTCACCATATATATAGCTTGATTTGACTTATATGGGGAGAAACTCATGTCTATGTAGTGCCACCCGTGACAGTTCACACAGAACTTGTAGCTGCATTGGATCAACCAATACTACGTCTGTAATTCTACTAACCAAGGTAATTCTTACTAAGCAGGGCAGCGATGCAGAGCTATGTTGCATTTGCTTTGAACAGGCTTGCACAATTCAAGTTCAAGAATGTGGGCATCAGATGTGTGCCCATTGTACCCTTGCATTGTGCTGCCAGAACAAGCCTAAGCAAGCAACTGTGTGTGTCAAGCCCCCGCTTTGCCCATTCTGCAGAAGCATCATCACCCAACTAGTCGTTGCCAGAAGCAAGAATGATGAAGATAGTGATAATGATAATGATGATGATTTTGATGACGATGACATCAATGCAGAAGTGGAAATGAGTCCATCTAAGCCAAGGCATTCGAGGAAATATTGGAGTTACAGTGAAGGGAGTAGTAGTTTCAAGGAGGCCATGGGATCATTGGGAAAGATGGTTGGACGCAGCTCTGGAAAAGTTGTTGCTGAATGCAGTGAGGTGGACAAGACTTGACGACAAAGGGCTAGGAAATTTCACCTTATTCCTTCTATGATAATTCATATATGGACATGTTGGAGCAGCGTCAGTCAAAGTTCGCCCTGGTAGGTATGTGCAAACCCAGTTTGCCTAAATGGGTCCTTGATTGTCTTAAAGAGCACATATGAGCATTGGATTTAAGAGAAAGTGATTATGTATTGAGAAATAGCTCCACATAATTGAGTTGTCATTGATGTAATTAGCTGCAATCTATCTAGAAGCAGCATGAAATACATTAGCCTTCTGTTTTATTTCCCAAGCTATGAAATGAAGTGCGTCGTTCACTATGAGATCTGGCATAATGCATTTGCAAAAGCATTAATTTTGCTTTACTTAATCAAACATTTGATTAGTAATTTATATTTGACATGGTTGCCTAAAGGAATCTGCTTTAATGGAGCTGCCCTTATCTGTTCATTCTGGTTGGACAGGAATTGCCTGCATAACTACTCTATCGTCAATCGTTGAATGATTGATGCACTATTATGCCTGCCTTAAAGTGCCTTATAATATAAGCAAGACCCATATGATCCTGACCCAAGCTTGTAAAATATTAGTATTTGTCACTTATTTAAGACGAAAATTTATTCTGATTACAATATATAATTAGTATCGCAATTTCAGGCGAGATCGAATATAGAGAAGTTTTCACCCGTGTGTGCGCATTTATCTGTACTGTACCGTGATGCTTTCCTTACATCTGCTGCTGTCTGTCTGATAAATATTTTTAATCAAAGAAGAAAACCCATCTTAAAGTAATGATTAGTCAACTAATTATTAATTAACATAGTCATAGATTGCTCCCGGCTCAGCTGTTCCATCCTCCTCTCCTTAACTAAGATCACTAGAGACTTACTAATGCCGGCAGAATGCTACTTGTTAACACATTGCATTCATTAAGTATGCGCTTTCAATGGACGGAAACCTAAAATATGAAAATGCAGATTTTCCATTGATTATTGCATATGACGTAGTATGATCCGAACTGACGTAGTATACAATCCAACAGGTGGTTTACACAGCCATGAAAAAGGAAATGACGTATTAATCTTCCGCCAGATCTTCTCCTGTTCTTTCCTTCATCATCTTCACCAAAAGCAATAGCGTCTAGCTGACGAGCAATGCGGCCCATTTCAGATAGAGAATTATGATTTTGGGCAACCAACACCTGAGAATTAAATTTGGGACTCTATTTATAAAACTATTTTGACTTTCACCCTCTTTACATGGCAGAAGCTCTCCTCTCTTCTTCCAGGAAGAAACCAAGTGTTGGAGTGCTGTTCACGCTGCTAGTCTCATCATAGCTAGGTTTTGAACACAGCAAATATAAGCAAGTTAGAGGTTTGCCGGTGTTTTTCTTGCTTCTCGTCGACTCCACCGGTCTCAGCCCTGTTGATCTACGGGAGAGTCGTAGAATGCTAGACACCCTTAGTAGACTCCCAAGATTGATGCTCCGGTCATGGAAAAATGACTCAGTCGACTGAAATAACAAACAGAAAACCATTTTAAAAACACATCACAATGTCATCTGATCTTAGGGACCCTAAAAACAACTCCGTTTGTTTTACTATACCAATATGAAAGAAAAAGAGAAAAAACGATCTGAATAACCCAAGATCGCGATCCAAGATTATTTATTGTGGCAACCCTTAAATCAAATTCAGAGGAAGCTAACACACACCATGCAGTATGATACAATATATCATTGCAGCTTTTGGAAAATAAAAAAGAACAAAGAAAAAAACTGAATACATCCTCTCTTTTACGCTACTAACTTTACGTACCTAAATCATACATGGACTGGAAATGGGAAAACCTGATACCGGAGATAAAGCCGATTCCATGGCTTTAGCAAATTACTCAGACAAAGAATCTCTTTGACCAGAATGAGTGGCATCATAATTCACACTTTCAAGTGGACCCAGAGAAAAGGATAAATGGATCTTATTAATCATGAAGTTATCATGTCCAAAGACGAAAGGCCAATCACAGCCAAAAACAAAGAACAAAAGGAAAAAAAAAGGAAAGGAAATGAATTCCAATATTGGTATTGATCAGTACTTTGGTACTAGTTGCACCGCATGCACCAATGGCGGAGAGTTGGAAGACTAGAGACACACACAGACATGGAGAACCCGGGGGGGGGGGAGGGTAAATGCAAACATACCTGAGTGTCAAGATCAGTAGAGAAATCAGTACAAGAAATAGAGGAGGAAGGAGTGAGGAGAGTGCTGAAAGAAACAGAGCCATTGTAGTCGGTACCATTTCTGTTCAATCCAATCCTCACATTCAATCTATCCAACCCAAGTGGCCATCCATCCTCCTGTATGTGTGTGTGTGTGTGTATTTGATAATTGAATCAATCAACAAAACAACATATTAGATTATTATTATCATAATAATGAGAACACTGGCTAATTTAGATAAGAAATGTACCATTATATATCACTGAAAAAAAAAACCTCTTTTAACAGAGACGAGAAAGAAAATAACTCTATAGTAGCTAGCCTAATGGGGTAGGGAAGAAGAAACCCGAAGAGGCTAAGGAAAGTAGACAGCTCACCCGGACAACACTATTACTTCTAGGTAGCTAAATAAATAAATTATAGGCAAATCATGAAATAGTTAATAAAATGAAAGTCAAGAGGCAAAGAGAACCTTCATAGAATGAACTCATTCATGAGCACAAAAGCATAGATGAGGAGAGAGAATGACAGACAGGATAGATACCTGTTGGTGGTGGTGGTCGTGATGAGCCATGGTTTTAGTTTTCCAACTACTTATTAAGAGCTAGCAGTGAAATTTTTGCCAAAACAAGAAGAATGAGGTCATCAGCTCCGCTCGCTCGCTAAAATTTGTGCGAATCCTTCCTCTCTCCCTGGGCGTACCCTTTTCTTTTATATATATTTTTGTTTAATTAAAACAAGAGAACCGCATGCTGCGGGCCTGCGGCATTCTAAATTTCTATCTGATGCAATGACAGTTCTCTATATATAAATATTTATATATAGAAGTATTCCTTTCACGTGTCGGTCTTACCACATTGTCGCTTTAAGCACGGAGACAGAGGATGTTATAATGGGAAAAAATTATAAAAGTGAGAATAAAATTTAACAGAAATAACGTGAAAGTGAAAAAAGAGAAGGAAAAAGAGAGAGAGAGAGAAGAAGAAGAAGAAGGAACAAACACATACACTCACTCTCTGACATTTTACCATTCTCTTGTTACAGTTTCTTTTGGTTGTGCTATACGCAGAAAAAGGGAAGAAAGTAGAGGGATATTATTCTATTCTGGTTTGGAGAGGTTTTCGATTTCCTACCATTATAATTTTTTAAATTATATATATATATATATATATATATATATATATATTATATGAAAAAAACCTTTTTTTTAATATAAAAAAAAAATTTAAAATCAATCAGAACAGCCTATCATCAACGACCAGGGCTTTATCAAACCACGGCTAATAGATGAAAAAAAATAGCATAGCCTTGTCTGACTACCAAACTTCTTTTTATGTAAGATGTAGAATATTTACAAACAATCGTATTCGGTAATACTCGCATAATGCTTATAGTCTATGTCCACAGCCGTGGGTGCTTTACTCAGCCACAATAGCCCTTAGCCAAGGCATTATTCACCACCCCAACGAACGCAGCCAAAATTCTAAAGGCCCTCACAAATTAAATGTTGTTACGGTCTGTTGAAAACGGAGTAGCTTTCCATGGGAGCTTGAGACAAGCTTACGTAGAAAACAGATAAAAGAAGAGAATGTAGGAATGGAAGAAGGTTACATTATTACTTTCTGTTGTGTTGTATATTGCAACTGACTGTTTCGTAGTGTATATTTACACGTCTCTAAGAAACTTGAGCTAATGAAACTTAATAAACTGACTGATAACAGTTGAGTACCAGACTAATGACAACTGATAACAAACCATGCTGCATGTAATTTGTGTTAATATATTAATCTGACAACACCCCCCTCAAATTGGAGAGGGCGAAGGACCGAAAATGCCAAACTAGTCAAGGATGGAACGATGAGTTGGACTCAGAAAACTCTTAGTCGGAGTATCTGCCAACGAGTCATGAGTACAGACACGCTTCAAACAAATGAGATCGGCTTGTAGTTATTCCCGGACAAAGCGGCAATCAAGCTTGACGTGTTTTGTATATTCATGAAACACTAGATGCCGAACAATGTGTATGGAACCTTGACTATCACATTTTAAAGGAATGGGAGTAATAGATGTGATTGAAAATTCAACTAGCATCCTTGTAAGCCACCCAAGTTCATAAATTACCCTTCACATAGAATGATATTCAGCCCTAGGTGAAGAGAGCAACAATATGTTGCTTCTTGGATTTATAAGATAATGGATTGTAACCAAGCATGATATAGAAACCACTAACTCTTCTCATTGTACAAGGGCAAATAGCCCAATTAGAATCACAAGATGCTTGGAAAGCAAAGGAGGTGTTCTTATTCGTGAATAAACCTTGGGTTAGTTCTTGAGCAACATACCTAAGAGTGTACATGGAAACAATTAAGTGAGTAGGGTTGTAAATAAGTTGAGCCAATTTGATATTCAACTTGACCCAGCTCATTAAAAACTCAGTTTAACTCGTTCGTTTAGCTAAATGAGTCAAGTTCGAGCCTTACTTTTGGACTCATTTATTAAATAAGCCGAGCGCGAGCTCAAAAAAGTGAGGCTTACTTCATGTTATGGCTTTGGCTCGTGCTCAAATCATTAAAAGTTTAGCTCGGCTTATTCATTTAGTTAAATGAATCAAGCCCAAGCCCAAAGATATTCAGCTTAACTCAACTCATTTACAGTCCTATAAGTGAGGTTCACAAGGATAGCTCATAAATTGACTCAAATATTGAATGACATAGCCTAAATATGATTGGATGTAACTCAGATAGTTTAACCTACCCACCAAACTCCTATATTGTTTCAGATCATTTAACAAGTAATATTGGAGCGTAATGGATAGAGGGTAGTTTAGCATGAAGACACTTGAATTCCTTGAGATGTTATGTTGCAAAATTACATTGGGTGAGTAGAACACCATGGGGATCAACAAAAACCTCAATACTAAGGAAGTAATGTAGAGGGTCAAGGTCCTTAATCTTAAACTCACCATCAAGGAAATAATATAGATATTTGATTTCTTTCATATCATCTCCAATGATAAGAATTTCACCCATATAAACAATACTAAAGACATATGAAATGTTTACCAAATAAAAGAACAAAGGATATTCTTTTTTGGAATTAAGATAACCATGATACTTCAAGGCAATATACAATTGGTGGTACCATTGGTGAAAGGCTTGCTTAAGGCCTTATAGGGATTTATGAAGCTTACATACTATGGAAATAGTAGGTATTGACAAGACGTGGAAGTGCATATGTAAATTTATTCATGTGATTCACCATGTAAAAAGGTTTTATTAACATCTAACTAAAACATGGGCTAATGCCTTTTTACAGAAGTGGTAATTAAGGTGCGCATAGTTATCATTTTAGCTAATAGTGAAAATGTTTCAATATAATCAATCTCCCTTTTTGTGTAAACACACGAACCACTAATCTTGCTTTACATCTCTCAATGGTTCCATCAACATGGTGTTTCACCTTGAAAGTCCATTTGGAAGTTATTTTTTTCTCGCTTTTGGGAATTTAAACAAGTTCCTATGTATGATTTGCTTGTATATTATCAAATTACTTCTGCAGTGCCTCACAACAAGTAGGATGAGTAATAGCCACTTCATATGTTGTAGGTTCATGGATATTATCAAGTGAAGCAATGAAGGACTAAATTGTGGAGGTCAAAGCATCAAAACATATATGAGAAGTGCTAAATGAATTGGTAAATAAGGTATTTTTAATGGTATGAGGGCAATGAAAATCATGAATGTAACTTTGAATAGTGTTCCAAATATAGTCATTAAGATGAGATGGTTGAAGATGAGGTCTTGTTAACCAATGATTAGGGATAAAAGGGGTAGCAATAGAATGTGGTGATAAATTGTCACCGGTATAGGGTGTATTATAGGAAGCACCAAGTGAAATATTTTGTAGAATATATTGTGGTTGGGCACAAGGAAAATTAGGTTCAATATATAGAATTGGGGTAGGGATGGATAATGAAGGTGAAGAATCAGGTGAAGTGACATAAGGAAAACCATGGTCATAAAATATAACATTGTTGGATATATGAATTTTGTGATGAATGAGATCACCAAATTTGTATGCCTTCTTTCCCCCCAAATGCATGTCTTAAGAATACATAAAGAAGAACTCTAGGGTCAAACTTGTCATGGTGAAGTTGTGAGCTATTGATATAACAAAGACAACCAAAAGTCCTAAGATGTTGATAATGTGGTGAATGGTCAAACAACATCTCATGAGAGGATTTTCCTTGCAGTAATTTAGAGGTCAAATGATTGATAAGATACGCGGCACCCAACACAAAATCTCCCCAATATTTAATAGGGACATTAAATTTAAATAGGAGGGCATGAACTATTTACAATAAGTTTTTGTGTCTATGCTCAACCACACCATTTGGTTAAGGAGTGTGAGAGTAAGAATTTTGATGTAAAATTCCACAAGAATGAAATAAGGATTAGGATTCATGAGAGGGCCCCCAACTCAAAATGCATTGTTAGAATGAAATGCCTTGAGTTTAGCATATAATAAAGTTTAACTATAGAATTAAAGGCTTAAATAATGGAGAGAACATTGATTTTAGATCCAAAGAGATGAGTCAAGTGGTATAACCATAATCATCTAATATGGTAAGGAAGTACTTGTGGCTAGACTAGGTTTATGTGGGGTAGGGGCCTTAGATATAAATATTTATGAGCTCAAAAGGTTTTGTGGTATGCTTTTAGATACGAGGAACATGTAGACAATGCTAGCATGCTTTGGGGGAAATATTGCAAGGAAAATTCACAAAATATTTCATATAATCAAATTTTATTAACTGCAATTATTATAGTTTGTGCATAGATAACTTGCCTAATTGAAAATTCCATAGTCAAGTATGATTCGTACATGAGCTAGAAATAAAAAAAAAGGAGTAGATGCATCTATTACATTTGAGGAAATAGGAGAGAATGTAGAGTGGTTTTAATATTTGATGATTTGTGACTCATATTATGGGGTTGTAGCTTTTTTATTGCGAAGAAAGATTGGAAGTAAGTGTTGTTATGTAAGTACATTTGTGTTTCTTGATGTATTAATTGCAATCACTATGAATAAAATACTAATTATAAAAGTGAAAGATCTTGAGTTGGAAAGAGGGTACTCTTTAGAGTTGGATACCTTAGAGATAAGGTATGAGATCTCAATTGGTTTGGTGCCTTGACATCCCGAATAAGGTTCTAATATAAACTTCTTGGCCATTTGGACTTCCTAGCAGGTACATACAATTAAGGTTAATGTAACACCCCCATATTTTGTACTTAAAATATTCATTTTAAAGAAAGAAATTATAAAAAATAGTTGGATGTTAATGCCACATGCAACATGAAGAGAGGTGTGGACGATACCTAACCCATGCTGGATATAAGGATAAAACCACTCAAACATGAATATTAAGTTTGGTCAATACTTAGTCCAAATTCATGAAAAAACTAATGAAAAACAATAAAGAGGAAGAGGGAATGGACTTAAATACAATAAGCAAGAGTTTATACATCACTTGATGTCCCTATGGGGGAATAAAAGAACAAAACAAATACAAATAAAAAGAGACACCAGATGACCCTAAATAATGATCTGACCCAACCTAAGTTGCTACCACTGTCAACAAAACTTACAAGGTTAATATCGCCCAATAAATAGGTAGGTAACCATAAAACAAAACTCACCGGTACAACAATACTAAGTCAACTAATACATGATACTAAACATATAAATATCATTTAGAGCACACATAAGGTAACATAAAGAATCATGGCATGCTACCTCAAATAGTACATACCATAGCTAATTACCATGTTCATGCCATAATGTATCTCACATCATAGACCACATGCTTATCTTATTACATATAATAATAGTATGACTATTTCATTAATATAATTATACCAAAGGTGCTCCACGAAGAGGAAGATGCCAAATCATAATTAATCCCCTTTCCAATAACCACCTCTATATTACTCCTAAACATAAGAAGGAAGCAATAATACAATTATTAATAATTACCAACCAATACACTTAATTCAAATATTCATGGAGGCAAATATCAAACCAATATACCAAAACCAAGTCAGGCACAAATGCAACTACCGAAAGAGCAAACGAAAACCAAGTAATACACGGAGGCAACTACCAAACCAGCAAACAGAAACCAAGTAGTGCACAAAGGTACCTACCAAACCAACAAGCCAAATTAATCCAATTAATTCTTCATGCAAGAGTTTCTTCCATTTTCATGTACTCGACGGGATACAATAATAACGCGAAGATGTATAAAGTACATTGGTCATACTAGTGCATAAAGGCAACACAATATCCTCTCAACTTTTAACCTAGAGATATACAAGTACTATAGGCATATTAGTGCAACAAGGCAACACAATATTATCTCATCCTAGGAAACCTAATCTTTAAGTATTGATACCCTATATATGCCCCTTAGGTCACCCATAGATTAGACTAGGACCTTAGCCGAAATGTCTAGGCATCCGACGAAACCAGTGAACTAAATTGAGGGCTTCTATCTCATCTTTAGGTTAGCTAACTCTAAAGACAAACTGTTCCAAAATCTTGAGGTCATTCACTTTAAATATTAATATCTTAATAAGGTGATAATAAAATATCATATAATGTACAATGATTCTAAATACATATTTAACTATTTTTTTTAAGTATTCAAGTTAACCCTAAGACCAGCAATCCAAGCTAGATGTTAAAATTCAACACTTAGGTCAACTAAGAAAAAATCATGGTATGACTAAATAACATTAAAATATGCAATTTAACATAAAATTACAAATTTTGAAAATTTAGACGTGCCAAAATTATCATTTTCTCCTAAAACACAAGTAATCCCAATTAACACGTAAAACCTTAATTATGCATAATTATTTTACCAAAAAAAATGTTCAAGAATGTTCCCATAAATATATTAATATGCATAAATTTAACATTCTTTTACATAAAATCACATGGCCACATATTAAGAGAAATTAATAGCAATATAGGGTGCATGTATATTAATTTTTCATAAGATTATAAGGAATCATAAATTACACTTAAGTATAACATATGAAACCCCTATCACATGATTTTTACATATTTAGTAGGACCACATGGATTATCTCTTTCCAAGCACAAAGAGCAAAATAAAAATAAGAAATCACCAAAAGAGCTTCAACACTATAAAAATCAACAATAAAATATAATTATAACAACACAAAAATAAATAAAATTATTATAATTTTCCAAGGGAAGAAGATGGCTTACCCTTCAAAAAATAGAGGCACAAGATGAGGAGACAAAAGATTTCAACTTCACAATTTAACAAAAAATATAACATTCTTTACTTATTTGAAAACAAATAAATGCTACATAAAAGAAAATGTAGAAGTGGAAAAAAGATAAAAAGGAGAAATAGAGGAGGATGGGTATTGGTTATAGGCTCAACAAAGTTTAAGAACACATAAAAAAATATCAAAGTGAAGAGAGACGTGGGAAAAACTCAAATGAGAAAATAAGACAAAGGGTAAATGAAAATAATGAAAGAAAAATGATGTATGAATAAGGGAGGGGCATATGAAATTAGATGCCAAGAGGGAGGGGAAACTTTCTTGTTCAACACTTGAATGATTGAGTACAAGGTGATTAAGTGTATAAGGTGGTGGAATGTGTTTAGGTTGAATAAAGTTATGAAACCAAGAAATCAATCAATGGATGGGGGAGGTGATGGTGTGAAGGTCCAAGATCAAGGGAGGTCAATTTCAAGTATGAGGAATGTAAGTGAAGAAAGTTGGGGGGTAAAAAAGCCAAAAGGACACAATAAGCATTAATAAAAATTGTAAGGAAGTGTCTTTGGCTCAAAATTTGGTTGAATTAATGAAAAAATGGTCAAATTGATGAAAAATATGATAATGGAAGTGTAGGGAATGATTTTTGTACGTGAAAAATAATTTATGGCTAATATATTATTTTTAGTAGTGGATTTATAAATAAATAAGCTAAAATTTAGGGAAAAATTACCAAATAAGCTCATAAAATTACTAAAAATTATTTAAAATTTTTAAATAATATATCAAGATCATATATAAAGTTTCATGAATTTAAAAAAATATTTAGTACATAAAATATTAACTTGATGGTAAAATAACAACTTTAGAAGATAATTATGAAAACAAATATCAAAATTATTTCTAAAATCACTAAAATTCCCATATCAAACTATTTACAGATTTAAAACCTAAATATAAGTTTTAATATTTTTTAACATGCATTTGATATAGATTTTGGAAAACATACCCTAATTACATAATTTTCATATAAAATTTAAAAGAAAATAAAACATAAATAAAATTAAACAAAAATCTCTTGATTTACAATTTAAGCTATTTAAGGCCCATACAAAATTTTACTTAAAGTATTTTACAAGGGTTAACTTAAAATTTAATAGATATAAATAATATTTATAAACAAAGTGCATCAAACCACAAAACATCTAATACTATATAATCACCAAAAATAATCTTGAAAGCATAAAATATCCTAAATCATTTATATAATTAATTATGTATAACATAACACACTTTCACATTAGTAAACATAATTAGGGGTAGTTAGAAATTTAGTATTACCGATAAGGTGTCTTAGGTAAGGTGGGTATTGTGTTGCATTATGTGCACCAATATGATCGGTGGATTGTAGCAACCTTGGGTTACATGGTTGAAAGGGTATTATGTTGTATTGTGTGTGTCATATTGATCTAGACACATCATGTGTGTCCTCAAGTTTTCTTTGTATCCTCTCAAGTATGTTATTAAAATGATAGATGCATGAATTGGAATTTGGAACCTCCTGTTTATAGAGGTGAGATGTAAGGGGAGAAGGAGAACGATGAAGAATAAGGGAGAGGTGATCATAGGCTAGTAAACATGGGTTGCTTTCATAACACTCCACTTGCTCAGTTAGTTATAAGGGTTGTACTTGGAGTGAGGTAACCTATGGAGCTAACTAGGTTGTTAAGTCGAGGATGATGACCAACTGAGGAGGTTTAAGGGTTTAGTTTGGGGTGACTAATAGGTAGAAAACTCTTGTTTGGAAAATACCAATATCATCACTCCCTTTAAAAATTGAATCACCTTTATCTGTCAACTTCTAAGGATCAACCTCATCAACTCCCTAGGATCGGTTTAGGAAATATCCATATCATCAATTCCTTCAAAAACTAAATCATCTTCATCCATCATCTTTAAAGGATCAACCAAAGAAATACCTATCAATGCGTTTCAAAAATTAAATTTTTGTCATATATTAGTTCCCTTTGATTAGCCTAACTTACATCGATTGATTTACTCCCTAAATCATTCTACCAAAGGCATGTACATTACTAAATAAATTAAAAACATGACTAGGGAGAATCACAAACATAATTGGAAGGAATTTCAAATATGGTCGGGTGGTAATTACAAACATGGCCAAGAAGAAATAAATTCATGGTCGGGAGAATCACATACATTAACTACGAGGGAATTAATCTACTAGGAAAATTACATTAGTTATTAAGGGAGTAATGTTGATCTTGTAGATTTGGAAAAGGATTAAGTCAACAAAGTTATTCTGTTGGTAGAGAAAAGTGAAAAGTAAAAGACTAGCAACGGTTATAGAAAAGTAATTAATGGTACAACTTTTAATTTTGTATACTAGTTAAATTTTAATTTTGGGCAAACAACTCTTCTGACACGTGTCTAGGTTTATAAATTTGAAAAATATCTAATTCGCTTATTTTAAGGGAATCTAAAGCACTTGTTTTTAATGGCACTCCTAATTTTGTCTCCCCTTATAACATCCAATCACTAGCCTTTTTCTATTCCCAAAATAAAATTACATAGGTAAATTATTGTTGGTGTACTAGTAGATGATGTCTCTGACTCTTTGGTTTCTAGACTTTCCCCAAGACATGTTAAGTGCACTCTTATTTAAGCTTTTATCCCTTCTCATTTCCTCATTCACTATCTTCAAATTAATTTTTTGGAAATATTGAAACACATTAATATTCAACTTAAATCGAAGTCCACTCCATTAATTAGGCTGATTACTATGAACTATAATAACTTCTTCTATTGTCAAAAATCCTCCTAGTATCGACATAAGTGGTGGTATACACAGATCTATACTTCAGAGCAATCATCAAGGCTATGGATTTTGTATTGTTAACACACCATACATAACATATTTTCTTCATTCTAGTGAATCTCCCACTCTCTTTAGCACTTTAACACCATCAATCTTAAACACACCGCCTCTTTCCTCTTTAAATTCATTTTCCTATAAGTTTTTAAATAACTAATAAATCACATTTTTTTAACTTTGAAACATCATCCCCCAATTATTCCTCTTTTCATCTTTCTTATATAAAGTATAAATCAAAAATCCAAAGGATAATTTTCCAGCCTCTACCATTACTATTACTCTACTAGAGTAATTCCACTCTTTATACTATAATTCAAGTAATATAATATAGTGTTGATTCATCTCTCACCCATGGGTCGAGCTAATGATCCTCTTGAGGGATCTATCATTGTTTTTTCCGAGGCTTTGTATGTGGTTTGTGCTTTCCTATTCACCCCATTATCAAGAAGTGGTTTAATGAATGTCAACTTAGCATAAGCCAATTATCACCAAATGACTAAACAATGATCGCCAAATTTATTTATGGATACTAATCAGTGAAATTTTATTCGTCTTTCAATTTGTTCCAATATATATTTAAAGTTCTAGGTCATCCCAATATTCTTGGGCATGACTTAATTCCAATTCGCGAACATAAAATAATGAAAAAGACCTGTACGTCTATTAAAAATTTGAAGTCATAATACTTCTTTACCCGAGGAATTGTACCATGGGACTTACCAAAGTGGGGCCAACTCAATTTAGATATTCAAAAATATTGAATATTGACCAATAACTGATACACTCAAAGCTGAGGCAATCCATGACAATCAGTTTGCTAAAGACGATGTCAATAGGGATGGTAATGGGTTTTGAACGCGACCCAAACCTACTAGACCCGCCTTATTTTTAATGGGTTTAGGTTCATGATTTTTAGACTCGATGAGTCTAGACAGGATTTGGGTCTATATATATCTAAATGGGTCTGGATCTAGGTCCAATAGTTTAAGACCTAGACCCGTTTAGTGTGTGTGTATATACACACACATATACACTAATATTATGTTTGTTATTTTTATTATAATCGTGTTTGAGATCCTTGTTTATTTTTTTAAACTTTATTTCTATGTATTTATTTTATAAACATTATGTATATCATTTTATTCTAAAAACATTAAAATACTATTTAAAAAGTTAAAGTAACTATTTTAAAATATTTATAATTTTACTCGAAGAAGTTTTCTTCATAAAAAATATACATTAAGCTATATAAAATATAAATGTATTTATATTTACATAGATTATTTATAAAAAAAATTAAAATAGCTTAACCTATTTAGGACCTATTAACCTATTAGACCCAATGGATCTGGATATGAGTCTGAAATTTTGAGACCCGATGGATCTAGGTTGGGTCTAGGTCTAGCTGAACCTAACCTAGACTTGATCCATTCCCATCCTTGAGTATCATTATCAACAATGTTGAAATTGTTAGTGATATGATATACTTGAAGAAAGCTGGTCTAATAACTAAGGATGGTAAGTAGATGATATGGAATATCTTAAAATCATTCTAATTTTTTTTTTGTAGATTGTTGTTTATGTTTATTTTATTTATGGTGCATATAATGTTTTACATGGAAAGGATGACTAGAATAAGAACCACAAGATTTGATTGGAGGCATTAGATAACCCATCATGTATCTTTTTGATGTTATTGGTGAGAAGGTGACAACCCTAATACATAAGGTTAGAGTGTTATAATGTCATCGTCCTCTTATCTTTCATGTTGTTGTTATATTGTTTCTCCTTTTTCTATTAGTACTTCCATTTGTCTAGTAATTTATCCCTTTATTATCTCATAAATATATAGGTTGCTACATATGTCGTAGTCACTCGAATACCAAATAAGGTCCAGAGTCCAAAAGCAAATAAGGCTAAAACTAAGGAGAAGGTTTCCGAAGTGAGTGTGGTTGAGGCAATTTAAGATAACGTTGATATGCCTCTTACTATGCCACTTACTCATTCACTTGTAAAAAAAATATACATACTTACCAGATTATGGAAAGGATGTCTAGGTGATTGAAATAGAAAGCATAGCTCAATCTCATGAGAGTTTATAGGGAGATCTATTAGGAACAAATCGATTGCTTGCCATCATCAAACTTCCAGTCGATGAGGTAGAACAAATTGAATAGTTTGTTTGGATAGAGAATAAATCAAGTAAGGGAATTTGAAAGGAAGAAAAAGAAGTGATAGATACCCTTGATAGCCCAAGCAAAAGCTCGTATGAGCAACCAACATTTCCTTAATGAATGATTAAAGATAATGAGCAAATAGGTTGAATATGTTAGATAAAATCTTGATTATACTAGAGTACTATTTTTTAAAGTGTAATTTATAAGATTATACTGCCCTAGGACTATATCTCTAATTTTAGGCCATCCTAAACACAAAAGAAGAAGGATTGACCAAGTGACTCAGTGGTTGATTAAACTATCCTTAGACAAGATAGGTCCTTCATTTCTAGCTTTTGGGTTCTTAGTGGCCCAACTCACCAAATAGCAAATACGCTATAGAGCCTCATCTTAGTTACCCCACCTTTTCAACACTATAAAGAGACACCATTGGAGCTTTACCTGTTAGCCTCGATGTGGAGGACACACAATTGGCCATTTTGGCTTACTTTGGCCTTAGTAGTCTCGACATGGAGGATACACCTCTAGGATGCATTATCCCAGCTTACTTTATCCTTAGTGGTCTTGGTATGGAGATTATGTACCCACATTTCTACTTAGTTTTGGCCTTGGTGGCTTCATCATGGAGGATGCACCTTCATATCATCTTATCTAGCTTACCTAGGCCTCATTTTACATGACATAGATGACTCACCCACAGGTCAACTTACTTTTGACCTTTGTGGCCTTGACATGGAAGATGCACCTTTAGGCTAGTTTACCCTAGCTTTTTTTGACATGGAGCTATGGAGGTAAATCAATAGTCAATATTACAATTTTCACATAATTTTTTGTATGTGATGCTATCAAATTAGGAACCATTATTACTTATAATGGCCCGAGGAACTCTAAACCTACATTAAACTTTTCACTACATATTAATGCATATTTTAGGAAATCACCCTTATTCGAGGAAGAGCTCTATCCTATCTAATACATGTTAATAATATTCTACTAGAAAAATTCATTTGTGTTATTTTCCGTAATGTGTGCAAGGGGATCAACTGCCACCCATTTTGTGAAATAATCAATGGCCATTATGGTAACATTTATCTGGATTATACCTAAATTGCATGATTATTGGATATAATATATATCTAATTGATGGATTGGAACATATTTTTAGTCTATTTATACCTAGATAGAGGGTCCCAAAAATATCTTCTCTCTATATAGTGAAAGGTCATAGGCTGGCAATTGGTTGAAGCTCGGTTACCAACACATTTTGGATTGGTGCAATTTTTTGACAATGCTGACATTAGAGAACCATGTCCTTAGCATCTCAGTACATAATCTTTCCATAATGAATTTGGCTAAGAGCTTTTGCTAAAAGATATCTAGCAACCTAGTGAAACCCACACAATCTCGAGTGAATTTCTTATAAGATATTCTATCCCACATCCTTAGAGATGCACTTCAATACTGGCATGGTTTAAGAATGTCTGTATAATTATCTTTCTAACACAAAATACTTGGTCACCCTTTTTCTTAACTCAAAATCGTACCCGTTATTCTGGGTTGAGTCCCATGTTCAAGTTATTCCACTAAATCCTTGATTTATTCTATAACACTTGAATTTTATCTAATCCTAATCCCAAATAATTAATATCCTAACATATTCATGATCTCAAAAAAAAATTCCCTTACCCTTATTTCCTAATCCTAAATTTTAACATAATTCTAATCCTAACCGTGAACTCCATTTCTTTCTTTTTCTTTTTCCTTTTCATTCCTTTCTTCCTTGTCTCGATTGACTTCTTCTTCCGTTTCCTTTTCTAGCCATGTAGCCTAATCCTCGCATGGTTCCCTTACCCTTTCTTTTTTCCTTCCCAACCATGCACTTGTCACACACTACACTACCTCATCTGCATTGCACCAACCTTTGCACTGCTCATCAACTCCCTGCAACTCTACACCATCTGTCTCCTTTGATCCCAAACCTACATCAAAACCAGCCATGACTAAACCCTTTCTTGTTTAATTTCCATCTCGCATGCCCCACCCACCCTTCTCCCCTCATTTTTCACATTTTTGCAACCCTTGTAAACTCTCTATATTCCCTCTTCTTTGCCTTCATTATTTCCCTCGTCCTCCTTCCCTACGTTGAGAGAACCAACACCCTTCCTGCATTAAATCCTTCTCCTTAAATTCCCATTGCCTTTGTTAACACCCAAACCACCGCTATCTAGCCTTCCCTTCTTACTTTTCCTTTCTCTTCTATCATACCTCACCATAGCCACTAAGTAATACTGGCCTAAACACCCCACCCACCCCTCAGGCTACACAATCTCCCAACACCAAGCATTCATAGCACTCTAATCCACCACCATCACCTTCTCCCGTTGCCACCCCCACCCAATGGCAAGGAGTGTTGTTGCAACCCCCATTAGCAATGGAAATGAGTTTTTTTTGCCTCCCTTCTTAATTATAGTAGCAAGTGCCATTAACCCCTCCTTTTGCTGCATCAATTTGTTGTAGCTATTCTACCCTTGAGGCTTTGGTTTGCTTCAATTTTTATCCATTTTCACCCTCTATTGCCTTAGATTTTTCTTGTTTGATTCTATAAGTTCTAACTTTAAATTATTATTGATTCTTAGGTATTTTTCTGGTGGTCTTAAAGGATGCATCTTAGGATTATATGTGCTTAGAGACCCAAGATGCTTTGGCATGGATACATGTTATAGCTAGGAATTTTATGTGAAATATGTGTATTTATATGTGAAATCATTTTTGGAATTGTTATTGTATAAGGTTATTATGATAATGATGCATATGTTGTACCGTGTAATGTAAGAGTGGGAAAATTGCGAAAGCATGTATTTTGTGCATATTGTTGGTTGGTATGAATTTGGACATGTAAAATCTATATATAATTGTGGTTATACATTTTTATGATGATAATATGTATTGAAGGTTGAAAAATCATTAATAATGGGATTTATAAGCTTTTTTTTTTTGGAAATATAGGTATTTTACCTATCTCAAGAGCAATCTAGCCAATATAGGCAAAAAAATAATCTTGGGTATTTTAAGGTTATAATTGGTTTAAAATATGTTAATTATGTTATATAGAATTTTTAGAGAGAATACGAATGGTTTAAGTCCAATAAATTAGGGAAAAAATGACTTTAAGTAGGAATAGTAATCCTAGGGGCGAGTTTATTATTACATGTGTGAAATGTTAGAATTTAAAATTAATTTATAAATATGATGTTTACATTGCCATTTTAGAAATTCATATTAAATTTTGTGGTTATATGAGTCTCATGAAAAAAGTTATGATCTATTTTTGAAATTAAGGTTTTGTGGAGAAAGATGAGTAGTAATGCTAAAGGTAGGTTGTTATCACATGTGTAATATGTTTGAGTTAGAAATTATTTTTTAGGTATGTTTTCAATAATAATATTTTAATGATGGGTATGGAATTTGGCTATAAAATGAACACTAAGGAAGAAGTTATGCTTAACTTATGAAATTAGGATTTCTTAGGGGGGGAATATAGTTTGTCCTTAGGAAAATATATTAGGTCATATGCCTTGCATGTCTATATGTGATTTTTCATGATGACCTTGAAATAAATAAATATGGATAAGATATTAATCATTTACAGTAAAATATCATATGAGTCCGGACTGGCTGTACCTATCTATTCCACTGGATGAGAATAATGGCCTGGGGCTTTAAGCCTCAGGAATGTACCTATCTGTTCCATAGGACAAGAGTAGTGGTTAGAGCTTTATTCCCTGGGGTTATATATTTTTGATACCGTTCCACTAATTGAAAATAGTAGGGTCTCTAAACTCAACATGAATAAGATTATAGATATATATTATGCCATTAGTATTGTGAGACCTAGAATTAATAAATAGTTTGGTATCAAACTATGTTAATCTACATGTATGTTTATCTCTTGTTGTTGTACTTTATGACATTGTGGGATCTTTCTATGACAACATTGTTACCTTACTAAGCACGTAACGTACCAATAATCATTCTTATGGGTATTTTTCATTCGCATGATTATATTACCCAATTAAGTTTATGTAGGTCTTTGAAGACCCCTTAGATGACTATGCTACATATGATGTGCTTATTGGGAAAGAGTGATGTTTTAACATTCAATACTTGGGTCGTAGAGTCAGGTTATTCAGTTGACACTTATGACATGAATACCTATTGAGACTCTTATTTTTCAATGTATATCTTTATGTACTTAGTCATTTTGTACTTGGAGTGATTCTCCAAAAAGTTTGTTTATGTTAATGAAATCTATTTGTTTTCTATTATATTATTCTTATAGGTTTATTTTTTTTGCCTTGTATTTGATGTAAGGACAGTGTTATGTCAAACTTATGTGGAGTACTAAAGTAACACCCAAATATATTGATATTGTGCTTCCACTAAAACAAAAGAATTTAGTTGTAAATTTGTTGGTTTACACATTTGTCTTGTGTCTCAGTGGCCTTTGTTATCTCCATTAACTCAAGCAACTCCTAAATAACCTCATTTAACCTTTGTTGCATGAACTATACCTTAATCATTATGGGAACAAAAGATGTGTTTGATGATGCCAACGTTACGGAAGCATCAACCACAAGGTTAGCTTACAACAGAAACTGAGCCAACTCACTAAAAGCGAACCATTTGGTAGTCTCTATCAAGTTTCTAAGATATTTTTGCATATTCTATTCTATTCACATGCCTTATACTACTCATTATATTGGCCTACCACCAGGGCTAAGCCATTGTAAAGCTTTAACTTGTCTACCTTTAAATCCTTGGTTATCCTTATACCAGTCAATACCTCTTTATATTATGCCTCATTGTTGGTTGAATTAAATCCAAATCAAAGTGTGTATTCCACAATTATCTTATTTGGATTGATTATTACTAAACCTTCACTTGACCAATGGCTATTAGAAGTATCATACACATAAAGCGTCCAACCTCCTTGTTCATATGGAGTCCGTAAATTAGTTGATTCCTGTTTAAATGAACATCACGTAATAAAATCAACCAATGCTTCCCCCATAATTGTTAATCACAATTTATACTTGATGTCAAACTGGATTAACTCAGTAACCTAGAATATCATTCTACCATAAATATCATGTTTAGGAAGAATAGTGTGCAATGTTACATTAACTAAAACAATGATGGTATGAGAATCAAAGTATGGTTTCAACTTTCTTAATGTTATTAGGAGAATGTATGGCATTTTCTCCATGTAAGTATATCAACGCTCATTGTTTGTTAATATCTTATTTATAAAGTAGTTTGGTCTTTAGGTTATGACTTTTAGATTTTCTCTAACTAATATAGAAGATATTGTTGACGTTGATGTTACCATATAGAGATATAAGTCTCCCCATTAACCGAAGAAGAAAGAGCCAATAATCTAGCCAAATGTTATTTCAAGTCATCAAATACCTTTCGGCAGTAAGTCATTCATTGGAAATATTTCTTGGCTCTCAACAATTGAAAGAATTTTAAGCTCTTATCATCCCCTTTGAATAGGAACCTGTGTAGCGTAATGAGCTTTCTCACCAATTATTGGATGTCCCCCTTTCTTATTAGAGCTTGCATGTCCAAGATAGCTTTCACGTTTACAGGGTTAACACCAATTCCATTACTAGACATCATAAAACCCAGGAACTTGTTAGCGCCTATCGCAAAGATACATTTAGCATAATTTAATTTCATTTTAAAGTATCAAAAGTAGCCTAAAAATCCTTTATGTGATTCCCTCTTCTTAATTTTTACAATCATATCATACACATATGCTTCTACTTTATTGTCAATATCACCTCAAAGATGTTGTTAACCAAACTCTGGAAATTCGTCCATGCATTATTAAGTTCTAATAGCAAGACCTTATAACAATAAATGTTATCATCAATTGTGGAGGTGGTTTTGTCTTGATCTATCTTAGACATTTTGATCCTATGGTAACTTAAGAAGGTGCCAATAAATCTCAAACGATCATGCTCAGTAGTGGAGTCTATTAATTGATCAATTCAAGGAAGTAGTTAACCATAGTTTGATTAAGCATTGTTCAAATCCATGAAATCAATGCACATTTTCTATTTTTCATTAGATTTTTTTTAACCATAACTAGGTTATCAATTCAATTAGCATATTTCACATCATGAATAAAGCCTAAATTCAAAAGTTTTTAAACTTCCTCATTTATAACCTGATGTTTCTCTACATTGACATACCTTTTTTATGCTTAATTGGCTTGTACCCCTTCAAAATGCCCAAATAATGTTCAATAACTTCCAAAGGAATATCTTTTGATTCATCCATTTTTTCGTGTAGAAAAGTTATCGTTCTTGGCCAAGAATTTCATCAACTGTACTTTTTTAGTCTCAGACAACCCATTTGCTTATTACAATACATTATTCTTTATTATTGTACAACTATACTAATTTCCTTTTTATAGTACCTGAATCACCGCCTTAGATAAAGTACTTGCATTGTCAAAGAAAAAAAGTATTTGCTATTAAATGGTTATTGTTAGTGCCTTCATCCCTTAGTTCTTCCCTAGATTTTCCTAACTTCTTTTATATTCTTATGGCATAGCATTGTTTATTCGTCTTCTAGTCTCTTTGAAGTTCCCCCCAATGATTTCTAATTGGAAATCTAATCGCCAACCTTGCCATAAAGATGCTCACTTGTAATTTGTTAAGAAATAACCTTCCCAAAACAATTTAATATGTCAAGGGGCACATGACTACTGCAAAGCCTGTCATGATGGTTTTGTACTCCCCAACCATTTAAAAGTTAAAAAAAAGGTTCACTAATCTGTTAGCTTTGATCACACTACCTATGAATCCTGCCAGAGGTGAAACCTTGTTTATCAAACATGCTTATGTAAAGTTCAATTATTTATAAGCTTCTTTGAAAATTACATCCTCTAAAATTTCTATATATATCATGACTCTCTTTACAATGCAATAGGCCAAAAATACGTATATTTCAAGTGAGTCATCAACTGGTTCCACAATTGGCCAATCCTCATCTTTATTAATGAAGCTTACCACCCAACCACTCCTCTCCACCCTTTTATTTCCTTTGTGGTAATTGACTTGATTGACATACGTTTTCAAAGTTGTATTACTTGCCTCGGCCAAAGAGTATCCCCAAAATATCATATTTGATGACCTCGTGGTGTTATCTTTCTTCGACAAGTGGTGGAGGTGGCACAACTTGGCATTTTTCTTCTATTTGGTTGAGAATCAACATACCTTCTTAGATGTCCTTACCTTATCGGCTCTTGTATGATGTCTTCAAAGACCTAGATTCCCTCATTGTGTGACCCACATCTTTGTAATGGACACACCATTTGTTAGTATTTTTGTACTTGATGTTGGCTCAAATTGAGAAGGACTTTGAAAATGTTTGTCCGCCATTTTTCAAGTTAAATATATGGTTAATGTTCACCACTAGTGAGTGTTACTAGTCATACTTATTGACGGGCTCTCTCTTGCCTTCCCCTTTCCCTTGGATAATAGTTAGAAGAGGGAAAATCCTCTCAAATTTATATTTTTCTCTATCACTTCTCCTCATACTCGACCTATTATCCCCCTTCTATTCCTAGTGCTAGTTGTTTCTATGAATTAAACCACATGACCTGACTTATACCTTTTATGTCTATTCTCTCCCAAATATCTTTCTTTAATGATGTATATGATTTATGTTTATATAGATACATATTTTCCACCAACTACTAATCCATCATTCTTCTTAAGAGGGAGGATCTAGCAATGGTGTTGTCAAACTTAACAATCCAATGGACTTCTTTATCAAATTGGTTCAAGAAGGATTGTAAAGATTCTAAAGGACCATAAATTAGACCCATTAAAAAATAAGAAACCTTTTTTAGCTGATGATAAGTGTCAAAATGCTCCACAAAGGTCATAGTCAAATAAAACTCAATAGAATTTGATTTAAACCACATAAGCCATCGTAACTCGGCACCCCTCAAAATTTGTTGAAATGCCTTACATAAGGTTTCTTCTCAAACAATTGATAATAGATTTAAACTTTAAAAGGCATTCAAATGATTCCCTAGGCCTGTGGAACCATTAAATGCCTCCAAGTTTGACGTCATTATCCTTTGTGGCGGTATATCAATAATTCATTGGGTAAGGGGGTATGCTAACCAAATATGGTTTTGTCTTGCAAACTTACTTCCTTGACAAACTCGACTAGCTTATTCTCTATTACCCACAAAAGATATTCATCCTCTGTCCTTCTTCCTTAGTGATATCCATGATCGTGATACCTTTACCTCTCAGCCTATAAAGATTAGCGTCCGTCATCTTTAGGAATAAGATTCCCTTATCACTAATAATTGAGTTGAGGCATAAGAGCAAAGTTTTCATATTGCTCTTCTTCTATTATTCTCTTACTGCTTAATTCCTTTGCTAACTCTTTTAAGTCTTCATGTATCATTACACTTCTCAATTGTACCATGGGACCTCTATCTTCAATGTGGTTGATGGCCTCATCCTAGACTTCAATAGGGAATAGTTGGTCTTGATGCTTTATCAGAAAAGGGTTTCCACCAAGGATGGTAGGTAATTAGTTAAGGGTATGGAACAATTGGGCCAACATATCCAACACCATCGCTTGGATGGATGCTCAAAGCTCAACATTCACAACTTATAGTTGGGAGACTGTGACTATTTCATTTCTATTAAAGGGATTGCTAGGACTTGGATTAGGTCAGCTCTAAGGTTGTGTAGATTACATGATATTTTGCTCTCTTCCCCACCAAAAGACGCTTGATGTTTTTGTAAAAATGTAAATTGGGAGATTTTGGGATTAGGATTAGAGAAAGGAAATAGAGAGAAAAATGGGATGTGTTATTCAAATGATAGATACCTTAAATGAAAAATGGGGAATCCTATTTATAGAGGTGATATATAAGGGGAGTATATAGAAGATGAATAATAAGAGAGAGGTGATCATAGGCCAATAAACATGGGTCACTTTTCCAACACTTGAGCTAGCTATTCACTTACAATGGTTGTACTCATAATGAGGTAACCTGTGGAGCTAAAGGGTCTGTTGGGTTGGCATTGGTGACTAAGGAGGTTTAAGGTTCTAGTTTGAGTCGACTGATAAGTAGAAAAGTCAAGCTTGGAATATACTCATATCAATAGGGTTTAAGTATATTAATTTTCTTTTGAAAGCATGAGTATCATAATAACATATTTTGGAGATTATTATCTATTATAGTGGCTATGTGCCCTAGTGGTGTATCATGTTAGGTTTTATAATGTTGTTATTACGTGTGACTATGTTTTGGTGAACATGTTTTTTATTTAGGTTTAGGGTTAGGTGTATTTACTCAGTACTTTTATACTTAATATATTATTTTTTTAGTGGTTTTGGGTGCAAGTGATTTAGATATTATTGGAGTTTGAGTTGGAATTAGAAAGTTAGGTTTTTAGTATTTTGTTGTGTTAGGACTTTCTAGTTTTTTGTTCTAGTTGATGTGATTTGACTTTGTAATACCATATCAAGATATTGTAATATAAAGATTTTTACATTTTGTGGTATTTTGTGTTTTTTATTTTTTGTTTAATGTTTTCATATCCAGCTTTACATCTAACATGGGCTAGATGAACGCACACACCTTTCCTCATGATAGATGTGATAGTTACATCCATCATTTTTTATGTAAGACTTTACATTGTACTTCAAAAATAAATTTTGAAGAATGAGAAACATGGGGGGTGTTACATTTATATAAGTATTGTTTTAGCTTTTGGCACAAGCATTAAAGAAAGGATTCAAATTACCAAAGTAACACTATTAAAATGCCATTGGAAAATATAATTATTGTTGGATATAGAAAGTGATAGATACATGAAAGATTACAGAGTACGTAATACTATACGGTAAAGTAGGAAATGCAATTCAAAATTTACCTATGTAAAACAACACTTATTTCTAACCAAAATTAAATCTCTAAAATTACACTCATTTAAAATCAAAGGGAGTAATCAATATTATATAGTATGATATTTTAATTTATGATTTACTATTTATAACCCACCTAATAAAGTTATATTTATACTGGTGTATTATTTTTGAAAAGTGTGTTCTACATTTATTTCAATATTTCACTCATTTTTCTTATATATTCAGAAATAAGGGTACGTTCTCTTCACCTAATTTATGTTGCACTAATGTCTTGTTCTAAAAAAACTATATATTATTGTTTTTGTTGTTTTGCCATCACTATTTGCATTATCTTATTTTTTCATCTAATCTAAACTAATATGGTTAGATCTAAAAACAAAGTGGGGTGATTAAACCTTAAAATTGGAACCTAAAGTCCCCTCATATTGAGCACCAATTAGTCAAAATGTATTAATTATAAAAGGTATCATAGTTTAAACCAATACAACCAGGTAATACCAATGGTTAAAAGTTTGACATTGAACACCAAAAATAATTTAAGACAAAATGAAGTAGGTCCCCCCTCCCCCCTTTCATTTAACATAGGTATTAACAATAATAAGTCATAGTCGTCATTCTACAAAATTATTATAGTCTAATATAGTGTGCAGGCCTTTAAAATAGTTTGATTTGATTTAGAAAATTTTCCACACAATAAGATTACGATTTGGTTTAATTTGGATGTAAAACTGCACCAAACCAAACTCTTGGTTTCCCTAAACATCGACAACTAGGCCTCTTTAGCCCTTTGGTTCACCAAAACACTTCACATTCTTAAATTTAACCCAATAAGCTTACGCAGAACGGGTGACGACTCCATCAAACGCGCAGAAAATTGGGAGCAAATTGCCCCCACTTTGTGTCCTGTGCATATCAGCAAGGTTCGTCTTCACTCATGAATGCAACATGTTATTGTGGTCCCCATGCTTGTTCTCTATATACCTGCTTCTAGCTCATTCCAGATAGCCTAGTCATCCTGCATAGATGACCAAAAGATACAGAAAGCATACATGTTCACAAAGGAATTAGCTCAGCCAAGTCCCGTCCGAAATTCAAGATTCTGCCTTGGGAAGCCGTACTCGGAAATATCCAATTCACTGAAGTAGAAAGAACGAAAGCATTGAATATCCATGGTAATACAAATGGTCAGCGTCTCAAGTGTAAACTCTATTAAAATCGAACGGCAGGTGTGCAAGACTGAGGGCAGAAAGAAAGATTATACAGCAGGAGATTAATTGCTCTGTCGCCCTTTCTTTTCCTTAACCATCAGAGATAGTTGTCCATATTTTTCTGTGATTTTACAGTTGCCTATGAGCTTTTACAGACATGATGTAAGAAACTATCCATCATCTTTCATCTTGTAGTTCAGAAAATATAATATTCTTTGGGTAAACAATAATGGCTGATCCATCTATCGTGGAGCATGGCTGTGGGTTCTGCCAGGACGATATTCCCCGATTCCTAAAAGGTCCTGCATTGGGTAGACGAAAAGCTCATCATTAAGCATTATGAACACTTGACATATTTCAATAACGAATTCTGTCGAAATAATGTTAAGTACCTTCCACAATTTCGCTTAAAAGCAGAATACAGAAAGTACTAAAAATCAGAAAATGAGATTCGGAGGTAATTAATAGAAGAAACCAGTTTGCGTGAACCTAAATTACAAGATAAGCAAATAAAAAATTATAAAATGTTCAGGACGGTGTTCGATTCTAGAAAACATCTACTCCAACTAGTATTCCTAGAAAGAGCAGATGATAGCAAGACACTCCGAGCTTGATCAGATATAGCTAACTCTCATTACTACCGAAACAAATTTAATTGGTTTCAATTGCCAACATTTAAAAGCATTTCCTCACCTCATGTACTTTGTCAGCTAGCTTCTTATCGTCACCTTCCAAGAAAACGACAGAAAACCAAAGAGAAAGCTATCACAACAGTGTGACAATTAGGCTCCATTTGGTTTGTGAAAAATGGGGTGGAATGAAAATGAAAAAAAAAAAAAAGAAAGAAAGGAAAGAAAATAAAAGAAATCAAATTTTTTTCTTTGTTTGGTTGTTGGGAAAAATAAATTCTTGGAAAATCATTTTTTAAGTTTGGTTTCTTAGAAAGAAAAGTATAAGGAAAGTTAATCATCATCATGGTTATTATCACTGTTATCATTTGAATATTATTATATATTAAAAAAATATAACAAAATAAAAATATTACATTATCACATGAAATGTTTCATACATTTTTTTTAAAACTCCACAAACTCAATACTACCACAATTTTATTTTTTTTACATAAAAACTAAAGTATGCAAAATATTTCATATTCCTTTCCATTTCAAATATAACACAATAATATATATAAACATTAGGCATCAAAGCTGGTTTGAAACTCGATGGAAAAAAATGAATAAAAATGGAAAAATCAGATAATTCGTGGAAATATGTTTTTTCGCAATGGGAAAAATAATTAATGAAAAATCCAAATGGATACGGATTGATACAAAAAGATTTTAAAAATCAAATATATAAATATATTCAATCTCCAAATTCGTTCGGAACTCAAATAGATTAAAATAGCTAAAATCGTCTAATTGTATAGATAAAAATTTCTGTAATTTAACTATTTGAAAGGAATAGATGAATAAAAAGGAGATGAAATGAGTTGGTAAGTTAGAAAAATAAATTGTAAATTTTGAATGACTTGAAAATACGTGAAAACAATTAAATTAAAAGAATCGTAGAAAATAAGACTTTCTACGAACAAATAAAATAAATTGTGAAAAACTTAAAATTAATACAAAAGGCTTGAAAAACAATATTAAAAAATTTAGAAATGAATTGTAAGGCTAATTACATGATAATTAGAGTTAGGTCAATTGGCAGATTTCTCCATTGGTGAAACATAATATTAATGTGTGTATGTGTATAATATTAATATACATCACAATTTTGAATTAATTATTTAAATAAAACATAGAAAAAGAAAAGGAGGAGAAAAGAAGAAAAATGGTAGCTAATGAGAGCAAAAAAAAAGTACGTCGGACTAAATATAAAAACAATATAAGAGAATAGAAAAAAATCCAGTTAATATCATTTGCTGCTACAACATGCGAAGTTTTAAACGGGCACGTCTTATTTTCTCAAGACTCCCATTGGTTTTTTTAAGGAAAGTCTGATAGTTACAGACAGTTTAACTTTTCAATCATTTTCTTTGTTGTTTTCTTTCTCATTTAATTTCTTGGACAACCAAACAGTAAAATTTATTCAGTTTAATTTTCTTTTCTTTCCTCGGATATTTCTAGGAACCAAACAGACCGTTAAGGTCAAGCGATAGTTGTACAGAATCTTGGAGAAAATATTGACTTTACAAGTACTGAATATGATGACCCAGGTTGCATCACCATCAATGACTAATGTTTGGAAAGCAGAAAATGGGGAAGGGGAACATTGGCAGCAGAAATGGGAAACGGGAAATTTAGAAGAAAAAAGTTGGCTCACACAACACAAGTCTTTGAATATGAGTGATCAGCAGAGGGGCTTTCTTGATATCCATGAAAAAATGATGCATCGTAAAACATATTTATATGAACTCAATTCAGAATACATTTACCAAAAATGAAAAATGAATACAAAACTATGGAGTAATGTATTCGTTTAAGATATAAAAAACAACTCGGTTTGTATCAACTTTGCTTGATTCTGGCAACGATGCATGCATCATGGCTACATGCTCAAGCCAAATGATGACTACAAGGTCAAGCCAACAAACGTGGAAAATAAGAATATTTCTTAGACCTAAATTAATTACCATCTGAAAAGAGATGGGTGCTAGAAGAATGAACAGAATAAAATGATGCTCTGAAATCTACTTAATTACTGAAATTCCTAAACTTTTAGATACATAAAAGATGAAAAAGGATATAAAGATCATGTTTTGCCATATTTCTAGTTATATTATAGCCAGAAAGAAAGCTTTACATGGCTTCAAAACAGCCAGGGTATGAGTATTTACACTGGGGAGAGTTTATAAAGAAGCGCAAATGGTACAGCTAGAGAGATGCTAAGCATTTTATCTAACCATCTACAAACCACTCATTGCTATAGACATCACGGCACAGCAGTGAATTTTAGAAAGGAAATGATACAGCAGCAGGAAATGACAGTTTCGGGATCTGAACAGGGTGTTCAAAAATAGTAAGCTTGGATAATTAGTTAAGCAAAATATGATATCGGCTGACTGTATAAGAAATATAAGCCTCAACCTTAGCTGATTGCTATCATCCAGGTAGACAGAAGGCTAATTAACGGCATCCTGGAAATGTCCCATAATCCAGTGATTATAAATTCATAAGCCCTTTTACACCAATAACTATTTCCCTTAAACCTGAATGATGAGCAACAAAACCACTCAGATGGATACTCAATAATAAGGTGCACAAGATCAATGGCAACTGGAGGATGGATCTAGACCTGTTACTTATGGAATGAAACTGCTAGTATGGACTGTGAACTTATACAGACAGTAGAGACACACGGAAACTAAATTCTAACCTTGGACTATGCAGCAGCACTGGGAAGTTATGGCAAAGATCACCAATAACAGCGAAGCCCATTTCAAATTTAGATTGGCCTTCTAAATGTAATGGACAGATGCTTGTTGCACAAGACAGTGTTGGGTGGCAACAAAGCTTTGTGATGTGAGAAGCCACATGTAATCATTTTGCATATGAACTTATTGAACTATTACAACGGTCCATCATATAACTAGAGAAGATGAAGTGCCACATATGGACATCGTATTCCTGAGGCTTCTACGACTACATCTATAAGAAAGACGTAAATCAATTTAATTACGAAATCTTGAAAAATCACATTATAGTTAAAATAAATGAATATTGTGTATTCTTTCTGTTCTTTAAACTGAAGGTCTTAGTGCTTAAAAAAAAAAAAAAAAAAAAAAAGCAGCGCCTGAAGGCCATGAAAACAATGAGAGGATATCAAATTAATTGCCAAAGCAGCAGAAGAGAATAGATGACGTACTTGGCATGCTTTATTTTTAGCTCTGGTTTCTGCTGTACTGGGTACATCATGATTTCGCTTATTAAATTTCTTTTCGCGCCAATCACAAGATCCCCATCCGTCAGAAAATCTACCTCCCCTGATAAAAGCAATATCGTTAGATCATGGAAAAAATACTACAAATTTATTAACATCAGACACAGATGAGTAATAAAAAACGTACTGCATGTGTGCTCGAACTACAAATTCAGCATGCAGAACATTATGGGTTTCATCATATGCAATCGTCTTGTCCTTTATCTCAAAAGAGACATTGAAGTAGCATGCTATTTTCCTCCAACCTACCCAATAAGTGATCATGCCATTAAGATCATTCACCACTTTTCCAAAGAAGGGAAATCAAACAAAACTGAATACAACAGAGTGCTGATTGATTACCCGATTTTTTGATAAATGGTTTCCCATGGATAAGGGTGCAGTCAGATTTCTCGAGAATCTGCTCATCATTACAGTATAGCCAAAGAAAAAGGAATCTAAGTTACTCCAGCAAGTGGCATTATAACTTTCTACAAATAGTTGAGGACATATTAAGATCTTCAAGCAAGGCTTAAATTTTTCCCTTATATTGATTCCGCCAATAAAGAATTAACCTTTCCTTCTAAATACAGCTACAGTTTTTTCCTCGCTAAGATAACAAATTGGAGAGCTTAAATCATGATGACAGGCATGAAATAAACAAGGGTAGAAATGTTAGGCTGGGAAAAGGAGACATTTGCGTATAAATGTGTGTAGCAATGAATCTCCGGCAGAAGCACAAGCAAAATTGAAATAAAGTATCATCAAAACATAATGAAAATTTACCCATCACAACCATGACCATCTGAATCTATGAAGATTGATCCATGTCTACTGATCAATTTTTCAAGCCCATCTCCAGGATAGTGGGGTCATAACTTTGTCATAGACATTTCATAAAAGCAGACTCTAACTCTATCAGTCTTTCAAGCCCATCAACCACTATGTCTTTGCCTCTTCCTTTCATGGTCAGCCAATTGCAAAATTAAAGCAAAACCATCAAAAGTCACCTCTATCAGGATTCTCCTATTTAAGTTGCTTGCAAGATATGTACTCAAGGTCACCTCTAAGGTCACTTTAAAAGTGTACTGAAGTAGCACATAAAATGTACTGCAGCAAAACTTCAAGAATGTGGAAGCAAACAAAACTGAAGAAGGAACTTCAACGAACCCTGTTTCCATCAAGCCAAGGTGAAGGACTCAAGCTGAACACCATGGAATCTCTCCAAAGAAATAATAAGGCTCAGGATTCACATTGTAAAAATTTTAAATGGTTGGTCTAAACCATCAACTATTCATGGAACTGTTACAGTTGAGCTCTCCAGCCCGCAAGCCCGCACTACCATCATTTTTTCTGTATCAAATATTTCAACTTATGCATTCATCTTTTTACATGTTTGAAAGGTGGGCAATTAGTCCATGTCAAATTGCTAATCTAGTGCCTAATCAAATCACATTAACTCTAGCCACAACAGCTTGCATATGGTCCAAAGAACAAACAAAATCATGCCAGTGTTAGGAATGAAAAATATAAGAGTTTGCACTTGCAAAGTTGCAACTCACTAAAGTGAAGTCCACTGAACCTTCTCTATCGCCCTAAATAGATAAATCTGAACGATGAGATAATTCTGTAAGGAATGAATAGTGTATGACTTTTAATCCCCACATCAAAAACCCTCCTCTATACTCTCCTAAAAATTACCTGTTGCAGTGCATCTTAGGGGTTGCTCTGATCGGTGATTGTCATGCCCTCTATATAATCTCTGTTGATATCATTCTCCAACCAATCATATTTCAATTTCAATATTGCTGATAAGTATGTTCTAATCAGACATTGAAAAGATAGTTGAGATCAATAAATCAAGATCATTCTCTGATATCACGTCCTTTTGATCAGATCAAACGAAATTATAAATCACAACGGCCACTTGAGAAAAAACATGCACAACAGGAAACTAGCAAGAGATATGTCTCTCATTGTTTCTTCATGTTACAGATTTCAGAAACTATAGATTGTCCAAAACAAGACCAGATATGGATATGCTTAAAGCTGCAAAATAGGTCTCGATGCGTGAATGTGCAGAACAAAAACCTGGCGGACTTATCTAGACCTAAAGTAGTGATATATGAAGCAATGACTGGTATTCATGTTCATACTTGGTGACTTATTAGTTCTAGAAACAATTAAGCAACATATGAAAAAATATATATAAGCCCTTCTTCACCTCCTTCCCAACAAGATATATCAGTCTAATTTCTAAGAGCCCCTAATTGGCTGAGTTACACCTCGCAGGACTCATAAAGTCATGATATAAACAATACTTAGGCAGCACTGCCATGTCATTTGTGGTCACGACAGCTTAAGAAGCTGACACTCATGCGGACGGCCACAACTAGATGTTTGTCAATCTGAAGACCTCAATAGTTGGAACCTTAATAGCTTTCATGTATATCAGAACCAGAGGTAGGAGGACAACAAAGCAGCAAGGATATTATCACTCATTATAAAGTTGAGAGCTGAAACTAGGACATAACACAGGCATAGAAACTGAAACCACAGGAAAACTCACAAAAAGCGCCTATGAGTAACCCTTATCTAGGCATCGTAAGGAATCAGACTAATCGATTTACCAATAAATAAAATCAATAAACATTTGAGATCATTCAGCAGAATTAAAACAAGATTAACTGACCGACATAGCTGCATTCTGGTATTCCTTAAACAAAGCAACTGAAGTGAACTTCCGTGACAAGCTCAGCCTCGAATTTTCCTTATCTTCACACTGATCATGCTCAACGTAAGGAGAATTCCCCGAGAAAAGACTCATCTCTTTAACAGAGTACATAACCTGATCCGGAGACGCATTCGGTGTCATAGGCGACCGGTGCACTTGTCTAACAACTGCCAAAGGACCAGTCTCAACTAAATCCGAAACGCACGGTCTCGACATCTTCGTCGGCCGGCTGTGCTCTGAATTTTCATCTATCATGCCGATATCCCTGGGAACTCCGACACCGTTAGTTACGTTCTTCTCGTACCTAGGAGTTTTGGAGACCCCCAGCCGTGATGAAGGGGAAGGGGAACCAAGTTGGTGCGGGGATCGGAGATTGGAGTGGTTTAGGGTTGGAGGCTTGAGAGATCTGGTAGAGCTGTTGGTTGTAGTGGTAGCTGTAGAATAAGAAGCGGCGTTCGCGGCGGCAGAATCAACTTGGGCCCAAAGAGCGTCGTCGTCTAGATCCTTATCGTCGACTGGCAACAGCAGCGGCGAATCCATCTGTGTGCGGAGTAGTGAGGGTGGGAGACTCGCGCCAGGGAGCTCAAAATTTGAAATCAGTCGGACGGCTAGAATCAAATATCGTCGCCGTTGGAGGCAAGCGCAAGACGAGTCAAGCTACGACGTCGCATTGAGATGTGGTTCATTTTTACTTTTTACCTTTTTCTTTTGGGGTTGAGGATCATTGAGATTTGTTCGATTAAATTTTTTGGTTCATTTGTTTTTTGGTACTAGAGTAAATGTTACCGTATGTATATATATTGATTTTTTTTATGGGTACTTAGGTAAATGTTACCATATGTCGTTAATGTAAATATAGATATTTACTTTTTCTTCTAAATTTTTAGATATGTATATTTGTTTTATATACCATACAATGTATATAAATAACTAGGAGATAAATGTAAATTTTAATTCTCAGAAAAGAAATTACTACTATATTTTACTGATTTAAGAGTTCACAAAATATTACAAAATTATATATTTCTCAATACGTTATCAGTAAGAAGATTGTAAAAAAAAAATCCTATTGAGCTTTTTAGTCCAAGAATCTTTCGACATGTATACCTTCAACCTAAAACCATAAAATAATTTTTTTTTAGAAAAATATTACAAATTGCATACTTCATTTACTCTGATAGATTTTTTTTTCTTTAAAAGTATGCTCTATGGTTGCCAAATAAAATTTGGATCCTCAGTATCAAAAACGATAACATTTTTTTTTCCAAACAGATCGGGAAAAAAAAACAAAAGGAAATAGACCCAAATATATCTTAGAAAAAAAAAGAAATAGATCTAAATACATCTGAGGGGGAAAAAAGAACCAAAACTGAATAGATCTGGAAAAAATACCAAACCTATAAAAAATCAAAAACTAAATAATTTAAAATAGATATATATCGAGTATATCAACAAAAAACTAAACTAGATATAAGAAAAATCAACATTTTTCAAACTATATCAAAATAAATCAATGAAAAATGACTACAAACTTAGAAGAAAACAATTACCTTTTCTTGTATAAGATTCAAGAAGACTGAAAACTTGTTTTTTTTTTTAAATTCCTCTATCTATATATTAAACCCATATTTCTTCTTCTTCTTCTTCCTTTTTTTTTTTGCTTAATATGGATACTAAACCCATATTTCTTTTTACTCAATATACTAAACGAGTAATAGTTAAAAATAATAATAAAAAAGAAAGAGAGAAGCTATGTGTTGCTCGACATAAGAATGAAAATAGTAAATGTAACTGCTAACATTTTTTTTTCTTTCTTTCTTTTCTTGTCTACATCCTCAACTTGCCTTCATGTTTTTTTTTTCTTCCACTTTAATATAAGTGTGGTGTGTGGTACTTTATGTAATTTTTTTTCTATTGGTTCACATGCTCGTAGAGGCATGTTTGGGCTATAAGCCCATGCATAGTAATTTTTGTTGTTTAATTAATTACTTTTTAAAAAAATATATAATAATAATAAAGAAATAAATAAAGACTAGTTATATAAATACACACACATGTATGCATAAATATGTATATCTACATTATAATATATTTTACTTGCCATCAGGACTCGACCTGTAAATATTATATGAAAAGTAAAAAAGAACCATAAACATTATAACTATATAGACACATCCAAAAAATATATCGGCTAATCCAAAATCTCTTAAGCCAAATATAAACGAGGCTATTAGAAGTAAAAGAGAACCCAAAATATAAGCAATTAGATTTATCATACTGTATTTTTTTATAAAAAAGGGGGGCGGAAGAAGAAGAAGATAGGAAATGGTTAGAGGAAGAAGATGGGGGAAATGAATGGGAACCGATAGGTCTTTTATAGACCCGTCTGACGGGAAAAAAAAGGAAGAAAAAGGGATACAATTTGCCTGATACTTTATTTTTCTATATTATTTTATCTCATTTGAATATGTTATACTAAAATTTTACATGATTTTTTTAAACTAACATTATCCTATTTTTTTATATAGTACATTCTATGACACCTATTAAGAATAGAGTATTCGGTATCCTTAACCTATAAAGTCAAAGATTTCTGGAGTGGAAAATTATTGCACTAGCACATCTAAAGGCTAGAGGCCTTCATCATACTATAGTAATAAATAATAATACAACAAAGGAAGAAAAGGTAAGGGCAAAAATATTTATTCACCACCATATACATTGAAGTATAATAACTGAGTACTTATTAGAAGAAGATCCCAAAGAATTATGAGATAGTTTATCAGAGAGGTACGGGCACCAAAATATGGCCCTCCTCCCAAAAGGTCAATATGACTGGATCCATTTAAGGTTTCAAGATTATAAGAGTATAAGTAATTATAGATTGGCTATGCATCGAATAATGTCCCAACAAAAAATGGGCAGACAAGCAGTCACCAATGAGCAAATGTTAGAAAAGACACTCTCCACTTTTCACACATCAAATGTCTTATTGTAAGAGCAATATAGACCAAGAAATTTTAAGAAATATTCAAAACTAACACAAGTTTTGCTTGTGGCTGAACAAACTAACAAGTTGTTGATGAAAAATCATAACTTAAGACCCACTGGTTCCACAACATTACCTGAAGCTAATGCTACACAAAAGGGTGGACATGGGCATTACCGCCAATGAAGACATGGTAATTATCATGGTTGAGGTCGTGGTAGAGGCCATCTTAATAACCATAACCATTGAGGTATGGGTTTTAAAGAAAATACAACTTTGAAACTACATATATCAGGGGGCATAAGAAATTCCCTACAAAGACAAAAAACACTATGTTATAAATGTGTTAAGTTTGGACACTAGGCTCGCATTTGTAGAACTACCAAACACTTGGTAGATTTATACCAAAAATCCATCAAAGATAAAGGGAAGAACATTGAAGTTAATTTTACTGATAATGGCTCCACCTCTATGTCCACTCTAGAAATTGTTGATTACTTCATGGATAACACCAAGAACAGTGATGAGTTTTCCATAATGGGGAATACTGCCAATTAAGAGAATATTATCTCTACTATCTTTCGGTTTTTTTTAATATGTTGTAACATATCTTCTATTAGCATGTCATTTTATGATTTCTATAGTCCTTGTTTATGTTATCTTATAACTTCCATTATTACTAAATATGAAGTTTTTTTTATACCCTAAGAATTACTCTTTATCATTAAAATAAAAGATGTAAACATATCTGTAAACCAATCCAATGGTAAAGAAAAATGTCTGGTAAACTATGCCACTACACACACCATTCTAAGAAACAAAGAATATTTTTCTTAACTACAATATATTGATGGTAATGTAAACACCATATCTGGTGCTGCCAAGCTCATAGAAGGCTGTTGCTCCCTAGAGAGACAAAATTAGTAATTAACAACACACTATATTCAAGCAAGTATCAAATAAATTTATTGAGTTTTAAATACATATGTCAAAATGGTTACCATATGGAAATCATGAATGAAAATGGAAAAGAATATTTGTGTATTATGATACATAAATCTAGCAAGAAATGTACTCTTGAGAAAATGCCAGCATATTCCTCGGGATTATATTATACCAATATATGTCTAATTAAAATAAATATGATCTTTAACTAGAAGTTAGAAGACAAGAAAACATTCATGTTATAGAATAACCATTTGGATCACCCAGGCATAGGAATGATACATAGAATTATTGAAAATTCAATCGGACACTCAATAAGAAACATTAAAGTTTTAAACCCTTGTAATTCATCATGTGCTTCCTATTTGCTTGGAAAGTTGATTATAGGGCCCTCCATGAATAAGATTGTCGTTGAGTCTCTAAAATTTTTAGAAAGAATATAGAAGATATTTATGGACTGATCGTCCCTCCATATGGGCTATTTTTATGGTGCTAGTTGATGCATCAACATGTTGGTTACATGTAAATCTATTATCTAGTAGAAATGTGGCTTTTGTTAGACTTCTGGCTCAAATAAAATAATTTGATTATGTAATACCCCAAAATTCACTATTTTTTTAAAGCAGAAGTAATTAAATTAAAACCCGTGAATTCTGGGGATGTTATCGCCACACTTAGTACCAGACCGGTCCTCTCCGACCGTTCCAGTACCAAGTGCTAGGGCTAAAAAGGATTATTTTCAAACTTAAACTGATGGTTCATAAAAAGAACTAGAAAGATCATAATATAGAAATCAGAGTACGCATAAAAGTTTATAATCAATAATAAGATAGAAATCAGAGTGCGAAATCAAAATTCCTCTAAGGGAGTAATCTTACAATCGATAAAATGTTTATTTGAAATACTCAATACAAGGTAATAAATCATAAAAGGGTAAATACGATATAAAAGAAATACAGAAGGAAATAAATCGCATAAAGAGTAAATACGGCCACGACACTCTCGAACTTTGAGCCAACCACAAGCTCAACACTCAGCCACGCCTGACGCCTTGCCCACCTGCACAAGTCAGAAGGACCTACTACTCGTGGAAATGAGTAGCACCCATGAAAAAGGGTAATCAGTACGTTACGTATTGAGTAAGGTAACATATGCGCTAAGACCGACACACAAGGTCACATAAATCATGTAGAATAATTAAAAGATCATAAGGTCCAACATAATAACATAAAGGCATATGAACATTTAGGTGAAAATACAAAGATTTGATTATAATCCAAATTAATTATTAATTAATCTCTTATCACACCATGTTCTTTATCAAGTCCACATGAGTACGGGAACCCCACTATTTAGCCAATAGATCAATCTCCAGGGCACTCCAATGCCTGGCCACTATTTTAACAGGTGGATCGGTCACTTAGGGTAACATACCCTACCACTATTTTATGCGGATGGATCGGTCTGGCCCCTACTCGCATGGTGTTCAACTGTAAGTACTTAGTGCCTTTCCTACGTCTTAGCAAACTGTAGGGTTTGGTTTATTGAGCTCAGGATCCCCCACTATTATAGTCGGTGGATCAGTCACTTAGGGTAACATACCCTACCACTATTATATGCTGGTGGATCGGTCTCCTAGATACCTCGGTACCTGGCTACTATTATGCCGGTGGATCGGTCTGGGCCTAGCTCAATACTCATTCACTTTACGTGATTAATGTTTTAAGTGTCTTATCCAGAAATTTTCAGCCTAGACATGCATGACTCACTCTCCCCACACCTATCCTCCAACGGACTCGTTCCATATCATCAAACTCATGTACCTCCCAACTTGCCCCAACATCCTTTCCTCCATATCTTATCTCACATTAGAAGTCCAACTCTTAAGTATATAGGTCAAGGCTCACTACTTACACTTCTAAGTCCACTCCATATCTCACTCTAGGGTTTTATCCCGAAACCCTAATTTAAACCTATGTGGTCCATCCCACTCTACTTCACACAACCCAATTCATTTTTAACACTCCGCACATCACAACCTTTAGATTCAACTTTCATCATTACGCCTTACTCCTCAAGTATACGTGTGGTCACAAAACCCTAGGTAACCACACCAAACCCTAACTGGCCACAACAAACCCTAGCTTCCTTGTGTCCACATGTCACACTTCCATTTCTCACATTCCACTTATTATTTTTCCATGCCAATCATGCTCATCATTACTTGATCATTTTCATCATTCTCTCATACTCCACTCACCATAATTTATTTCTCCATTTTACCATATCCTCAAATTAGGGTTTTTACCCCAAACCCTAGCTCAGCCTCCTATGTACCCTCATACTGTCCTACGTACTAGTTTTCATCCAAAGTGTTCAAACACCCAAACAACACTTCCATTACCTTCCTCACACCCCAAATTAACTTTCTATATGTAATCTTTACTCTCATGCATACACAAAACTTCCCATGCAAACCTTCAAACTTTCTCTTACAAAACCCTAAACTCCCATGCAAACCCTAGATTCACCCATGCAAATCCTAAATCCATCCATCCAAAACCCTAGATTCCTCCATACAAAACCCAAGATTCATCCATACCAAACCTTAGATTCAATCCATACAAAACCCTAGATTAGATTCCCCCATACAAAACCATAGATTAGATTCTTCCATGTAAAATCATAGATTCTCCCATACAAAACCCTAGATTCTCTCACTCTTTTATTTTATTTAAAATCCCCTTTTTATTCCTCCACTCATGTACCATTAGAATATTTAGGTCAACACGCATCCCTTAGTCAACTGATTCCCCTTTGGTCAACTTACTCTCCTTAGTCAACTTCTTTTTCTTTTGGTCAACTTACTTTCCTTGGTCGACTTCTTTCCCTCCCCCATTCTCCTTTTTCATCCTTTCCCCCACACAAACCACATTAACACCCTCACATGCATGTCTTACAGGGTCACAACACATAACATCATATATCACAATATTTCATCACATACACATAGTACACATACCATATAATGACACAGAAACATACTTCAACTCCATGTCATACCACATACAAAATAATTATAATAATAAGCATAATATAACACCCATACAAAGCATATAATGCACATCAACACACATAAGGCCTTAGTTACACCATTACCTGGTCTTGGAACACGCTCCTACGCCTCCTCAGGGCTTTGACTGGTCTCACCTATATGAGAAAAAAACTAAAATTAGATTCCCTCCTACAAAAAATACTATTAATTACTAACTTATTCTAAGACTAGGTTTTTGATAAAATAATAAAATAATAATAATAATAATCATTAACCAATTACTAAATTTGGCTAAAAATATGAAAATAATAGTAATATTGTAAAAGTTGATAATATAAAGTTTGAAAACCTTATCCTAATAATAATAATAATAATGATACTAAAAATACTAATAATAAAGATACTAAAAATACTAACAATGATAATATTAATAATAGTAAAAATAATAATAAGAACAATAAGCATAATCATACTAAAAATAATAATAGTAGCAATAATATGATTCAAAATAAATAGTGGGATAAGGGCTTCGACCCTTCACCAAAATAATGCTAATAATATCATTAGGACATTATTAATAGAAATAGTAATAATAATAATAATGAAATAATAATAGAAATTACAAAATAATAATAACAATAATAATAATAACATAAACCTAGAGTAAAATAAAACAGGGTTTTCGACCCTACTTCGAAATAGTAAGAATACTATTAGTAATAATAATAATAATAATAACAATAATAATAATAATAATAATAATAATAATAATAATAATAATAATAATAATACATATTACTTATACTAATAATAATAATAATGGTATTCGAATTAAACAAATAAAGTAGGGTTTCAACCCTCTTGATAAATAATAATAATAATAATAATAATAAAACTCATATTAATACTAATAATATTAATAATACTAAAACTAATAGTCTAAATAAATCAAATGGGGTCTTAGCACTAATAATAAATAATAATAATAATTATTGAACCTAATAATAATATTAATATTAATACATAATAATAATAATGATAATGATAATGATGATGATGATGATAATAATAATAATAATATTTGAATAATAGGTTAAAAATTAAAATAAAATAAAATAAGCTTAATTAAATAGAAAAGAAGCGTTGAAAGGGTTTAGGATTCAACCTTAGACTGGTGGTGACAGGCGACACTAGCGGTGTTGCACGGCGGTGGCGGTGGTGATCGGAAAAGGAGAAGAAAAGGGAAAAGGTTAAGGGTTAGGAAAAAGAGAAAGAGAAAGAGGGTGGAAGTAAGGGTGGTTATGATTGTTTAGAAGGAGAGGAATAGAATGAGGGTGGCGGTGCATCCAAAGGTGGCGGCGCACGGTGGCAGTGGTGGTGGCCAAAAGAGAAAGAAGAAGAGAAAGAGATGATGAGAGGGAGGAAGGGGAAAAGAAAGGTAGGGGAAGATTGAGGAGGGTCTGCAGAACTGATTGGGAGGTGTAGGGAGTGGTGGCTACGACAAGAGAGGTGGCTAATGGTAGTGCGAAGGGCGGCGGAGGTGGAAGAGAGGGCTGATTGGGAAGCAAACTTTGCACAGCCAGGGTGGCTTGTGCAGGGGAAATCATAGGAGATGGGTGGTGTAGTTAGTTAGAGGGCAGTACATGGATTAGTTAGGTGGGAAGAGTGGATGGCGAAGTTGGCGAACGGCGGCGGACGAAGCATCTAAAATGGCGATGGCGCACGCGAGGGTTTTTATAGGTAGGAATCAAAAGCTCGATACATGGCTTAATATGAGGGTATTTATAGATTTTAGAAGAGAGGGCAGGGTTCTGTGGGTCGGTGAGAAAGTAATGCAGGTAGGGTTAGGGTCACCGGCGGAAACAAAAGCCAGCGAAATTCAAATTGAGGATGGGGTGGTTGCGCAGGAAAGAGGAGGTCGTGCGTGAAAAGGAAGGGAGGTGGGTTGGGTCTAAGTGGTCGCTGAATCATGGGAAAGAGAAAAGGAGAAAAACGACCGATAAAAACAGGCGTCACCGACGGCGTTAATGTAACACCCTAAAATTCACTACTTTTTTTTTTCTTAAAGCGGAAGCAATTAAATTAGAATTACTTAAAACCCGTGAATTCTGGAAATGTTACCGCCACACTTAGTACTAGACCAGTTCTCTCCGACCGTTCCAGTACCAAGTGCTAAGGTTAAGGAAAAGATTCACATTAAATTCAAATCAAAAGTTCATAAAAGAACTCGAAAGATCATACCTTAAAACCAGAGTACGCATAAACGTTTATAAACGTAATAAAATAGAAATCAGAGTGCGAAATCAAAGAGGATAAATACTCCAATACCAAGAAATAATAGCGAAAAATAAAATTACATAAAGACTGAAATACGGCCACGACACTCTCGAACTTGAGCCAAATACGAAAAGAATTAGAGTCATATTAAGACTATAATATGGCCACAACTCTCTTGAATCTTGAGCCAAACATGCTCAACACTCAGCCCCAACTGATATCTCGCCCACCTGCACAAACCAGAAGGGCATACTACTCGTGGGAATGAGCAGCACCCATGAAAAGGGTGATCAGTACGCTACGTACTGAGTAAGGTAACCGAGCACTAAGGCCAACACATAAGCACATAATCCATGCAGAATAATAACAGGGCATAATCCAACATAACAAAATAAAGGTATATGAACAATTCAGGTAAAAGTACAGAGGCCCATGTAATCCAGATTAATCATTTAATTAATCTCTTATTAGAATTCGATTCACACCATGCCTTTTATCAATCCATGCGAGCAGAGGAACACCCCACTATTATAACCGGTGGGCCGGTCACAATAGAGCATCATGCCCTAACCACTATTATTACCGGTGGATCGGTCACAATAGAGCATCATGCCCTAACCACTATTATTACCGGTGGATCGGTCACACATAGGGTAGCAACCCTAACCACTATTCCTAACCGGTGGATCGGTTTGGTTCCTCCTCGCATGGTGTTCCACTGTAAGTAATTAGTATCTTTTAAGAGCTTTAACGATACTGGTTTGTGTTTATTGAGCTCGAGTCACCCCACTATTATTACCGGTGGGCCGGTCACATATAGGACCTCATGTCCTAACCACTATTATAACCGGTGGATCGATCGCACATAGGACTACACATCCTAACCACTATTCCTGACCGGTGGATCGGTTTGGACTCGGCTCAATAATCTTCCACTTTAAAAGATTAGTGTCTTAAATATCTTATTCAAAGGCTTTCACCATGCACATGCACGAATCATAAATCATAAATTCCATATTCATCATCACCAATTACACACGTGCTACCACCAAACCCTAGACATGCATGGATCGCTCCCTTCACAATTATCCTCCAATTCTACTTCACATCTCACTCTAGGGTTTTATCCCAAAACCCTAATTTAGTCTCCTTCGTACCCTTAATTTGCTCCACGTGCTATTTTTCATCCCAAGTGCTCAAACACCCAAACAACACTTACATTACCTTCCTTGCATCCCAAATTAACTTTCCACACGTAAATTTCATATCCATGCAGACATTAATCTCCCCATACAAACCTTCGAACCTTTTTCATGCAAACCCTAAAATTCCATGTGCAACCCTAATTTCAACCATGCAAACATTAACCATTATGTAAAACCCAAAACCTCATCATACAAAACCCTAAATTCAATCCACATAACCCAAAGATTCATTCATACCAAACCCTAGAATCAAACCATATACATCCCAAAGATTCATTCACACAAAACCCTAAATTCAATCCATACCAACACAAGGATTTAAATCGTATAAAACCCAAAGATTTTCCACATAATACCATTGATTAGATTATCCCCTTTCATAACCACAAATTATATTCTCCCATACAAGACTATAAGTTAGATTCTCCCACATAAAATCATAAATTAGAATCTCCCAAGCAAAACCATAATTTGGATTAATTGGATTCCCCCAAACAAATCATAAATTAGATTCTCCCAATCAAATCATAAATTAGGTTCTCTCATATAATGTCATAAATTACATTCTCCCCAAATAACGTCTTAAATTAGATTCTCCCTAACAACCATAAATTCAATTTCCCCATATAACATCATAAATTATATTGTCTCCCACAAAACCATACAAAACCATAAATTGAACTTCCCCATATAAAACCATAAATTATATTCTCCATACAAAACCTCAAAAATCATAAATCAGATTCTCACACACAAAACCCTAAAATTCTCCATTTTATTCCTTTACTCATGAATCAATGGAATAATTAGGTCAACTCACATTCCTTAATCAACTTCTTTCTCCATCATCCTTACTTTTCATCCTTTCCCCATACAACCATACCAACATCCTCACATGCATGTCTTACAGTATCACAACACATATCATTATACATAAATAATACACATGCCATGCAAAACATTCTTCAACTCCACATTATATCACATACAGAATGATTATAATAATACAAAGGATACATAGCATGCGAAGCACATAATGCCCATAAGCACATAAAAGGCCTTAGCACCCCTTACCTAAAACGACACCGGTCTTGGAGCACGTTCCTACGCCTCCTTAGAGCTTTAACTAAATAATAACATACTAATAAAATAACCTTAACAAAATTCTAACTTTGCTAAAGACATAAAAAATAATAGAGATATTATAAACCTTGATAATATAGGGTTAAAGACTTTACCCTAATAATAATAATGTTACTAATATAATAATATCAAATTTAATAAAACTACTATCAATGAGAATATAAATAATAATAATAATAATACTAATAATAATAATAACCATAACAATAACATATAATTTTTCAAATAACTAATGACTTACCATTTATGTAATATTAATAATAAAATTAATAACCTATATAATATTATTAAAATAATAAAGATAATGATAATATTATTATTAATGGTTATAAGAACAGTAGAAATAATAATACTCAAATAAATAAGTGCAAATGTTAATACAAAGTTAGGGCCTAAGATTTTCCAGAATAAATAATAAACGTTAATAATAATAATTATAATAATTATAATATTAATAATAATAATAATAAGAATAATCCTATAATAATTCATTTAATAACTTAAACTTCGAAACTAACAATAAAATTATTTTATTACCACTCTCCACCCTGCAAGTACAATTCAGCATAAATTTTACATCAAATAATTATAAAACATATTAAGAATATAAATATTAAGAATAATAATAATGGTATTTATATGCAAATAATTGAAATAAATTAAATCAAGGCTTATAATAATATGGAAAATGGTTGAGAGGGTCTAGGGTTCAACCTTAAGCTAGTGGGGATAGGTGGCACCGGCGGTGGTTCACGGCAGCGGCGGCGGTGGCCGGAAAAATAGAAGAACAAAGAGAAAGATGGATGTTGGAAAAAAGATAGGGAGAATTGAGGTGGTATAAGAGGTGTTTATTGTTGCCCAGGAGGAGAGGGACAAAATGATGGTGGTGGTGCAGCCAAAGGTGGCGGCGCACGGCGGTGGAAGGCGGTTTAAGGCTTCGGGGTCAAAATTCCGGCGAGAACGAGCAGCCAATTTGGCACGGCTATGGAGGCCCGTGCAAGAAGAATCGAGAGGTGAAAATGGTTTAGTTAGCTAGATAAAATTTCAGGGAAGAAAATGAAATGATTCGATGGCGCTGAGGTTGGCTGACGGCGTTGGAAAAGGCGTCTGAAGTTGGGGTGGCGGCAGCTCGAGCCGAGGGTTTTCGGGGAAGAAAAACTCTAAAAACTCCTATAACAAGGCTATTTATAGATGTTGGAATGGATAATGAGGAGCTGGAGGTCGACATGGAAGTTTTAATTGCAATAATTTGGGTGGCCGGTGGCGGTAATTGATCGGTCGACGTTTGGTTTGCTTCGAATTTTCGCGGGGCTAGGGAGAGGAAACGGGCGAGATTTAACGCACAAAAATTATGCCAATTTATTCCTGGAGTTAAGAGGAAGGCAATGAGACAAGAAACGGCCGGTATTATTCACCGTAGCAGGAGAAGCCATTGACGGGGGAGGGAGTTGCAGCGGCGTCGACGGAGGAGAAAGGAGGAAGAAGGAAGAAGAAGAGGAGGGGGACCGGTCGACCGGGAAAAGAAAAGAAAAGGGGAAGAACCGGGCCGGTTCGCGCGCGAGGAGGGTGCATTAAATGGAACGCTGCGTTCCCACGAAATAACGATCAAAACACCGCGCAAAGAGGGGCGGAAGAAGGGCGACGGCGCGAGGGGTAACGGATTAGATGAAACGGTGAGTTTTGGTCGAAACGGAAGCAAAACGCGGCGTGGCGACGTCAGACGAAGGACGCCGCGCGGGCTGGGCTGAAGAAGGAAGAAGAGAAGAAAAGAAGAATTGGGCCGCGCTAGGCCCAGTCGGGGAAAAGAAGAGGAAAAAGAAAAAGAAGAAAAAGAAAGAAAAAGGTAAGGAAAAAGGAAGAAAGAAAAAGAAAAAGGGAAAAAGGAAAGGAGAAAAATAATTAGGTTAGGATCAATTAAATTAATCTGAATATTTAGAATATTTAAAAATAATAATATTTAAATAAAATAATATTTAAATTCCTTTTTAGGCTAAATTAGGATTTTTAAAAGATTTTCCATAAATTCCATTTTAATTAGCAAAACACCCTAATTTTCTTCCATTAATTTATTTATAAAATTAACATTAATTTGAAACTATTTTCTCCTCATTATTTTAAATAAAATAATTTATTTAATTAATTTTCAAAATAAAATCCTTAATTATTTAAAATACCAAAATTGCATCTAATTAAAATACTTATAAATTTATTCTTGATTTTCCCTAATTAATTTTCTTTTATTTTAAATAAAATAATTTACTTAATTAACTTTTATAATCAAACCTCATTTAAATATAATATTTAGAATTAGAAATTTTCGGGGTATTTCAGTTAATCTCGGAGGTGAGTGGTGGTGCAGGTCAACGGTGGGAGAGGAGGAAGGAAGAAGAAGAAGGTGGGGGGGGGGGTACAGACCGGTGGTCTAGGGAAAAAGAAAGAAAGGAAAAAGGAGGGGAGAACCGGCTGGGCAATAAAGGTTAAATTTTTTTAAACAAAACGCGGCGTTTCGATAGAAAAAAGAAGAAAGGTGCATCGCGGCGTTCTGGGCCGCCGAAGGAAAAAGGAAAATAAAGAAGGGGATTGGGCCGCAAACAGGCCCAATCGGGAAGGAGAAAAAGAATAGAAGAAGAAAGAAAAAAAGGAAAGAAAAGGAAAAAGGAAAAAGGAAAAGTGAAAAAGAAAAGTAGTGGGTTGGATTAATTAAATTAATGAGATATTTTAGATATTTAAAAATAATAATATTTAAATCTCTTTTTAGGCTAATTTAGGATTTTTTTGAAAGATTTTTCATAAATTCCATTTTAATTAGTAAATCACTCTAATTTTCTCCAATTAAATTATTTATAAAATTCCTATTAATTTGGACCTACTTTCTCCTTCTTATTTTAAATAAAATAATTTATTTATTTAATTTTCAAAATAAAATCCTTAATTAGCTAAAATACTAAAAAATTTCCTAATTAAAATATTCATAACTTTCTTCTTGATTTGCTCTAATTAATTCCCTTTTATTTTAATAAAAATAATTTATTTAATTAATTTTCCTAATAAAACCTTATTTAACTATAATTCTTAAGATTGGGCATTTTAGATTAAGAGACCAGCTCCCGGATTATACAATAAAGAAGATAATGCTTAATAATGGTAGTGAATTTACATTCTAAGTATTTAATGACTATTGTATATTAATTGGGATTAATGTGGAGCACCCAATGGCTCATGTTTATACACAAAATGGTCTTAGTGAATCTTTAATTAAGTGATTGCAATTGATTGCTTGACCACTACTAATGGGTTCCAAATTACCATCATCAGCTTGGAGACATGCAATATTACATATGGCAGCCTTAATTTGATTAAGACCAATTGCTTATCATAAATACTCCCCATTACAATTGGTATATGATAAAGAACCAAATGTATCACATCAAAGAATATTTAGTTGTGTTGTGTATGTTCCTAATGCTCCACCACAAAGAAAGAAAATGGGTCCATAAAGAAGGCTAGAAATTTATATTGGTTTTGAATCCCTATAACTTATTAAGTATCTCGAACTGATGGCTGGTGATATGTTCACAATACGATTCACTGATTGTCATTTTAATGAAACAATATTCCCAGCCTTAGAGGGAGATAAGAGCAAAGTGGGCCCATATACAAAGGAGATTACATGGAATGTAACAAGTTTATCTTATCTTGATCCACGATCAAACTTATGTAAACAAGAAGTACAAAAGATTATACATTTATAAAATATAGCTAATCAATTGCCTAACGCATTCAATGACAAAAAAAGTGATAAAATCACACATTCTAGCAATGAATGCTCATGTAAAAATTGTAATTCCTACTAAAATTTTAGATAGGACTCCTTTAAATGAACTATAGTACAATGAAAGCATGGTAGACCATTTGGTTCAAAATACTTGAGACCAAGAAGGTTGACAAAGCGGTATAATATGCCAAATGATATCAAAATTATTCCTTCCATTGAAGAAAAATATGATCATACTTCAAAGGTTGAGGACATCACTTCAGAAGAGGTGCATGATGATAGAAATACCGATAATCATGAGATATCAATAAATTATATTTCCACAAGAGAACAATTTGATAGAAAAGACACCATAGTAGATGAAGTATTTTCATATTCAATTGCACGTGAAATGATGTCAAATGAAAATGATTTTGAGCCAAGGAAGATAAATAAATGTCGACAAATAAAAGAATGGCTAAAATGGAAAGAGGCAATCCAATTAGAACGAAAATCCCTAGAAAAATGTGATGTATTTGGGCACGTGGTCTTTACACCAAGAGGCACAAAGCCAGTAGGCTACAAATAGGTGTTCGTCCACAAATGAAATGAGAAAAATGAAATTATAAGATATAAGGCAAGACTTGTAGCTTAAGGTTTTTCTCAACCGTCTAGGAAAGATTATGAAGAGACATACTACCTAGTTGTTGATGCAACAACGTTGAAATTCTTAATTAGTTTAGCTATTTTTTAAAGACTAGCGATGCGCCTTATGGATGTTGTGACTGCATATCTATATGTATCGCTTGATACAGACATCTATATGAAAGTTATAGAGGGACTTAAACCTTATAAATCTCATAAATCAAAACCTTGAGAAATGAATTCACAACTACATTTTTTGGTCTCAGTAGATCGAACACTTTTTAGATTCACTGAACGTTGTTTTCTGTAAGTACCTCATCTTTCACAACAAATCCATACCCTACCTTTTTTTTAACCTCTCAATACCGAAAACCATATTATGTGGCCTTCTAATTTCTTTAATCCAACCAATTAATGACTCCCAATAATTAAAAATCTCATCTGTTGTAAATAACCCGCTCTAATCAGTATTAATTGAATTTGAATTCTGTAAATAATATTTAAAATATGACATTATTAGGAAAACATAAATATAAAAATGAATAACAAAAAATTACGAAAAATTATAAGTTGACGGGTGAGTTGCTTGTCAGATATAACCTTAGATAGGTGAGTTACCCGTCACAGGCAGTTTCTGACAGGTGAATTGGCTGTTTAAACTAATTTGTGACAGGTGATTTACTCGTCATAGAAATTATTTGGCGGGTGTTTTTCATGTCATATGTGAAATATGACGGGTAATTTATCTATCAGAAGCAAAAATTTAGGAAAAAAAAATTCAACTTACTATTATTTCATCGAGTTCATTTTTGCTAAAAAATCATTGAAAATATAATCTTTATTCACATTCAATGTATTCAATGTTGTCAAAATTAAATTTTGTGCAATTATTTGAGAAGACAAAAGAGAGAGAGAGAGAGAGAGAGAGAGAGTTTATATTTTGGTGAAGTGCATAAATGAAAGGGATAAAATGGTAAAAAAAAAAAATTAGTCCCTTTTGAGGGGTGTCAACTTAGATATTAGAGTATGTATCTAATAACACCCAAAAAGAAACTTGATAAAAACCTGATTTAAACTTGACCCATACCTAGCTGTAATGTCAAATTTGATCCAAAATAAAGTGAATTTTGATCACAAAAGACATTTTTATTTTATATAAGTTGTTATATAATTATCAATAAACTATCTTATTAATATAAAAAATTGTAAAAAATATGTAATACATGTAATAACAAATAAAACAAAACTAGTAAGACTTTATTCTCCTCACTTTATTTTAATATCATATTATATCATATAAATTTCTATTATTATTATATACATAAAATTATAATTGCAAATATAATAATTATAGTTATAATATATATTATTATAATGACAATTATTATTATTATTATTATTATTATTATTATGATATTTCCAATAATAATTATAGTTTATTATATGTCTAAATATAATAATAACGACGACAACAATATTTAATACGAATAACATGATATATATATATATATATATATATATATATATATATATATATATATATAAATATAATATTTACAAGTGTATTTATAACTGTAACTATAATAATAATAATAATAATAATAATAATAGTTGACTACTACTACTACTACTACATATATTATGATAATTATTATTATAATAAGCATAACAATAATAGATAGGTAGATAATTAAATTTATTTATTATATTTAATAAATAATAATTAATATCAGTATAAATTTCAAACTAAATTGACTTAACTCAAATTTGATAAGATATGGAGCCTGTAGACTCAAATGACCTCGAACAAAACCCAATTTGAAGCTTTTGGACTTAAATCAAACTCGAAACCAAAACAAAACTCAATAGATGAGGCTCAGATTCAACTCGATATTCTTTTGACACGAAACAATCCAACCAATCAAACTCGATGATAAATATTGTTATCCAAATTGGATCCGAACTCAAAGAATACCTGACCCCAAACATGAGCCCATAAGATAACAAATTCGATTTTATCCTAATCCAAATTGATATGACCCAAATCCGACCTTGTTTGACACCTCTATCAGAATTTATCTGTTGTTAATATTCATTTACTCATCAAAATAGATATAAAAAAGTATTTAATATTGTTATAGATCATACACATCTAACATGATTTCTAATTCTAGCTGCTAATTAGACCAAACTTGTGCTTGAGATACTCAAAGCAACTAGACCCATTCGAAGCTCGCAAATAAGAGATTAATCATGAGATGAGAAAATTATTGGACCAAATATATTTGATATAAATGAACAAGGAATTATTGATAAGGTCAACCAAAAGAATACAATAGTAATAATAAATGAATGAATGAATAGGTTACCCTAGTTAGTGACCCTCACAAAATGTGGAACAAAGATGCTAAATTTACAACTTATTTCAATTATATCACAACTATAGGCCCTACATTCACAACTAATATATATAGAACCTATATATTATAAGAATATTATAAAAAAGTTGTAAAATTGTAGGAGAAAAATATAAATTAAGGATAAAATGCTTAAGGTTTGTTTCAATTAAAGAAGGAAAGTTTTTAATTTTACATTAAAGGAAGAAATGTTTGAATTTGGTTGCAATTAAAAAGTTCTCTAGTAAAATATTATTGTTTATATAACTATGGTATTATATAGATTATAAGTACACACATACAATTAATACTTACTTAACATACTAATTAACTACAAATTAATTTAAATTATTATTATTACTATTTGTTTGTTTAACGCTTTAAAAAATTCTTAATTTTTTCATTTAAAAATATATATATATATATATATATATATATTAAAACTTAAAATTAAGAATAAAAATTATTATCAAAACTCAAAATTTACCTAACCTGTGAAACCAATCTCCTATTTACTTTTTAATCAATTTGCCTGCACTCTTCTTTGCTTAGTTATGTCCCTCTTCATATGCTTCATACCCTCGTCACTCCCTCGATGTTTAGTTCTGTCACACAAGACTCTGGTGTGACCAGAGCACCACTTTTGTTCTGTCCTACTCTTTCAAAAGCAGCGGCACGATTTGTTTCAAAATTCAAAAATTCCCCACCCATGACATCCTACCTAGAGCTGGCAAAAGTTGACCCGACCCGAAAAATCCGACGAATATTGACTCGATCCGTCCGAAATCCGATCCGATTTTATCCGAGTAATTAAAAGCCCGAAATCTATCCGACCCGATCCGATACATATTCGATATCCGATATAACCCGAGAAATTATAAGCCCGAAATAAACCCGACCCGACCCGCTACTCACCCGAAACCCGATATAACCCGAAAAACTATAAATCCGAAATGACCCGACCCGATCCATTATTTATTCGAAATCCGATATTATCTGAAAAATTATAAATCTATAAATATTCTACTTGGTACTACCTAAAAATTAATATTAACCCATAACTCAAAATTTTCAAAACTTCATAAAGCATGAAATAATATAGATGTGCAACTAATCCATACTAGCACTTACATCAAAATCTAGAAATCATAAAATTTATATCACTTATGTATATACAAATAAAATATCCATTGATACCAATATAAAAGTATAGAAATAAAAGTAGAGAAAAAAAGAAAAACTCTACTATGCCATCTAAATATTAGTTCACTTCTATGATTCCATCTAGTACCATAAGATAATAACAGTGCGGCCTTGAACACTATATGTTAGTATCTATATGGCCATACCTTGTAATATAGCACCTATAATATATCAAGAGTGAGAATGTTAGTTATTTATTATGAAAATTGAAGATTAATATTTTTTATTACATCAACAGTGTTAAATAGTAATAAGTCAATATTAGTTGGTCTTTTATCAATAATAGTCATTATTACTTACTTTATCTAATTTTTATCTTATTTTGCTTGATATAATATAATCAAAATATATAATAAAAAAACTAATGTGTTGTTATTATTATTTTTGCCATAATTGATATTCATTAATTACTATTATTATTGTTATCATTATTTTTGTATTATTATTATTATTAAAATTATGTTGATATGATGTGATCAATTTTTTATAAAAATAATATGAGAAGCACAACCTTAGAAGCCTTCATTTGTTATCAATTATCAATTATTATTATAAGTTAATATTATGTAAGGAGCGTATAAGATATAAATATAATATAAACTTAAAATAATACTCGAACTCAATATGACCAGGCTAATAATGGAGTTGAATTATAAGCTACACCTTAACATAAAAAGAAAAGTGATATGATTTGAAAACTTTTAAATTTAAAATGTCAAATACATCTCCAAAGATGAAATAATGATAAAAAATTCTAAGGCCCCAAAACAATTAATATAATAATTCACTTTTAATTGAATAAGATAAATTAAAATAAATGATCTCAAAATATATAGCTTTTAATAATATATTGGAATAAAAAAAATGACACAAGCATGACTCAAATATGAAATAACCTAAATCCAATCTAAATTTGACCCAAAAATATAATAATTCAAATTCACCTAAGCCCGATCCGAACCCGAACCGAAATTAGAACAACCGAAATTTACCCGAATCCGAGTCCATCCGATCTCAACCAGACCCGATCCGAGACCTTAGAATGACCCGAGATTATCCGATACTGAGTTGATCCGATTCAAACCCGACCCAGCCCGACCCGACAAAATGATCCGAAATTATCCGAAACCGATATGACCCGATTATCATATAACCCGATCCGATAGTGACCCGACCCGCCCGATTGCCAGCTCTAATCCTACCCCGCAAACATCTCCTCTTCCCCCACTTCCCTCACTCATCTCTCCACTCCACCAACCTCAATTTCATCCACTAGGCTGAGTGTAATTTCTACTCCGACCTCGCCACTCGTTATCTATGGCACCAGATCTTCGACTGACACTCACCTTCTGCTCCACGAAAGCAGCATTCTGCTCCACGAAAGCAGCAAGCTCCTCCCTAACGCCTCTGTCCGACTAAAAACAAACCTCACGTAATTCAATTTTGTTTTTATAATTGATCTTCAAGAACAAAACCGAGCAAAGACTCCAGCAAAGAAAAGGCACATGTGGCTACAACAATACCCTGCCGCATCAACACCCAGAACCCCCCCCCCCCAAAATGTTGCAAAACAAACAACAATCCCACAAAGTGACTCACAATATCGGACGAGAAAGAACATGATTTGAACGGAAAGAGAAAAAAAAAAACACGAGGAAACACATGATCTACTGGTGTGTGCTAAGTAACTTTTAATTGTATTTATGTACTGATAATCTATACAATACAATATTTATACAAAAATATTTTTATTTTAATAGAAAATTTCTTTATTTGAAACAAATATTATACTTGTTTTTTATTATTGTAAATTCAAGAGTATTTATTTTTTAAAATGAAACAAACCCTAAATATTACTTCCTTATTTTTTAAGTATCCCTAAAATTATACTTATAACCAAATCATTACGCGATCGGGAAACTCAAGGCTTCCCACGAAAGGATGGGAATTCAGAAGTGCAAGTTTGAATCTATAGGTTCGGACCAACAACATGAATCCAACACGGTTGGTAGGGAGCTCCTTTCTGAAGTGACGATGACAATTATGCGCTTGGATCACAAGTATCAATTTAAAAAATTTATCCCATTTCATAAGCATAAGACTATTTCCATACCAAGCTTGCATAGCATAGCTAATATCATGCCCTTGAGGCATCTCCCTGATCTGGGATTCATTCATTATTATTGCCATCCAAGATTATATAAACTATATTATCTACATATGAATGTAACTGAAGTAATAATAATATTTGATATCTTTTTTAAAATAAAGTAAACTAATGTATAACAATAATTTTAAACCTGTAGTATTTTATTAATTATTATTTAAAGTTTTAATAATTGATAGACGTAACTTTTTCATTTTAGCATTAATTCTATACATCCTTAAACCTAAATTATTTATCGACGACATTATTTAAAATTATAGATTTTAATAAAAAAATGTTATCAATAACCGATAACAATTATAAAAATAAAAACAAAGTATTATTATTGATAACGGATAATAATACATTAATAAAAGTATAATTAACAATAATCTAATTGCTTATAAACAAAATCAGTAATCAACAACATTATTTATGACTATTGATCAATTATTATTATTGCTAGATTATCTTTATAAAACTATAATAATAACAATATACTAATAGTAATGATAAAATTATTATTATTATTAACTAATAATAAAAATATACTATTAATAACTAATAATAATATATTATTATTATTAACTAATAATAATAAAAGTGTAAGTAAAAATATTCTAATTACTAAATTAAAAAAATTACCCACAATATTATTTATAACCATTGATTTATTATTAGGAAACTATCTTAATAATATAATATTATTATCAATAATTAATACTAGTAATAATGATAAAATATTATTAAACATATTGATAATGATGTATTATTATAACTATTAATAATAAAGCTATATTTAATAATATTCTAATCACTTTATAATCAATAGTTAATCAACACTATTAACTATATTAATTAATTAATTAATTAATTATTATTGAATGATTATCTTAATAATGTTATCATAATAAAAAAAATATTATTATCAATAACAAATAGTACCACTACTAATATTTTTGTAGTAATATAACTATTAATAATAAAAGTATAATTAATCGTATTATAATTACTCAATAATAAATCATTAATCAAAAATATTTATTACAAACTTTATTATTAATAGATTATCTAAATAATAATAATAGTAATATATTAATAGCAATAACTAGTAATAATAATAAGTTATTATTAATGACTAACAACAATGCATTAGTATAAAAGTTAATAATAAAAGTATAATTATCAATATTATAATTACTTAATAATCAATAATTATAATTACTACTATTCTTATTATTTACTTATTTATAATTATGATTGATGGAAGGGATTAGAGGGATTAATTTAATAACAAGTCTTTTTGGTATTTAGTTGAAATTGAAGGAATCTACTTATGAATTAATAATATGTTGATAATGAAATTACAAATATCTAAAAAAAAGGATAAAACAAACACCGTAAAATCTATATTGTCATAATGTATAAATAATAAGACTTATCAAACGATGTTTAAAGCTAAGAACTTGGATTAAACCAGGCTAGAACCATTGAATAAAAAATTGGACTTGACTGGATATCGGGGTGTTTGTTGATATGAAAATACCCAATTTTAAAAATAGCGTACCAACCAAAAAAATTATAGTTGAACTGGTTTGCCCTAATGTGCACCAAACGTTATTGTTTCAGTTATAGGAAGAAAAAAACTAAAGGGTAAATGACTCAGTGTGACCCAATTGAACCAATTGAACCGGGATCAAATCAGGTTATATCAGGGTCATATGGGACTTTTTTTTGAATTAAATCAATTTCAAATCAAAATGCAATCGGACTAGTCAAACTATATACCAAAAGGTCTACTAGATTAATTTTTGATCTAATTTTTGAAACACTAGTTAGAAGCGAGAGGCATATAATGAACAATGAACGATTGCACTTAAAAAAGGTAGCTCAAACCTTCCAACCTTTCCTCTTCAATAAATTATTGTGGATGCTCCATATGATAAGCACTTGAGTGATTTGATAGAGCATATGTATCATACAAGGAGAGGTATCAAACATGTCATATAGATTAGGTTTGGATCAGATTGAAATTGGGTTGTTATGTAATTGGATCGGGTTAGGGCGTCTTTCAGGTTCGTGTTTAATTCGGATAATAGTAATTTAGGTTGGGTTTATATTAAGTTGGAACATTTCAAGTTATGAGAATATCGGGTCCAGTCCGATCTAACTCACTGTGTTTCATTGGGTTCGCGTTTGATTTGGATCTATATACTCTAGGTAAGATCGGGTTTAGATCGTACAAATTTGGGTCTATAAACTACGAATCATATTATATTTTGGCCAAATTAATTCAATTTAGAATTTATAATGATATTGATTGTTATCAATTTAATATAATAAATAAATTAAATTTTGTGATTTATTATTATTTTTATGATTATCATGGTTATTTTTTATCATAATATATGTAATAATATTATAAATTATTATCATAAAATATGTAATAATAATAATAATAATAATAATAAATTATTATCACGGTTAATAATTACAATACCCCAAATTTTGGATAAACCTAATCTCGTATAATTAATACTTTAATCTAATTCTAATCTCAAGATAATTTTATTTTAGCCTTATCCTAATTCTTTTATCCCAAAGATCTTAACCATATCTAATATTTGACCTAAGAAATTTATAATTCTTAACTTAACCTTAATCCTAGTTGATTTATATCATAAACCTTATCTAATTTAGCTAATAAAAATTTAACCTAATCTAATTCCTAACCTTAATCCCTTTTCCTTTTCTTTTCTTTCTCCTTTTCCTTTTCCGTTTCTTGACTTCGTTTTTCTTGTGTGAGAATTTCCTTACCACCTACAACACACCAATATCACTTTCACCTATCATCTCACCTTATCTCCGTTAAATTTTGCCCTGCCACTCCTTCATGCCCTTGCTCCTCACCTTCGTGCCTCTGCTGTCGATTATCCCCATCAACATCATCATCTTCCCCTACCATTTCCCCGTTTGAATGCCACCATGTACACATATATATACAACCTTCTTCTCTATCCCTCCCTCATTTATTTTTCTCACTTATAGCCCCATTTTTTGTCGAGAAAACCAGCCTACCCGAGCCTTTCTTCTTCCTCTTCTTCTCTTGCTCTATTCCATCGACCGAACCACCAACAACCATCCACACACCACTACCAACCACCAAGCACCGCCATAGCTTGGTAAAAATAACCACCCATGAACTCCCCCCACTGTCACCAACCATTGCCACCTATCGCCACCTTTTTCTTTCCCTCTTTCTCGTGTGTTGTTGCGTTTTTGTGAGGCACACAACTTGCGCATGGTCCCTCGCACAGTCATGCACCATCCTTTTCTCTTATTGCATGCTTATGCTTCCCTCTCATAGCCCTCCCGCGCGTGCTTGCACAGGCTGCGCACATCCTCAAGCATGCTCGTGCGCCTCATGTTCATTCTCATCTATGTGTGTTGCATAAGCACGACCATGGCTCTTTCGCACAACCTACCCGTGCACCTTCCCAACTCTTGGCCTGAGAGTGCACTGCATGTCTCACGCCTGTGCAACCCTTCTTTCTCGTTCGTGATTCTCTTTAGCAAACCCAAATATCACCAGAACACCACCATAACACTATCATACCTTCCACCATACTTCCACATAACTCAAACTTCCCTTTGACTCTAGTTATTTCCATTCTTACCATCTTTTACCTTAACTTTTCCCTTAATTATAATCTTCAACCCTAACCATTTATCTTATTTTCGTAGGTGCTTTTCTTGTGATCTCGAAGAAGGCGGTTTAGGATTTATGTACATAGATCCCGATGTCCTTGTTGGTAAGGATATATGTCATAGCTAGGACTTTATGTGTATATGTATGTTCTTCTATGTTGGACATGTTATATGATTGTTGTTATTCTATGATATTATATTTTGAGAATAATGAAATTATGGAAGTATACTTTTGGTATAATATTGGATATACATCTATGTAAATAATTGAGGATATATGTCCCAAATGAATATTGGATATTTGTATGTATGGGATTTATAAGGCTTTGAGAGAATATGAGCATGTTAAATACCCTAAGTGTATTGTGGTCATTTGGGGATAATTATGTGGTCATGACTATGTTAATCGATTATATGTCCTGCATATTTATATGAGTTCCACATGATAATATCAAATATACAAATAACTCTAAACATGATACTAACCATTTAAAGTGAAAGATCACGTGAGTTAAGGCAAGATATTTATATGGATCTGTTCCACAGGATAATAATAGTGGCTCACATGTGTTGTCCCTGAGAGGTGCATCAATCCGTTCCACTGAATTAAGAATAGTAGGACTCCATACTCAATGTGAATGAAATTATGATTAAGTGGTAAAGTATTAATGGAAAAGATACTAATCATTTAAAGTGAAAGACTACATGAGTCAAGACCAAGGTGTTGAGTCCGTTCTACCGGATAATAATAATAGCTCAAGTGTATTATCCCTGAGAAGTGCTTCAAACCATTCCACCGGTTTAAGTATAGTGGCTTGTGAGCATTTTTGCTCTGAGAGGTGTTGGGTCAATTCTACCAGACAATAATAATGGCTTAGGTATGTTGTCCATGAGAGGTGTTTTAAACTGTTCCACCAGTTTAAGAATACTGGGGTCCCTAAACTCAACGTAAAAAAAAGAAGAAGAGAATATGTTATATGTATATAGTGAGATCTGAAATCAGCATTTACCTAGCACTATTTTATATTATCGTACGTATGCTTACTCTATGATGTGAACTCATGTGTTATGTGTAATCCTACATCGACTGTATCATTACTTTACTCAATACATAGCGTGATGATCATTCGTTTCATAGGTGCTACTCATTCCCATGAGTAGACGACATAGATGTCTTTATATAGGTCAATGATAACCTAATGGATAAGTTTGCAGCCTTTGATGCTTATTATGTGGATGAGTGATTTTTCTATCAGAGTTTTGGACATACAGTCATGTTATCCGAATATTAATTCTAATAGGATACCTTTTTGGACTCTTAGATCCACGATATTCCTTTTTATATTTTGGATTATTGTACTTGGAGTAAGCCTCCAAACTTTTATCTAATATTTATAAAAGTTCCTTCATTTTCTATTTATCATATTTTAATTTCTAATTGTTTTGCCTTGTGATTGATGTAAGAAGGATATGGTAAGTCATATTTATGTCAATTACGGTGGTACCACCCAACTATTTAATGATACGCTTCCGCTTAAAATAAAAAAATTTCGTAGTAAATTTTAGAGGTGTTACAATAGTATTATTATAATTATCCTCATAAATACAATTATAAATATTATTATATAATAATGATATTTATAATAACTATAATTACCTTGTTAATTATAATATTTATTATTATTATCATCATCATCATAATCTTTAGAAATATAATAATCATTATTATTAGTAGAAATACAAATATAAATTTTAATATAGTTATTATAATAATTTATATTATAATTATTATATTTATAATAATTAACACCCGCAAAAAAATATGAGGATAAGGGTTTATACATATGTCTTTTTATTTAATTATACAAGTAATTAGTTGCATGTAATTTTTTTTCTTTAAAACAAGTAGTTATCAAATAATTTACATTGTTAATGGAATTTAACAATGAATAGAGTCATGAACAATTCAAATTATATTTAGTAACCAATTACATATTGCTGAATAAGTAAATTCTAGAAATTATCATTTACTAAACTCGTTCTACCATAACCATTCTGCCATTAACTATTATAAATAGCCTACTAAATCTCTACATAACAGTTGTATATACTAAGAAAAAATAAAATATAAGAGCTAGCACTACCGTACTTGGATTGAGGAGGATGACATATGATAAAGTGACAATTTTCTCTATTTTTGCCTTACTTTGCCTTCACTTTAAAACTTCATTTAGTCTCTTTTATGTATTTTTATGTGGTTCTAGTTTATTATTCACAATACTACTTTCTTAAGTTTTGTTTTTTAGGAGTTTCCACAAAGACATGCAAATCTAAGAAAGAAGAACATGTTTTCAGAGCAAAGGATCTAATATGGAAGGCTTTAAAAGATGATAAATTAAACCAACATGTTTATGGAAGAGTCTAGAAGCTAAAAGAGCTGAAGATATGCCAAGAAGTCCAGGAAAAAAAAAGAAGAAAAAAAGGCTGTGCAGTTGGGTGTGCAACCAGCCGCACAACCGTATGGCACCCGTCTGTGTATTGTTGAAGAAAAAGAAACCACACGGCCAGGTTGTGTCCATCATGCACGGCAAGTGGAATTTTGTTGGAGAAGTCGAGGCTACAAACTTTGTACAACCAGGTAGTGCACGAATCGCATGGCCATGCGAAGTCTGAATTTCCACTTGTTCTAGAGAAGGAATGTTGCATGGCCAAGCCATGCAGAGACGATTATTCCCATGTTCGTCATGCGAGACATGCCTTGCGTGATAGGAAGTATTTAAGGTACACTTTGGATACTTCTTGGGCAGTTCATAAAGTAGATTTTATAGCACTTTTCCCCTCTTATTCCCAAGCAAAAGCTTCATGTAATTTTGGTTATTTTCATTTGTTCGATTTTCTAGAGATTCAAGTGCATATTCGTGCATGATCAACTCATAATCAATTTTGCTCTCCTCCAATTTATGGTAATTCAATCTAATTCCTCTTCATTGTATTTTTATACTGTTGTTATGTTTATTATGCAATTTATTTCGTTTATTTTCCTTGAAGATATGAGTGAGTAATCCTCTTTGCTATGATTGAATTAGGTCTATTTTAGTGTTAATATGACGAATTGAGGTATTATATTATATGATTGGTTCACATACATTGTTTCATGTGCTAGGATCAATTATCGTAAAGAGGGTTTGACGAAATCCAACCTCTTTAGATAATATCTGCAACCGAAAGGTTGAAATTATTATCAGAATGTGGCATGTGAACAAGAATTTAAGCAATTATGAAAGTAGATGTTTAAATCTCAAGGACTATAAAATTGGTGACACTTAATGGACTTGATTTAATTTATTAGTCATGAAAGCAGTCGGCAAATTAGATTAAATGCGTTCTTAGACCTTGAAAGAGGCTAATGAATATAATTAGACCTAGGTTTCATATCTATTGTTTTAGAGTTTATAATTAGAAAGTCCTTCTAATTATTCTCGCTATCCGCTTACATATTCTTGCTCTATATTAATCTAGATAGCTAAAATAATGAAGTTGTGTACTCAATTGTGAAATCTTTGTGGGATACGACTTTGAAGTGCTATAACAAATATGTGCGCTTGCGGATTGAGCCCATTAAGTTTTTGACATCGTCGCCGGGGACTTTGGCTAATTGATATTTTATTCTTTATTACTTCGCTAGACTAGATCCTTTACTTTCTTTCTGATTTTTACCTTTTATCCTCTTTGTTTGATAGCTCGTTGTCTGCATTTTGCTGGTACCTTTTATGCAATGATCTTTTCAACTTGGGACCCCAGCTGAGTTTGATCTTGAGATCGAACAGACGTTGACTGGACTAAGGAGGTGGATACGTGAAACAAAAGCAATCGTGAGCTCAGAAACCATGGCCAAAACTGACAAAGAGGAATAACAACACCACTCTCTTAAAGAGTTTGCATCTCCAAATGCATACGGGACACAATCAAGTATACGGAAACCAAATATAGCTGCCAATAATTTTGAATTAAAGCCTGCATTGCTTAACATGGTTTAGCAAAATCAATTCAGTGACAACCCAACGGAGGATCCGAATTTACACATTTTCATTTTTCTTGAGTATTGTGACACTTTGAAGATGAACGGAGTGTCGGATGATGTGATCACACTATGGTTATTTCCATTCTCATTGCAGGATAAGGTGAGAGCTTAGTTGCAATCACTCCCCCGGGTCCATTACTACTTTGGATCAACTTTCATGAGCCTTCCTAAACAAGTACTTTCCCCCATCCCAGACAGTTCAATTGAGGAACCTTATTACAAGTTTCAGTCAAAAAGATGGTGAGTCGCTCTACAATGCATGGGAGTGCTACAAGGATATGTTATGAATGTGCCGACATTATGGTTGGAAGAATAGTTGCTAGTTCACACCTTTTATAATGGACTGCATTACAATACAAGGTTGACTCTAGATGCAGCGGCAGGAGGCTCATGAACAAGAGCATACCTAAGGCCAAACAACTGATCGATGACATGGCTCAGAATCATTACTAATGGTCGAGTGAGCGCTCTTCTACCAAGAAGAGTGGTAGGTACAACGTTGATGCTTTAGATCACCTTTCTTTGTGTGTTGATGCATTAATTCAAAAACTTAACAAATTAAGTGTTAAATCATTAACATCCTCTTCTTTTGTTTGTGAGATTTGTGGTATTACAGAGCACTCGTCTGTTGAAAGTCAGTCTGTTACCCTTCCACCCCCTAATGCAACCCTAATAGACCACGTTAATTATGTGAATAATTTCAACCAAAAGGGAGACCCATTTGCTCCCACCAACAATCAGGGATGACACAATCATCCAAACCTATCCTACATGAACCCACCATCAAATTCCACTCCTCAATCAAACTTAAGGTTTTCAAAACCTTAGACCACCAGTTTCTAACCCTTCAAAGTCAAATCTCAAGCTAATGATGGAGACCTTCATAGCCTATCCGAACAGACAAATCAAGGATTTGAAGAACTCGGTTAAGAACTTAAATTCTAAGGTTGAATCCCTAAGTACCCATAATAAGATGCTGTAAAACCAAATTATCCAAGTGGCCCACCAGTTAGGGTCTTCTTCTAAGCCCAATAGAATACTTCCCAGGCAACCAAAGACCAATCATAAGGGTTCTGTCAATGCCATAGCACTTACAAGTGGGAAAGAGCTAGAAAGCCCTATTTTGAGAAAAGAATTTGAAGAGGAAGGTGAAAGAGTTGAGGTAATGAAGGGAAAGAACAAAGAGACCATAAACATTGAGAAAAAAAAAACCCACCTTAGGGAAATATCATGAGGTTAAGAAATATGTCCCTCCACCACCATATAAACCTGCTCTACCTTTCTCTCAAAGACAAGCTAATATAAGATTAGAAATATAGTTTGGGAGGTTTGTTGAGATTTAAAAAAAATGCAAATTAATATTCTATTTGTGGAAGCCATATCTCAAATGCCTGCTTATACTAAATTTCTTAAGGAAATTCTATCTAATAAGAGATGGTTGGAGAAATATGAGACTATATCCCTAACACAGAAATGTAGTAATATTATTCAAAATAAGCCTCCACCTAAGCTCAAACACCCCGACTCGTTTTCTATTCCCTGTACTATTGGTGACATATCTATTAACCATGCTTTTTGTGATCTTGGAGCTAGTGTCAGTTTGATGCCTCTTTCTGTTTGTAAGAAATTATAGATAGGAGATTTAAAACCCACCACCATTTACCTCCAATAAGCAGATTAGTCGGTAAAACATCTGGTAGGCATATTAGAAGATGTAGCTATCCAGGTCGGTAAGTTCTATATTTCGGTTGATTTTATTATTCTTAATATAGAGGAGAATATACAAATCCCTATCATATTAGGAAGACCTTTCCTGACTACCGCTGGAGCGGTTATCGATGTGAAAAATAAAAATCTCTCTCTCAATATTGGAGAAGAGAAGGTGGATTTTGATTTACCTTTTGCAGTAAAATTTTCATTGCTTGACGACACTTGTTGCAGGATTGATACAGTGGATAGGATGATTTGAGAAGACCTTGCTAACTTAATCTCAAATGATCCACTAGAGTAATGTTTGATAAAAGACGAAATGTTCCATAATGGTGATGAGGAGGTAGCTGCCTACGCTACCATGTTTGAACAAACCCCTATCTATGCAAGAGAACTAGGATTGGTGCCTTAGATTGAGAGAGAGTTGCATAACTCAGTATGTAAAGAAAATGATGCACCTAAGGTAGAGATAAAACCCCTCCCTTCCTCTCTCAAGTATAAATTTTTGGACTCTAACGGTGAATATCCTATTATTGTGAATGCTAGCTTGAGTCAAGAAGGAGTCAAAAAATTGCTTGAAGTCCTTACACTGCATAAAGATGCCATAGGTTATTCCATTGACGATATCAAGGGTATAAATCCTTCCTTTTGTATGCATCGTATTCTATAAGAAGACGGACATAAATCCTCCACTGAACATCAAAGGCGATTGAACCCAAACATGAAGGAAGTCGTAAAAAAGGAAGTACTTAAGTTACTTAACGCAGAAATCATTAACCTTATTTCAAATAGTGAGTGGGTGAGCCCAGTACAGGTAGTACCTAAGAAGGGAGGCATGATTGTCATACGGAATGTGCAAAACAAACTTATCCCTACGAGAATGGTCATCGGGTAGCGTATGTGCATTGATTATAGAAAGTTAAACAAAGCCACCTGAAAAGATCATTTCCCCCTTCCATTTATCGATCAGATGTTGGAAAGGCTAGCTAAACACTCATATTTCTGTTATCTAGATGGGTACTCAGGATTTTTTCAAATCCCTATTTACCTTAGCGATCAAGAGAAAATGACATTTACGTACCCATATGGTACATTTGCTTATAGACAGATGTCATTTGGCTTGTGTAATACTCCATCCACTTTCCAACGCTACATGGTGTCCAAATTATTTGATTTTATCAAAAATATTATGGAGGTGTTTATGGATAACATTTTCGTCTATAGAACTACTTTTGATGACTGCCTAGATAATCTTACTAAGGTTTTAAAGAGATGTAAAGAAGTGAACCTCGTACTTAATTAGGAAAAATATCATTTTATGGTACAAGAAGGAATTGTTTTAGGATACTTAATCTCTAATCATGGAATTGAAGTTGATAAGGTCAAAATTAATATCATTGCTAAAATGCCACCCCGACCAATGTCAAAGATGTTAGGAGCCTTTTAGGCTATGCTGGATTTTATAGGCAGTTCATTAAAGATTTCTCCAAAATTGCTAAACCCCTCACCCACTTACTTGTCAAGGATGTTCTTTTTACATTTGATCAATCTTGTTTAGATGCTTTTAGCATGTCAAAGGAAGCTTTGACAATTGCCCCAGTAATGAAACCCCCCGATTGGAGCCTTCATTTCGAGGTAATGTGTGATGCCAGTGACTATGCTATTGGGGCTATACTTGGGCAAAGGAAAGACAGGAAGGTGTACGCCATATACTATGTTAGTAGGAATTTGGATTATGCTCAGATGAATTACGCCACAACCGAGAAGGAGCTCCAAGCTGTGGTGTTCTCTTTGGATAAATTTTGGTCTTATCTTGTTGGATCAAAGGTTATTGTGTTCACTGACCATCCAGCTCTTAGGCATCTCTTGGCTAAGAAGGATGTGAAACCGAGATTGATTAAATGGATCATTCTTTTGTAAGAGTTTAATTTGGAGATAAAGGACAAGAAGGGTGTTGAAAATGTAATGGCAGATCACCTTTTCAGGCTTAGGCAAGAGATGGACGAAGAAGAAAGAGATGATAACCCAATTGATGATTCATTTTCCGATGACAATCTTTTCGTAGTTGAGAGCCAAGCCCTATGGTTCGTAGATTTTATCAACTACATCGTTTGTGAGGTATTACCAAAAGATCTATCTTACCAACAACGTAAGAAATTCCTTTCCAACATCAAGCACTATTTCTAAGATGATCCTTGCCTTTACAAGCGGTGTGTAGATGAGATCTTTCAGAGATGCATACTCGAGGATAAAGTTCTTGATGTCATAACCCATTGTCACTCATCACTATATGGGGGTCATGTGAGCACCTCTGAAACAGCTGCAAGGATGCTTCTCGCGGGATTTATTAGCCTACGCTCTTCAAGGACATGAGAAGTTATGTACTAGGATGTGATCACTGCCAAAGAACCAAAAATATATCGAGAAGAAATGAGATGCCATTAAATAACATCTTTGAAGTGGAGTTGTTTGATGTGTGGGGGGTTGATTTTATGGGACCTTTTCCATCATCCCGCAACAGCAAATACATATTAGTCGCGGTGGATTATGTCTCAAAATAGGAAGAGGTATTGGCATCTCTAACTATGACGTGAAGGTAGTGATCAAACTCTTTCAAAAGATTATTTTCCCTCGCATTGGAGTTCCGAGAGCTGTGATCAGTGATAGAGGATCTCACTTTGCCAATAAAGTTTTAAGAAAACTTTTGAGGAAATAAGGTGTGGCTCACAAAATGGCTACACTTTATCACCCTCAAATGAGTGGTCAAGTGGAGATCACAAACAGGGAAATAAAAGAAGTCCTTGAAAAAATAGTGTTTAAGTCGAAAAAAGATTGGTCCTTAAAATTAGATGATATTCTTTGGGCCTATCGGGAAACTTATAAGACCCTTATAGGCATAATACCATTCCAATTGGTTTATGAAAAGTCATGTCATTTGCCTGTAGAGGTCGAATATAAGGTGCATTGGGATATTAAGACTATTCACCTAGGTTTGAAGGAAGCGGGAGAGCGGAGGAAACTTTAACAAAATTAGCTCAACGAGTTGTGATTAGATGCCAATGAGAATGCCAAGATATATGAAGAAAGGAAAAAAAGGTGGCATGACAAACATATCCAACTCCCGTCTAAAGTTTTTTCCATGTAAGTTGCGTTCGAGATGGTTGGGACCATTCCAAGTGTGCAAGGTGTATCATTTTCGAGTAATCGAAATATGGAGTGAATCCACAGGAACTTTCAAAGTGAATGGGCAGAGATTGAAACCCTATATCATCAGATCTCCAATCGAAAAGATGGGCACGTTCGCCCTTCCTAACACACCATCAACTTAAAGAAATCATGATCGAGTTAAAGACTCTAAACAAGCGCTCAATGGGAGGCAAGTGTTTCATTTGTTTAATGTTTCTTTTCCCACCCCTTTTTCTTTGTTTGCCCTTTGTGTTTGCAACGTTTTGGCAGGCCTCATTGCCATTATAAGTTATCCAATAGATGAAATAAGGTGTAAAAGTATCATTTGAAGGAGAGGACCCAAAAATATGAAGAAAAGAGGGTTGCACACAACCCTAATGCTGAAAAATGAAGAAAAGCCGAGACTTTAGATGTTGCACGACCAGGATGTGCCAAACTTGCAAGGCTATGCCGATTTTCACAGCACCAGGCCGAGACCAATTTTCATGCACGACCTATCCATGCAAAATTCGTAAGCCCGTGCACTCCCAAAATCTTATTTGCACAGCCATGCACTTCTGTTTCCATACAAAAACTTGACGCACACCCGTAAATCCTTTTCACTTCCCTCCTCCGTTGTTTTTCCTCCCATTTCAACCCTAACTCATCCCCAACCTTCTCCCCTCCCCAAACCACACCGAAGCACCACTACACGCCACTAGCATCTATATCCGGCCAATTTCAGTCTACACCACCTACCGGTGCACAACTTACACGCCCAACGTCCCTGTTTTTGCACTCCCAGTCGTCCCACCCATGCCATATCCATCCCTGCACTCCCTACCAGTGCACCACCATCACCACCACCACACACCTACTCTAACACCAACTACCACCATCCACACAACCCACTTTCCTTATTTCTCACCCTCACCCCCAACTACACCTAACCCTAATTGTGCACCACCATATCCATCCCTGTACCACCATACCAAGACCTACACCTACATACTCATACCTAGCACCACCACATGCACCACCACTTCTTCTAACAACTAATTTCACTTACACGGGCTTAGGGCAAACACGCACAGGCAATCTCGACCGGTTTGGATTTTTCTTTCCTTCATTCTTGTCTTGTTTCTTCATGATGTTCATATATTTTTTATTTCCATTATATAACTTCTAATCTTATCTACGGTGTGTAGCTGTTCGAACAATTTTATCACCATTTTACTTTCACAGGTAGACCGCAACTGTGGTACCAAAGAAACAATATAAAACACACTAAGAGAAAGGAGAGTCCTCTAGACCGCAACCCTGCCAAACCAAAGGAAAAGGTAAGGCTGCAAATACCCAACCCTCCAATCCCTACGCAATGGTATTTACCAACCCTGATGACCAAGATCTTTACTATAAGCTTGTTCCTCGAAACATTGCACCCACTCAATATGCCGATTGAGATTGTCTAGAGGTATTAGGGATCAAAGAGGATGTTGAGTATTTGCTCGCTCGTGGTGGCTTATCCTGATTCTTTATGCATGCATATGCCACGAGTAAGGGACTCACCCTTGAGTTCCTCAGCTCGTTTTATTTTAACCAAATAGGGAATATCGTTCTTTTTCGCCTTTTCAATGAGACTAGAAAAATGACACTGTCTCGATTTTCGTCTCTACTTCTTCTTCCCCCTATTAGTCGAAGAGTTACCAAGGAACCACAATTGTGGGATCCTCAAGAGTTTTGGACTCAAATCTCCATGCCAAAAATGGAATGTACTCCTAGGATGTGTAGTGGACACCATGTTAAGGCCTAATTAATCTATAACCCAAAATGCCCAAAGGATTTTAGCCGGAACACTCTTCAGTAGGGAGGAAAGCCAAGGGAATATATGAAAGCTAAAGCTCTTCACTCTACGTTGTATGCTCTTAGATGATGCCCTTGATTGGGGTATTATCTTGCCGATCACCTAAGTACGATTAGCACTAACCTCACTAGTGATATCGTCATTGGTGGCATCGTTATGTACATTGCTATCCGGCTTGGGCACCATTTAGATGATATAACTATTGATTTCCAAACGACTTACATAGGGCTAGCAACCTACACAAACATGAAACTAATTGTGCAGGATATGCTTCACTACTGCTTATTCTATAACCAGGAGGTGTGGTACCCGTTACCTAACAAAGCTTTAACCACTTTTATAGGTAATGGTAACACCAACTGGCTACCTTCTCCCACTACGCCTCACCCTGGTCGGCCTATACCCCCCTCAGACAATCATCCAAACCTTTGTGAGGAAGAGTCCAATCTGCCACTACTTTGCCTCCCAACGCCCCCTTCTTTTCACGCTGACATCGGCCCTTCTTCCTCCGACACCTCTTGGGATGCCCACTTCTAGCATATTGATGGCCAATTCAATATGCTAGATGCTCACGTTGTGAATCTTCAAGAAGTTGTCGCTCCCATCGACCGAATGCACATCATGATACAACAAATGTATCAATGCCATTTGGAACACGGTTACCCTCCACCACCCCCACCACCACCCCCTAATGATTGTGCTTACCCCTCCCCTCGTTCCTCACTTACACATTGCGGTCAATGTGTTCTTTAAGCATGGAGGGTTGCTTGCTTTCTGTCGTTTATGTGGCTTTGCTTGGTTACCTTTTTCTTTCATTTTCCTTTTTTTTCTTCTCTTTCTTTCTTGCTTTTATTTTCGGCTTGATATTAGTGTGTTTGTTTTGAGAAATGATAGGCCTATGATGACTGCATGATAGAATTTTCTAGATAACTTAATCATACACTAGTGAGACCTATAAATTGCGAGTAAATATAACACACATGTTTTGAAATTGCTTTAATCGTGGACTCCCCATTTGATGGACTATCAAACTAGTTATTATTGTAACACCATAACAATTTATCTTCGTAGATTTAACCATCTAGACCAAGACTTAGGAAATAAGGCTTGTAGCAAAGAATCAGTGAGACCTTAAGCTTTAAAGACTATCCATCTTCTATGCAGTTTTACTATTTTCTAACTGTGTATTCTCTCCTCTGATATGTAAAACTAGAACTTACATACATTCTCTTCAAAACCACATATGACTTATGCATGCATTAACATGATTGAGGCATATGTTTTTCTTTATAGCTACATTAGCCCATTAGCCACCAAATGACATTTGTTTCCATTTGTCCCCTCTTCGAGCTTAAGACTTGTTTATTTGATCATAGCTGTATTTTCAAGTTATTACCTTATCTTGGTTTGAAACTAGGGAGCGGTAGCTATTTGACTCATTTAATATAGGTAAGTCAAAGAGTCAAGCATGGGGGTCTTTGTTCTGAAAAAAAATAGATGTTTGGTAGAGATTATGTAAAAGAATGATTTATGTGCAGCTAATTTCTCTTATTCTTCTTTGTATTATATAGAAAAAAAAAGAGAGAGAAAAGAGAAAAAATATATTTTATATATAAAAGGAAGAGAAGTATTTTTTTTATGGTGTGATGTGGGATAGCCAAAAATAAATAAATAAATTCTAGGTAGGAAAGTTTAGAAAAGAGATTTGGTTATTAATTGAGCATGACTAGCGAGTTTCATTCTCAACTTCTAATATATACATGTAGTTACCACTCCTCTAGCTTTTAGACCTTTAGCTACAATCCTGGATTTATCCTACCCTTAGCCCTAGCCCCATTACAACCCTTTTAAGACCTCCTGATTTTTGTACTACATACTATCTTCAAGTGGTGGAGAAAGAGAGTCCATGCAAGCATATAATTGATCATTATTGGGTCGGAAATTTTTGAGTGACACTATTATCCCTTCAAAACACAAAAGTGGATAGCGTTCACATTTTCCTAAAGAGAGGAAGTCTACAACCTTATTTAACCTCTCTCCCGTAAAGATGGAATTCACAAGATCCTAAACCATCTTAGGGTGTCATGATAATACTGATTTGCGAGTCCGGACTAACGGGTAGTCCTACTTTAATTTTACTTTCCTACTATTACCATTCGCAGTATAGGTCAACCTAGTCATTGTATGCCTTATTTTGTAGTTTGCTCTATCATCAGAGGCTTTTATCTCCTTCCATTTTTCTCCGTTGTCGTTTTTGTTGGTTGTGTGTTTGCTTGGGGATAAGAAAATGATAAGCATGGAGGAGTTGATAAAGTAAATATTTTCTCTATTTTTGCCTTCCTTTGCCTTTACTTTGAGACTTCATTCAGTCTCTTTTATGAATTTCACTGTGGTTCTAGTCTATTATTCGTACTACTTCTTTGTTTTTCAAGAATTTCCACAAGGAAGCACAAATCCAAGAAAGAAGTGCATATTTTCAGAGAAAATGACCTAGTATGGAAGGCTTTGAAGGATGATAAATCAAACAAACGTATTTATAGAAGTGTAAAAACTAAAAGAGCTAAAGATATGCCAAAAAGTTCAGAAGAAACAAGAAGAAAAGGCTGCACGACTAGTTGCACACCTAGTTGCACAGCCGTGCAGCACCTGTCTGTGTATTGTTGAAGAAAAAGAAACTGCACGGCTAGGCTATGCACATCACGCACAGCCATGTGGAATTTCACCGGAGAAGTCGAGGCTACAGACTTTGCATGGCCAGGTGGTGCGTGAATCGCACGGCCATATAGAGTCCAAATTTCCACTTGTTTGAGAGAAGGAATAGTGCATAGCTAAGGCGTGCTGTGACAGTTACTCCCACGCAAGGCATGTCGCACGTTCGTCATGCGCAACATGCCTTGCATGATAGGGAGTATTTAAGGCATACTTTGGAGACTTCTTGGGGAGTTCATAAAGTATATTTCATAGCAATTTTTCCCTCTTATTCCCAAGCAAAAACTTCACGTAATTTTGGTTGTTTTCATTAGTTTGATTTTTCGGAGATTCAAGTACTTATTTGTGTATGATCAACTCATAATCAATTTTGATCTCCTCCAGTTTACGGTTAATTCAATCTAATTCCTCTTCTTTATATTTTTATACTGTTGTTATGTTTATTATGCAATTTATTTCGTTTATTTTCCTTTAAGATATAAGTGAGTAGCCCTCTTTACTAGGATTAAATTAGGTTTGTTTTGGTGTTAATATGACGAATTGAGGTATTATGTCGTAAGATTGGTTCATATACACTATTTCATGTGCTAGGATCAATTGTTGTAAAGTGGATTTGACGAAATCCAACCTCTTTAGATAATATCTACAACTAAAATGTTGAAATTATTATCGGAACAGAGCATGTGAACAGAAATTTAAGCAATCACGAAAAATAGATGATTAAATCTCAAGGACTATAAAATCGGTGAAACTTAATAGATTTGATTTAATTTATTAGTCACAAAAGTAGTGGAAAATTTAGATTAAATGTGTTATTAGACCTTGAAAGAGGCTAACGTATATAATTAGACCGATTGCTCACAGTTAATGAATTAAACTACGACATATACGTTGTTTCATCATTGATTACCAATTTGGAGACTGAAATTCAATCCTAGGTTTCATATATATTATTTTAGAGTTTACAATTAGAAATTTCTTGTAATTATTCTCACTATCTGCTTGCATATTCTTGCTCTATATGGATCTAGATACCTAACATGATAAAGGTGTGTACTCAATTGCGAAGTCCCTGTGGGATACAACCTTGAAGTGTTATAACAAATCCGTATGTTTGTGGATTGAGCCCATCAACATAATGTGTAAGAATTATGATACCACATGATTTTCATAGATATTTAACCAATATTTTAAAGCATATTCGCTCATATTATACTAACCCTTTTTATTATTTTAATATGGAATTATTGTATATGAGTGTATAATGATATCCCTTTTCAATAAACCATGTTTGTATTTAGCCAAATACCTTTCATAGATATAATTGATAATAACTTCATAATATTTATAGGAAAAAAAAGGGTGATGGTGTTGTGCACTGTACCTCTCTTTTTTGTTTTTGTTTTTTTTTTTGTATTTCTTAAGTAGTGTTTACATCTTAAATTTATAGTCTTAAGTCGGTAAGTCATAATTTATACTCATCCAACTATGATGTATGCCATTAGTTAGAGTAACAGTTAGTAGATGTCCTATATAAAGACAATTATATGACTTTATTAAAAAAATAAGTAATAATTTCACTAATGATGTAGCATAGTAGTAGGCAATTATGAAGATGAAGTACCTACCTTTAGTTTTTGTTTTGAGAATTTAAATTTGACTGATTTACGTAATAATAGCCTCCAATGATGCTATCATATTGATTTTAGTTTATCAAGTATTAGTGTTATACTATTTTTTTTTACCGAACTTAAACTCACAAGTTTTATTTAGAGGTAAATAATTGAGTAAATGATCACTTAAAACTTTATTTATTTGAGTAATTCCAAGCCCCCTTAATTATTCTAGAATTAAGGACTTACACATAAATATTTGGGGATAGACTCAAAAATTATTAAATATAAGGATTTTGATAAGTTGATTTTAACATAATTATAATACATTTATTTAATATATTTCACCTAGTAATAATAATATATTATTGTTAATGTTAGGATTAGTTGATTAGTGAGCCTTCGGTGACTGGATCACATTTCATCTAACACAATTACTTTTCTAACTACTCATAGGTGAATTACCAACTATATTTTGATATATGTGATACTATTTTTGTAATATATAATTTAAGATGCTTTAAATTTTACATATGTGGTAACACATATTTTATAAACCTTTGTGTTTCGTCAACTTGGTTCATAATTTTATCTAATAATTTAAGATTTATAAACATAAGTTTATTCACACATGTTTTTATATGTTTCTTTTGCTAATTTATTCGAAATATATATAGGTGTTTACGTAATTTGATATATTATTAGAGATCATATGAAATTTGTCGTACATATAGTCATAGATATTATTATAAATGTATGATCTTTGTTTCCCTAATTAGTATTGAATCACAATGATGGTTGATTGAATTTTGACCAAAGTGGTCAACTCTTTATGAAAATAGTTCAATTTGGAAAGTGGTATTATGAAAAGCCTTATTTAATACAAATGTTATTTATCAGATTTGTTGATTATGGAAAATATTTTTTTATAAGTAAATTGAATGGTATATTACTTTGAAAAGAAATTACAAAAGTAAGGACCAACTTTAAACTAGTGAATCTATATGATTTATATTGATGAAAGAATTTGACCCTTCTTGTCGTTTCCCACACTATAGTTTTTATAATCTAGATTGGGGACTTAATTTTTCTTTGGAAGATTCTTTTATTCCTTTCTTGACAAATATAATATACTATTCCCGCTGTTAAAGCTCGAAAAAATTGTTGAAGATTTAATGATCCCTTACTTCTTTCACGAGCCAATGAGTAACTCTCCCCTAGATAGCAAACTATTGTGAGCTTCTTGTTTTTTCCATAATAGACAACCATATTGATTTTGAGAATGTGCACTCAAAGAAAAGGTGAGTGAGTGTCTCATCATGTTGATGGCATAATTCACATATTGAAGATGTATTAAATCCCATATGCAGCATTTTGTCTCTTATAAATAGCCTACCTTGTACGGTTAGCTAAAGAAGAAATTTGTGTCTAAGAAGTGAAAGTCTATTCCATACCAAGTTGGACTATGGAACTTTTGGTTTCCTTAGACGCAATAGGTGGTAGAATTTTGATATGCTATATTCTCCTATCTTCAAACAAATTTTGGAGGCCTGAACTAGATCAAAAAGAGAAATAAAGGTTGTTCTTATCTCCATGATTTTCTTGAAAACCTAAGAAGCACTAGCTGGAGCATTAATATTCCATAAATCTCGGCCTTTGATGTAATAAGCATGGATCCATTTGATCCATAGTACTTCTTTCTCCTTAACAATAGCCCAAAGTTGCTTTCCATTAGCTGCAAGATACCACCATTGTATATTTAATACGTCCAAACCTCCTTCCTGTATAGGATACATTCTACTTCCTATGCAACAAGACTTTTTCAAGAGGATTCCAACCCTTTTCCAAAGAAAAGATCTGCAAACAACATTAATATCATGTAGGATCTATTTTGGTAGCATGAAAAGGAGGCGCCAGTATGATTGAATCCCCATAAGCATGGAATTTATAAGCTAGAGTCTTCCTGCATAGCTAAGAGTTTTGTGTTGCTATTGATTGAGCTTTCTAGTTAACTTTTGCAGCAAAGGATTGTAATGTTGTTTTCTCAAGTGGATCCAAGTAATGGAATCACTAGATACTTCACTAGAAGATCTCCTATTTGTAAATGAATTTCTGGATGTATAATTGATTTTGTTTCTCAAACACTTTACCTCCATAGAAGATAGTACTTTTGAGTACATTGAGCTTTAAACTAGATAGGGATGAGAAGTGGCTGAAAGTATTCATTAAGGCTCTTACTGAATTTACATCCCCTCGACTAAACAACAATTGGTCATCCGCAAATATGAGGTTGACCAACTTCACTTTTTTGCATTTTGGGTGAGCTTTGTAATCAAAATTTCCCCACAAACCCAGCAGAGCTCTATTTAGATATTGTATACTATTACAAATAGATATGGGAAAAGAGGGTCACCTTGTCTCACTCCTCATTTGGCTTTAAAAGGGGGAAGCAATGCACCATTTAGCTTAAATGTGTAGCTCACAGTTGATACGCAGGTCATGATGAGATTGACAATGGGGAGAGGGAAATGTAATGCAAGTAGCATTTGCTCTAAAAAGCTCTAGTTAACTATATTATATACCTTCTTCATATCAATTTTAAGCATGCATCTGGGGGAGAGATTATGCTGGCTATATCCTTTCACCGACTTAGTTGCAAGGAGAATATTTTCACCAATTCCTCTACCTTTGATAAAACCTGATTGTCTCCGATAATTGATGCCATTATAGGTTGGAGTCTTGCAGTGAGTACTTTTGCAATGATTTTATAGAAAACATTAGCACATGAAATAGGTCTAAAGTCTCTAGGTTTATCAGCATTAGGGACTTTTGGGATGAGATTGAAAGTAGTAATGTTGAGCCTATAAGGCAATTTACCTGACAAGAAGAAATCAAAGACACTTTTCCAAATATCATCTCCAATTATCTTCCAAGAATATTAGACAAAGTATAGATTATATCCATCCGGACCTGGAGCTTTTTCAGAATGCATGGAGAATAGAGCTTTGTGGACTTATTCTTTACAAACAGGTCGAAGCAAATCATGTTGATGCTTCACTATTAATTTTGGCCCTATGTTTATAATTTAGGGTAGTATGTGATCAGTGATATATTCTTTTTGTCCCGGTAGATTCTGAAAGAACTCTTTGAAAATAGATTGAATCTTAGCATGTTTTGTATGAAGATCTCTTGTCTCATCTCTGATAGCCCTAATATGGTTTATGTGATTTTTGCTTTTGAGTGTATTATGAAAGAATCTAATATTGTTATCCCCCAGATTTAACTATGAAATCCGAGCCTTCTGTCTTAGGAAGTTTTCTTCGTGCTTTATTAGATGAGAATAGAGGGTTGGCTGCTTCTTCTCAATATCAAGAGGAGATGAGTTTAAGTTTTGTTATATGATTCATAACTGAATACGGGATTGAATTACCTTTTCAAAGATATGATCATAATGTCTTCTATTCAACAATTTTAGAGGGTGCTTTATGTCTTTCAATTTAGCCATAGTAATAGAGATAGGATCTCCATGATACTCCTTTGTCCAATACTCTTGTAGTAAAGGGATGAAGTCTGCATTAAGAGTCCAGACGTTGAAGAAACGAAAGGGCTTTGGTCCTGTATTGATGTTGTGTGGCTATGGATGCATGATCAGAAATAATGGGGGACTAGAAATTTACATTAGAGTTGGGAAAGGTATCCAACCATGAGAGATTTCCCATGGTCTGTCGAATTTGCAATAAATGCTATCATGACCTTCTTAATTATTGCACCAAGTATAAAAGGCATCAATGTCATTGATATCAGAGAGTTGTAAGGAATTTACACATTATCAAAAATCTTCAACATCTTAAGAGTTCATTTGGCTACCTTGAAATCCCCCATCACCACCCAGGGAAGGTTAGTTTGGTGGTCGTTAAGTAACCAATCCCAGAGTTCTTTTCTTCCCAACCCAGTATTCTTCCTATAGATAATACTGATCTTAAAGTGAATGTCATTATGTGAATTTGTAACCGCTCCTAAAATGCCTTAAGCACACTGATTGATATCCTCAATCTTCCAAATTATAGAGCTCCATCCTAGCCATACACTTCCATAGTGATAGGTAGCATAATTATAGTTCCAATGCCAATCAAAAGAGAACTTATTAGTCACTTCTACTACTTTGTTTTGTTTGATTTTTATCTCAACTAAACCAACTAAAAACAACTTATTATTCCAATGTTGAGTGACTTTTTGTTTTTTAGGGTCATTCATCCCTCTAACATTACAGCATCCTAAATGCATCAGAGACATATGTTAAAGTTAGGAATATATGATTCCTCCATGACTTTCCTCCATCTAACCATTGTAAACCATGGATATTTTAGTTCTCCCTGTAGGTTCTCCATTTGAGCTATATATGATAAGCCATTTTGTTTAGGTGTTATACGATTGATTGTAGAGATATTTGACACATTGGCAGACACTTGTACTTGTTGAGGTAGTGGTTGAATTAGAATATCTTGAGTAGATTTTTGTCTTGTTGCTAGTTCTAAACCATGTTCTTGTCTTCTATCATTTACCACCCTCCAAATTTTTTCTTGGTTGACATTAGGGGGCTTATAGTTGTTTTGTTTATAAACGGATGGGCAATGTGGAGCTAGATGGCCAAATTGATGGCAGATTAAGCATAGAGTTGGTCTCCATTCATAATCTATTTTCGGAAAAAAAAAATTTGAGCCATCTGGTTTTCTAATTGTGACAGAATCTGGGAGAGATTTTTAAATGTCCACCTATATCATTTATCCAGCATATGAAATTCTTTCTTGTCTGCAGTTACTCTATCAATTCCCACGGACCTCCCCACGTAGCTGCATAACATTTTCATAAGTGATGACAAAACCTTTGTTGTTAGGTATGTAATCGAGTAGAACACTTCATCCTGTTATAGTTTATGAGGGCACCTTCTCAAGGAGTGGATGTCCAGGTTAGTTCGAGTTTCCTTACTAACTATATTCTAGCAACCAACAAACAACACAAACGAGACGACTATCATGTGGCACTTACGAAAGGGTGAACAAAGAATCAGGTGACCAGTAGCCCAAGGAAAGATTAGGAAGCTTGATCCAACTGTGTATGAACTAAAAGCCTTAAGGTTGGAATCTGAAATAAGGGTGCCAGTCTTGCAATATCAAAGGTTTATTCATATATGTCCATAGGGCATTGTTGAGTATGGTACTGTAATCAACCTTTGATTTAAATTGAAAGAGGTAATAGCTTAATTCATGGAGCATAATTTTTGGCATTTTAACAAGATTCCAATGAGTTTGTATATAGTTGCACATTTAGTTGAAAGATGGTTTCATGCCATACACGACCCCTATAATAGAATTCTCTTAATATTTGGCCTCTTTCACCACTTCCTTTGGTTGAATCTCAGCTAGGATTTTACCTTCGTGAATCATAGGGGGAGTATATACTAAGGGAAACAATTGATCAGGTCTTCTATTCTATAGAACCTCATCCCTCCAAGTTATTCTTTCCTCGACTGGGTTTTGCGCAACTTGAGGAAGAATAGAATTTAACTATGATATTTGCTCAATAGGATTGGAACGATTATTCATCGAATTTTGAATTTCATTTTACGTTAGAGTATGATCTTCCTTCATATTTATCATACCCTTTTCGATTGAATGGTTAACTTCTGGTAGAATCCTTTCTTGAATTTCTTAATCTTCTACCTTTTCTTTGGGTAACAAACTTTCTGCATCAATTGGAGTAATTGGCGAGGGCGAGGATGACTCTGATGGATCTCGATCAATCGTCGATGAGATGGCCTTCTGATGAGCAATGGCTGCATGAGACTTGGCACCCCTGCGCTGCTTTGGCATTGGGTGAGAGAAGAAGGCCACGAGTTTTTGGTAAACTACTTATCTTTACACATAATTATTATTATGGAAAATAATAATTTAAAGTTGCCATAATTATGGAAAATATTATTTATGGAAGTTGCTATTTTTGAAAATAACCAAATATGGAAGATATCTAGATTTAGTAAGGTGGATCTTTCATATTTAGAAAGGTAGATTATAATGCCCTAAAAATTTATTTAGCCTAACCCCGCATCATTAACGCTCTAATTTGATTTTAATCTCAAAAAATCTTATTTTAACCTTAACATAATTTCTTAATCCCAAAAGTTTAACCGAAACCAAAACTTTGACTTCGATAAATCATAATTCCTAAACCAAAATCAAAACCCACTAAAATTTCCACTAATCCTAATAACTTATGGCTAATCCAAAATCATCTAAATTAATTCCCAACCTTCTATTTTTCATTTTCTTTTCTATCTTTCTTCTCCTCCTTCCATCAACCTTAAGCTGCAACAATTGAAATTGTTGTAACTTGCACCGACAACTTACACCATCCCCACTTGCTCCATCACTCATCACCTTTCTGCACGCTCATCCATCATCCATCACTTTTCTCCTTCTTCTTCTCCTTCTCACATCTTTACAGACTTGCACACCTCAAGCGCACAACACCCTACACACTCCATTTCCCCCTGCCATTTTACTTCTCATGCAACACACCTACATGTAACCATCACCACCCTCACCCTACATCTACTACCTCAATTTTCACCATCCTCTGTAACCATCATCATCACCTTGTAGCTACACCATCACCATCATCATTGTTGCACGCCTCCCCTGTTCTTTTTCTTTCTTTCCTGATTCACACCACACACGCACACACATGTGTGTGTGTGTGTGTCTATATATATATATATGTATATTGGTTTGCCTCCATTCTGCCTATCTTTGTGTCCAAAACACTGCCTGAGCACTCCCTCTTCCCTCTCTTTTTCAATTCTTCCTCCTCCTTCTTTCCCTATTTTTGGCCTACGCACCACCCATTCCACCATCGTGCACCACCTCAGCCACCATTCGCCACCCATTAGTCGGTGAACCAACCACCAAGGTTACTCTAACCTTCCCCAACATCATCGAGGGTTATTGCCATCGACCACCGTCTCTTTTCCTTTCCTCTTTCTCTCATTCGTCGCATTTTTATAGAGCACACAACCTGTGCACGACCTCAAACATGGCCATGCAACACTAAAAATTTCCTATCGCATAGTCGTGCAGCTTTGCACCGCCTGGCAGTGCGTGATATCTTTTATTGGTTTGGGTGTGCACCGCCTATAGCATAACCGTGCAACTCAGCACCGCTTAGTCATGCATGATTTTTTCTCTCGATCAAGGCTGACACCACTTGTAACACAACCATGTAACTTCCTATTTTCGGTTGTGTACCCCTATTTTTACCCCCAAACCTTGTCTGAACATTACCAAAACTTTACCATAACTCCAGCACACATTCCTCTACACATCCACACATCTCAAGCTCCCATTTGACTACAATTATTTCTATTTTTACCCTCTTTACCTTAATTTCTCATTTGATTTAACTTTTTGAGCCTAACCATGAATTTTGTTATTTTTTATATGTGGTATTCCAGTAGCTTCGAAGGAGGAAGTCTAGGACTTGCGTGCTTAGAGCCCGATGTCCTAGTTGGTAAGGATATTATTCGATGTTTAGGGCTTTTGGTATTATTTGCTTGTATAGTTATATGTGTTATTCATGATATTTTGTGATGATATGAATATTACGTTGAAAGGGAGTAAGAATGGGTGAGAGTTATCATTATGTTATGATTTTATTATGATAATATCATATTGTGGAAATATATCTTATGGTATGAAATAAGGGCTTAAGGATATTATGTTATTGAAAGAAAATAAGAATGCATGAAATGTATCATTATGTTATGATTTTATTGTGATAATGTCATATTGTGGAAATATATCTTATAGCATAAAATAAAGGCTTAAGGATATTATGTTAAGTAAGAATGAGTGAGAGGTACCATTATGTTATCATTCTGTTGTGATAATGTCATATTTGTAGAAGTATATCTTATGGTATAAAATATGAATTTAAGGATATTATGTTATTGAAAGAAAGAAAGAATGTGTGAGATGTACCATTATATTTTGATTTTGTTGTGATAAAGTCATATTTGTGAAAGTATATCTTATGGTATGAAATATGAGCTTAAGAATATTAGGTTATTGAAAGAAAGTAAAGATGAGTAAGAGATACCATTATTATTTTGTTATGATAATGTCATATATGGACTTAAGAATTTTCATGAGGTATGATGACAAATTGTGGACTTAGAAACTAATGTGTAGAAGATACAAGATTTTATAAAATAAAGATTATTATTTGTGCTTAAGGATAATTTGGTCATTATAGAGTAATAAGGAAATTTTGATGTTTTATGTATTAGGTGGATTAACATATTATAATAATAATAGCACAATGGATTATTGGAAGTATTAGCATTGTTTGGGATCCTTAACTGATTTAATGGATAATTTGGGGCAAAATATCTTATAATGATAATAGCGTTATTCCATGCGTAAGATCTAAAGGTTATACGGATTTCTGAATACGTTGATAATGTTTGACCTTATGAGGTTATCTATCAGAATTGGTAATCATGTAAATTTCATGGAATGTGTTATGAAAAATTTATGGAATTTGGATTTTGGATATCTCTGTGAATAATATATTGGGACGAGATTATTAATGTATGTGTACGGGAATTAGATCGCGCATTTTAGATATGATAATAATGATGGAAATTGGATATAATATAATATAAGTTGTGTGGAATAATCAATATGAGAGAATGAATACTAAAGGATCTGTAATTAGGGTTTGAAAGGACTTAAGACTTGGACGTATGTTATATATATGTATGTATGTATGTATGTATGTATTCCTGTTCCACTGAGGAGAATAGTAGCTCAGGATCATTTTGTCTTGATAAGATGTTTATAATCTCCATTCCATTAGAAAGAATAGTGGGTTGGAAGCGTTTTGTCCTGATAAGATGTTTTAGTCTGTTCCACCGGATTAAGAATAGTGGGGCTCCTACTAATCGTGAAATGAAAATGTATCATCATAACCTATGGAAAAGATATTAATGATTTAAAGTGGAAGAATACATGAGTCAGGACTAAGGTGATATATATATATATATATATATATATATTCCCATTTCACTAGGGAGAATAGTGGCTTAGGAGCGTGTTGCCCCAAGAAGGTGATGTTTTCATATCTGTTCCACCGGATGATAATAGTGACTCAAGTGTGTTGTCCCTGAGATGAAATTTCAAACTGTTCCACCAGTTTAAGAATAGTGGTATTCCTACACTTAACGTATATAAAAGAATAAAAATGGATTATACTTAATAGAGGAAACTGGATCATTTTATATCTTATGAGAAGTTTTATTTATTTGGTTATTCACTTATTATCTAATGTGAAAGCATGTGTTATTTGTATCCCTATCTCCATAGTATTATTCCCTTTGCCCAATACATAGCGTAGTGACTATCCATTTTATGGGTGCTACTCATTCCCACGAGCATAAATCCCTAAATCTTATGTGCAAATCTCAAAAGAACAACTAGATGATTATACTACCTATGATGTCCTATGTGAGAATGAGTGACTTCATCTATGTTAGGGGTTGGAAGAAGAGTAATTGTTATCTGGTCGATGTATTAAACTAGACATCCCTTTTGAACTCTTGATCCATAGTATCCCTTATTTTGTATTTTGTATTATTAACTCAGAATTAGGCTCCAAACTCATTATTGTACTATAAATGTTCTTTTATTTCTAATTTCCTTATGTTACTTTAAATATTTTAGCCTTGTGATTCATGTAAGAATGATACTATAAGCTAAAAACATGTCGATCACGGTCGTAACCCCCAATATTTTACTTAATTACTACCGCTGCAAAACAAAATTTTTTAGTAGTAAATATCGAGATGTCCCATTGACCTTATTAGAAAGGTGGATAATTAAGGAATAGATATTTTTAGTGTGTTATATGATAACTTTGAATAAGACACTCAAATTTAAAGTGAAATATAAAAGTGTGATAGGGCTCTCTAAGGTTGACTTTCTGAAGTTAGGAATCGGCAATAACCCTTCCTTGGATTATAGTGATGTGTAGTCACATGGTATAGTTACCTGACCAAGAGCTAATAATGCTCCATGCGTACTCTATTAGGGTCTTTGGACCTCTTAGAGGGTGTAGACATTTAAAGTCTAGATAACTAAGGCTGGATTGTACCTTTTGGTGCTATGAATACTAGGATTGCCCAAGTGGTGGATCTCTTGTGGTTTTTGGTTGTTATTGGATATGTTTGGACTTATTAGCTAGGTAACCCTCTTAGTTGGCTTGTTTTTACTTGATAAGTAAAATTGGATTGTGTATTTATGTGGTTACTAATTAAAGAGGCTTTTATATATTGGTGAACTAATATTTCCTTTACAATTTGACTCATAAGTGGTAGTGTTTGATATATTATAGTGATTCTATAAATTATGATATTTTTTTCTATATAACGAGTTACTTATTTGTTCTCCTAATTAACTTCTTGTTGTTTTAAACTAGGTTATAATAATTCATGGTGAACATATAGTCTTGTGCAACTAGATTGTGAACATAAGCTTGCGAAACGAGTTGAGAAAGTAATTTGATTTCTGAAGTTCTATCCGTTGATGGCATTTCGATTTCAATGGTTTTTAAATGTCATAGAATTATTTAATTTACAAATATGTTGTTGACTACTCTTAGTGTTGTTATTTGACTTTATTATGGTGCCCTATTATATTAATTATATTAAGAATATTTTAGAATTTTTGTTTGATTTCAAATTTAAATTTTAACTTTAACATTTAGTGTAAGCAGAACAATTGTATCTTCTAAGGCTAGATATGTCAATAATACCCTCATTTATATTAAGCTTCCACTTTGTTTTCTAAATATTTTGTGTTTTAAAAATTGGGGTATTACAATAATAATAATAATAATAATAATAATAATAATAATAATAATAATAATAATAATAATAATAATAATAATAATATAAATTTCTATGATCTAATATAATTTAAGCTAATATAATATTAACATAAAGTGAGAAGAATATACTATTACTAATTTTATTTTATTTATTGTTATATGGGTATTAATAAGATAACCTTACTAGAAATTTCTATCATCCAATATAATTGATGCTTATGTATCAAATTATGAGTTATAATGATATATTTACGGATCAAATTTTACTTTATTTTACATCAAGTTTGAAATTATGTCCAAATATAGATTAAGTTCAAGTCAGATTTTTTTTAGATTATGTTATTTTGAATACAAGCCACTCCCAAGTTATTTAAATTTAAATCATATTCGAATTTATTCGAATTGTTTCAGATTTCTTGGTTAAAATCAAGTCTAATGTTTAGATCCATATCATATTATTTGGGTTAGATTAGTTGGATTGGGTCAATTTTGACAGGCCTATGTATCGACATGCTAGTTAGGACTTAGGAGCCATACCTGATCCACTGTCGTGGGAGTAATGTTGCACGATTGATTGATTTTCTGCCAAGCGACACTAATTAAAATACTTGGGCTCTTAGGAAGGAACCACTTGCTCCTTTCTCAACTTTAAACAACTCGGTGTCCACATTAAGATTTTCTGCCCCTTTATACAAGCACGATCACTGCAACACAATAACCTTACTGTTTGTGCCATAGGATCTCAAACAACAAATGAAATTTGTACAAGGCCAACCTGGCTTTTAGTGTGTGTAACATACCATCATGACGTGCGATCCATTTATGAGGTGTTCATGGGGAGCATCTGGCGTTGGAATGTATTAGATTACCAAGGACACCACGTATGAAGAGACTTTTAACAAATATTATACCTCGTATAAGTACAATCTACCATACAAAATAGAGCAGCTATGTCTCTGTCAGCAACCGCTTACACTTCCTGCGAGTATGACCCACTTCATTACAAAGAGAACAGCGTACGGTTCTTCTTATGTCTGATTGTGGATTAACTAGTTTGGGAGGACGCCCAGGTGGTGGCTTAGTAGCCGGAGGAAGAAGCTGAAAAGAGTCATTTTCACCCCCATGGGCAATAACCTCAGGCATATCATCAGTTGGTACCACATGCATTAACTCTGCATATATCATCTGCTGGCAGTCCTTATGATAACACCTCTCGAAAAACTCATACACGTCAAGATTTGCCCACTGCACAGCTCCACAAACATGTGAACACGGGACGCCAGTCATCTGCCACTCATAGCATGAGCATAACCTCTTTGCCAAGTCAACCACAACATTTGCCCTCTCTGACTCAAACTCAAATACAGACCCTGAAACTCGACTAAGCATTAGACCCTGAGCTTTGAGAACATTTTCTCTCAATTTAAGCTCCACCTTAGGACCGACTGGGCTTATCCACGTATGGACATCCCTCTGCCTCTCAGAAACAATTCCCGCCAATTTCTCTCTGTGCTTATTCATGAACTCCAGAAGAGGCGACTGACATTCATTCAATATCCAGCAATTGAAAGATTCTGAAGAATCAGAGGCAAACTTGTCCCATCTCCTTCTTCGGAATTGTGAGTTGGCCCACTGATCAGGCCTGTTGGTCAGCACCCATTCATATAATGTAGGATTGAAGTTATGCATCATCTCTAAAGCCCTCTCATAATCAGTACGACGCCTTGCATGCATAATGGCATCCAAAATAGCAACCGCATTTTCTTTCCCATTTTGCCCTAACTGAAGTCCGACAACATATGAAATGAAGTCTTCCTTTAGGTGCCGGTAACAATAGGAATAACTTTCAGCGCCAAATAACTCGTATAGTTCTTTCAACAAGCCATCATTCTTGTTGCATACTATCACAGACTCACGCTCACCAGCCAAAGACCTAAGCTTTTCGAGAAACCAGAACCAATCAATACTATCAGAGTTGATTACTGCATATGCAACAGGGAAAACATCCTCATTGGCATCTAATGCAGTCACAGAGAGTAATGTGCCTCTGTATGGTCTTCTAATATAATACTCATCAATAAATAACAATGGCCTACACCCACGCTGGAATCCATGTATCGAGCAACTATACGAAACAAACATATGCTTGAACCTGCTATCCTCACCTGATTCCCAAGTTGCAACTGTCCCAGGCATCAATTCCATCACACGTTCACACATCCATGGTATGAGCCTGTAAGAGTCTCCCACTTTCCCGTAAATAGCATCCTTTACCATCTCCTTCACACAGTAAGCTTGATGATAAGTTAAAGTCAGATCATGCTCATTTTGAAGATCTTGGCAAATCACTCTAGGCAGGCAATTTGGAGAAGATCTGATTTTTTCCTTAATCAATGCAGCAGCCAGCTTGGTCCTGTATACAGGCTTCTGTTTTAGGTCGTAGTCCTCTGGATGTTTATGAAGATCAATGAACAGCCTCAGTCTTAGTGTACCACTGTGTTTCATGCGCCTAGCAGTCAGTTTCCATGGACACCCATCCACAGCACATCTTACAATAAAACGATCCCCGCTATTTTTTATGAATTTGTATCTGAAACCCTTTGCCAATGCATATTTGTACAGAGATTCACGAAAAGCATCTGCACTTTGAAAACCTTGTCCCTCGCCAAGAATTTCCTCTTTCCAGTCATCAAGTGTTGGAGGAGGTCGCTCAATAGAACTGTAATCCTCAACTGGTGTTATATCCCCATTCAAGTGTTCAACTTCTGCACTTCTGTCAGAGACTGATTGATTGTCTATGTTGGAGCACCTGAATTTAAGCACATATATAATCAAAACACACTTCTTGCTAGTTTCCATACACTGTATCTGAGAAATATCTGGCTCCTATAGTCAAAGGCAGAATGGGAGTATAAAAAAAATAAAAAAATAAAAGAAATAAAAAAGCATCATGATAGATTCAAATACATGCCATTGGAGATAAGATATCAACTTCGTGAGTTTTGGATGGAATGCTGATCACAAGGATTTTTAATTACAACAGAATCCAAACACTACAATGCACAAATCAAGGTATAACATTAAGACTCCTGTAATTCATATTAACTCGTGACTTTGTTGGGTAAAAAACTATATTGGACTTGGAGTTCAACACATAGTATCAAAATGATACTAGCCGGATACTAGTACTCTTGGTCCAAGTTCAAGTAACACAAAATGATGCTCTCTTAGTCTTAGGACAACATTTTCAGTGTTTGGCGTAAGTTTGCAAGTGAATTCAAACAACAGGACATCTTATTAGCTTGAATTTCTGCGAAAGACCGATATTAAGAGGAAAGAGGAGAGAGGGAAAGGAAGTGACTATGGTTTCATGTTTGGTAGATTTGGTGTGTGACATATGTCCCACTCCAATCATAATCAGGGAGTTCCTTCAATCTTATTCAATGGGAAACTCAGCATAACAAGACGGGAGAATAAATAGGTGAGGATATCCTGATTGATAAGGAAAGAAAGAAACTATAGGGAAGCTCTTTTTGTTGATTTGAAAAGGGTTCAGACCAAATACAACACACAAAAGTCAAAAACTCTCAATGAAAGTGGCTATTTCACATTTCTCACTGACAGAATTATATTATCATATGAAGATAAAGCAACGAAGGAGAAGTACTTACCTAGGGCTAGCAACAGCAAGGGCATTTATTTCCTCTGATTCAACATAGACACATCCAGCACCATCATTGAAGGACAATAAGTTACTCAATGCGAGTTGGTCCTTTAAAGGCAGCATACGTGTCTTGTCAAATTTGAGGGAATAGTGGAATACTTTGTGGGAGATGGTGATTTGAAGACGATCACATATTTTAGCAATAAATTCATCATAGGTAGTATCTTGATCAACAACCAAACCATCCACTTTGCCGCCCTCATAGATTACTGACTTGTCTTGATTGACCACAAGCTTTCCACCCATGTGACAGTAGCAAAATAGTGTTTTTGCTTCCCTATGGGCCATCACAATGCTCTGCTAAAAGCATTTAAAGTTCAAAATGTGTCATTTGTGTGGCATAATGAACATATAACATTTGCTAATTATAGCTAACAGACCTATTCACTACTGCTGCACTTCCAACAAACTCCAATCATCAATTTTCAGACACTGTTTAAAGTTCTCCTTTTACAATTGTAATCATTCTAAATCATATAAAGTAGAAAATCGAGATATCACATTTACCAGCATCTATTATCCTATTCAAAAAGGTCATCGATGTCCTACACAAATTATGAGGCAGATCCTAATCCAGCAGGTCAGTGATGTCGCAAGAATTCATTGGACACTATCCAACTTAGGCAGGTCATAGATGTCACGAGAATTTCTCTAAATCAGATAGAATGTGATCATAATTCAGATACATAACAAGATAGAATGTGGGTGAGGGCATAAATTCAGTTTTCAGATTTTACAGCTACAATATGCCTAAATATAATCTCAAACTCAACACTTATATAATGATACACAGATGCATTTTAGGCTCGTTTCGAGCTCAAGCCTAGAGATATTCGGCTCGTCTCGGCTCGGCTCGTTTACAACCCTAGTTGTAGCCCAAAAGGATAATACCGGCACCCAAATTTCACTTTAATTGATGACTATAAATGACATTACTTACAGTTTTGATGCCATAAAATCCAATCTTCCAGATCAGCCAACACTTCTAGTCAGGTGCGTAGTACCTTCATGATGGGCCTGAAGGCTACTACAAAGATGAATTGTCCAATATCAACCCCATCCCAATGCAAATAACAGATTCAAGCTTCAGAAGGAATGAAGATTTCTCCAACACCCAAATCATACACGGGTCGTATTCTATGAAGCCATAGCATCGTTTAACTAAATTTAGAGTTCGGCCTATATAATGCATGTTCTTCTTTTAATCACAACTAATGATACAATAAGACATTAATTTCAGTGAATTCAGTCAAGTGGAAAACCTCAGCAGAACCTATCTATCCCTTCCAGCCACAGTGTAGACTCTAACCACTATATTAGATTGTTTCTAACCATTTGTTACACAAGACTCAACAGGGAGAATAATTGGTATACATGCGGACTAAGCCGAAAGTTGAAAAGAAGACAGAAAGGGCAGCTCCAACTTTGGCCAAACGATGGACGAGCTGAGCACTCAACCTCCTCAATTTCAGGCCCCAAAAGGTTACTTTAACAATATATTTACTAATTCGTTACACCCTCAATGCCCCTCCCGCATCTAAAGAGGGATCCAAAACGAGGGTAAGAAAACTATTTGGGACCCACAAACTGAAATCTCAAACACACAAGAAGTAATCGATAATCGAAATGCAATAGTTGAAAATCAACCTCTTGAGCTTATTGAAGATAAGGCAAGGGAACCGAAGAAGTACATCTGCTCATCAGGGAGAATCCGCAGCAGCCGGGAGAGAGAGGAGGGGCAAAGAGTGAAGATCGACCTGAGCGAGTACTTGCCTCGGTGCTGTATTTCTCTGATAAGTTCCTGGCTTACGCTCGCTCTATCTTCTATGATCAAAATGGTGGGTCCTCTAAGAAGTGTTATCGTTGGTTGTTTGTTTGTTTATTCTCAAACGCGCTTAGCTCCGCCGCTAATTCTGTGTTGAATCATTGCGGTATGTGTTAATAAGTAAAAAAAAAAATTATGCTTATGGATGTCTATAAAAAATTAATTTTTTTAATTAGTAACTTTTTATTATTAGTAAGAATTAAATTTTTACAATGTGAATGCCTGAATTATTATTGTAAAAATATCCTATATTTAAGAAATATAATCCAATTTTAATTTAAAAATATCAAATATTTAGAATATTAGATTTTTAACCGGATTATCTTAGTCTAAAAAATATTAATTTTTTAATTATTTTAAAAATATATAATAATATTGTGTTTTGTAGTTTTAGATTTTTTAAAGTTATTTATTTTTTTTATTTAAAATTTTATGATAATATTTTAATAATTTTATTATATAAAATAAGATACTATATGAATATGAATATTTTTAAAGATCTTGTTGAAAAAATTATTAAATTTGAAAGAGTAATATTTTCATATAAATTTTAGATATATCCGAATTCAATTTGGATATTCAATTTAAAAGACAACAAACACATATCCTTAAAAAAAATATCATAACAAATATGGATATTTAATTATACACATATTTATTCACAAGCACCTCAAGCAAGCAAGCACACTATGGGTAGCTAGATTATTTTTATATTTTTAATTGAAACAAGTTTTTGCTCCTGTGTATCATTATTTTAAATTATGAGAAAAATAAATTATTAGTAGGAATGCATGTGTTTTTATTTTTTTAAATTATGGGGGGGGGGGGGGAATCACATTATTGACTTATAAAAAAATGAATGTTCTTTTTTTTCTTTTTTAGAGCTTGTTTGGTATGGCGATAATATGAGTAAAAACATTCCTCCTATTTTATGTAATTTATATTAATTACAAGTATTTAAAATTAAAAATTTAATAAAATAACTATTTTAGATCAAACTAAGATCTAAAATGAGTATTTATCCCAAAAAAATTATTTTAGATAGATTATACAATATATATATATATATATATATATATATATATATATATATATATATATATATATAATACTAGAATAAGAAAATGGACGCTATTAAGAAACATAGCATTGTGAGTTGTTCTCTTTTTATCACTGAGGACTTACTCTCAATAAAAAAAATCAAAGCAACCCAAACTCTTTAAGTTAATTAGATTAATGGTTATGATGTCATCAGCAAAATAATGTTATCAAAGAAAGTAGCACATAAGCGATGATCCATCTCTCATTTTTATCAAACCTTAATTTTCTTAGTTTTCGTGCCTTATAGAGTGAATACAGAGATGAGAAATATGCTCAGCAAACAAATGCATTTGATAAATTAGATTCTACTATTAATCTCCACCATTATTGTTTCATACATGTTATTCTTGCTCTAATCTACAAACAAAGGCGATTGTCGAAGATAAGATTTGCTAACTTAATGATCTACGTTTCATCAAGTCTTTTGTACCCATATATTACTTGGTCCTTCTATAAGTTGATTTAAGTTAATTGGATATATGATTTCGTTGAAGATGAGATTTGCTAACTCAATGCTCTACATTTCATCAAGTCTTTTTTACCCTTATATTACTTGTTCCTCCTATAAGTTGATTTAAGTTAATTGGATATCTGATTTCATATAGATTTTGCATCTTTGATTTAGGGTTTCGGTTAATGAGTTAATGAGGAATCTTCTAGAGATTGATTTCATATGTGATTCTCCAACTAATTTGAAGGAAAAATCACAATATCAACTTTTTTGTTGAGGTGGTCACATTTATAATAGGCATAGAAGTCAATAGTTTTTCCCCTCCATTTATATAAATGTTAATTTATCAAATTTAATTAGGTGCATGATTCTATATCAATTTTACACCCTTAATTTAGGTTCGTTCTATTGACTAAGTTCAACTAATACAACTTAATTATTACTAAGGTAAAGTTTGGAATTTATATTTTAATTTATTCCATTTAATTGAGCATTGGTTCCTGTTCCTATACCAATATCAACTACTTAGGGAGGCACTAATATATCTAATGTTTATGTGAAGGGAATGTGATCATTGAGTTGAATTGACTCTCCCTGATCAATGCATTGAAGGAATACCATAAATTTAGATCCTATGTTAGCTTTATAGTGGATAGAATTTTACAAGAAGCTAGGATGATTGATGTTATCATGTAGAACAGTTTTCAAAGATGTGTGAATGATTTGGCTAGCAGATTAGCTAAACTTAATGTTGGGTTTGATTTTGTTTTATGGGATGGATTGTTACCTTTCTCCTATACTTGATGTAGCATCGAGTGATTTATGATAATAATATTTTCTACACCTAGCCTAAATCTATATATATATAGACTTAGGGTCATCTACAAACTAAGTTTATTGTATAAATATAGGAATGCTTAGTGGCCATTGGACCATTCCAATAAATGATGTTGAAAAAAATAAACTAATATGGAGAGAAGAAGCACGGAAAGAAGAGATATCATTAATGGTATTTGTGTCATGAGATAATTTAAATGACCTTCTTTGGCTCTGCCAGTGCATAGTATCATCTTATGTTAAGAGTTTTATTTAAATAAAAACAAACGGAAGAAGATTTCAAAACACCAAAGTAGCCTGGTGGTGCAAGGTCCCCAGTAGGTCGTGCGAGATACCTAATCGACTCCTGACCATGACTTTTTTTTTACCATTATTTTCTTATAATAACATATTTAAATTTTCTTATTAGAACTTAGGTATATAGATTTATGAGAATTGGATTTATAAATTAAATTAATTTTTTCTCTTTTGTACTTTTTATTTAAACTCACCAATTTATAATTTTTAAGAGTTTAGAAATTTATCTATTTTTTTTAGATTTTTTATAGTTTAGGGTTTATTCTATTTATTGTAGGTTTTTAGATATATTTAAGGTTTAGGGTTTATTTCATTTAGTATAGGTTTTTGAGATTTATTTAGGGTTTAAGGTTTATTCTATTTATTTAAGGTCTTTTTAGATTTGGTTAGGGTTTAAGCTTGTACGATTATGTTTAAAGTTTATGGCTTCTTCTATTTATTTTAGAATGTTTATATTCATTTAGGATTTATGTATTATTCCATTTATTTTAGAGTTTTTAAATTTATTTAGGGTTTAGTGTTTAAGTTGTAGTTTTTATTCCATATTTTAAAAGTTTTTAGATATGTTTCGATTTTAGGATTTAAGGTTTGGGGTTTATTTTATGTTTTTAATTTGTTAAGGGTTTATTTAGAGTTTAGGGTTTAGAGTTTTTATATTTTTATGGTTAATTAGGGTTTATTCCATTTAGTTTAGGTTTTTTAGATTTATTCTGGGTTAAAGGTTTAGGTTTTAGGGTTTAAGGTTTAAGGTTTATGGGTTTTTTATATTATTTGGGTTTAGGAGGGTTTATCCCATGTAGTTTAGTTGTTTTAGATTTATTTAGGGTTTATGAATTAAGGGTTTAGGGTTAAGGGTTTAATCTTTAGAGTTTAGGGTTTAAGGTTTATTGCTTAAATTAAGGGTTTAAGGTTTAAGTTAAGGGCTAAGGGTTTAGAGTTTAGGGTTTTTTGTAATCCCTCAAAATTTTAAAAGCTTATAATTTAATAAATAAGTTTTATTAGGAATAAATTAGCTTTTAAATCTATTTAATTTAATTATTTTATGGATTTTTGAGTATATAAAATTGGATATAAATATTTAATAAATTAAAATAAATATTTGTTATTTTATCACACTCTTGTTATTTAAATAATTTTTCATACCACTATTTTACTAAAATTATCCTTTTTAAACCCTTATATTTTAATTGTATTAAATTAAACTATTAAAGAAATTTATTATCCAAAAATATTATATCTTATTATTTTATAAATTAAATTATTTTATTTTATTCTATTTTCCCTTTTCTTTTTCCTTTTTCCCTTGTCTTCTCCTTTTTCTTCTTTCTCTTTTCTTTCTTCTCCTTTTTTTCTTTCCTTGGGTCGCTGGCTAGCCCGGCTTGCCCCTTACCCTCCTGCACATTGGGTCATTGGCCTGTCTCTCTTTCCCTTCCCCTCCTTCTCCCGCGTCAAGCCCGACCTGCCTCCATTTTTTTCTTTCTTTCCCCTTCTCCCCTGACTAGGCTGGCCCGCATTCTTTCTCCCTTCAGCCGGCCTACACACCCGTCGCACCAACACCCCTCCCCTTCTTCTTCTTTCTTTCTTCTTCCTCTTTCCTCGGCAAAAATTCCAACCACCCACCATCTCTGCCACCCAACCTGCAATCCTCTCCCCCTACCGCTTCCCCTATTTCTCTCTCTCTCTCTCTCTCTCGTCACCATCCCGACCCCACCATCCCTCTCTTCCTTCCCCCATGCCCTCCCATATCTCTTCTCCCTCTCCCTACAAATCCCATTTCCCTACCACCCTAACGTTGCCCTCAAGCTCCCTATCCCCTCCCTTCTCTTCCTCTTATTTTTCTTCCTCCTTCCCTACCTCGTTCTACATTTTTTCAAACTCCCCCTACATGCCTCGACCTTCTTTTCTCTCCCTTTCTCCTCCTTCCCTCATCCTCCCTATTTTGCTTCTTCGCCGTCGTTCTGCCGCTGTCGCTGCCTCAACAACCACCTGCATCACCCATACCTCCCTCTATCTCACCCCCGAACAATCACAGCACCCATCGAGCCACCCCGCAGCCTTCTTCTTCCTCCTCTCTTCTTTTTCTCTTCTTTCCCTCTCTTCTCGGCAACCACTCTGTACAGCCTCGATCCGTCGTTGTTCCACCGCCTCTGCCGCCACTTGAGCCACCAAGATAATCCCTACAACCCCCTTTACCACCCCGAGCTCCTTTGGCCAAAACCACCACCTTCAAGAATCCATTTTCTCTCTCCTGTTTCCTTCCTTCTCAACCCCTCCATCTCGACCAACCTCGGTAGCACCACTTCACAGCCTCGTTGTCGTTGCCTCTGCCACCCTTGGCCGCCTACAACCCATCCCCAACCACCACCTACACCCTCTCTCCACCTCTGCACCCTTCCCTTTCCCTAAATCCTCCACCATCCATCTTCTTTCCTAGCCCCAAACCACTAACCCAAAAATAATCATATTTCCTTCTATCACTCACCTTTGAGCCCCCTCCTCCTCATTCCTTTACATGCAGCTCATGCTGCATGAGCAGGATGAGTTGCTGCATGTCGTGATTTATTTGGGCAATAATTTTAAGGTATAATAATATTTTAAGTTAATTATTTGATTAATTAAGTGTTATAAAGTCTTGCACTTGGTTTTCTCTTATTTCTAATATAATCAATCTTGATATTATTTTTAGGTATTGGTTTTGATAATCAAAGCTTGAACATTTAGCCGAAATACCGGTAAGGTTCATTTTTGTGGGAATCAAGGAAACCGTTAAATCCCACTTAAACGCATGGATTAACATATGTTAGCACATTAGGATTTTTAACATGTTATTATGCTTAATATATGTTGTTTAATATCATATGCGTAGTTTCTTGTGATGTTTGATAAAAAGAAGCATGTTAGGTTATATGTTATATATGGAAATATTGTTTTAGGTAAGAGTTTGGTTGTTAATGAAAATGTTAAGTATTATGCTATTGTGATCTTTAATGCATGGTTAATATTTGTAAGCCTTAGGGGTATTTTAATAATGCATCTTGTACAAGAATATGGCCTAGTTTATATATGGATACTAATAAGTATTATATTAAATATGAGAGTTGTGGATGAGGTATTAATATTAATATTTTATGTAGTAATGATAATTTAATATAAGTGGTCTACTAAAGGAAAAAATGGTAATTTTCAATTAAAAAGGGTATTATGGTAATTTTGGAGATAAGGGCAAAGTGGTAGTCTTATAATTCAAGGGCAAAAGGGTAATTTTATAATTAAAGGGTAAAAGGGTAATTTTAGAATTAAAGGATAAATTGGCAATGTTATAATTCAAGGGTAAAATGGTAATTTCATGATTAAAGGATAAAATGGTAATTTTGTAATTAAAGGGGAAAATGGCAATTTTGTAATTAAAGGGCAAAATGGTAATTTTGTGATTAAAGGGTAAAATGGTAATTTTGTGATTGAAGGGCAAAATGGTAATTTCAAAATAAAAGGGTAATATGGTAATTTCGTAATAAAAGGGTAATTTTATAATTAAAGGGTAAAAGGGTAATTTTGGAATTAAATGATAAATTGGTAATGTTATAATTCAAGGGTAAAATGGTAATTTCATAATTAAAGGGCAAAATGGTAATTTTATAATTAAAGGACAAAATGGTAATTTCGTAATTAAAGGGGCAAATGGTAAATTTGTGAATGAAAGGGTGTTATGATAAATTTTGGAAGTTAAGGTGGTAAAATGGTGAATTTAAAAGTAAAAGGGGCAAGTTGGTAATTTTGTAAATAGAAGGGGTAAAGTGGAAATTGGAAAGGAGTAACTTGGTAATTTTGATAATAGAGAAGGAAAAGTTGGTAATTTAAATACTAAAGGGTAATTTGGTAAATTTGATAATGGAGAAGGGTAGTTTGGTAATTATGATCATATAAAAGGATAATTTAGTAATTTAACCAACTAGAAGGTAATTTGGTAATTTTGATAATGGAGAAGGGTAGTTTGGTAATTATGATAATAGAGAATGGTAATTTGGTAATTAACCAAATAAAGGGATAATTTGGTAATTAGGATAATGAGAAAGGGTAATTTGGTAATTTGACCAACTCAAGGGTAATTTATTAATTATAATAAAGGAAAAAGGGTAAAGTGGTAATCTAACCAACTAAATAGAAAATATATTAAGTGTAACATTTATGAAGGGGGATTAGTGACCTAATAAGTATGGGAGACAACTTGGTAACCTAAATCGAGTAAGGGATAACTTGGTAATTATATAACAAGGAGGGTAATATGGTAATTTGTCAAGTAAGGAAGGGATGACTTAGCAATTATATAAGTAAGGGCTAAATGAGTAATTTATACCTAACATGTCGTTGTGATTGTGGAATTTCGTAATATAACGTTGAATAGCAAGATAAGAGTATTTAATAATTAGTAAGTACCACGAGAACGAATTCTAATTCAGAATTAGATGAGATTAGGATGGCCTTAATGATTCTTCTGTGTTACCTTGGACAACCATTTGAATAAGAAATGTCTAACGATATCCGAACGATTGAAAGTGAATAATTATCTGATTATTGTGTTTTTGTGATAACCTTAATTAAGACACTAATACTTAAAGTAAAAGACCTCAAGATCGGGAATGGTGGCTCTTTAGGGGTCGCTACCCTAAAGATGTGGTTTAGCCCACGGTTATTCAGGTATTTGCTGGTGTGCCTTTATGCCCCAGCCAAGCCTTATATCTTACTCTATCTAGCTCTACGGACCTAGTTAGGGGGTATGCATACTTATGGATTATGTGTCCTTGTCGGTAGGGTACTGAGTTAGCTTTATGCACCAGTATGACTAGGGTACCTTTGCGTCCCTCAGTTGATAGTTGAAGGGTACTGAGTAGCTTTTATGCACCAGTGCAACCGGTGTACCTTTGTGTCCCGGGATCTTGATCTCCCTATCGAGGCAAGTAAATGAAATTGTTGTGCTGATTAAAAAGGGAAAATAATAATCGTTAAAGAGAAAGATTAATGAGCCGGGCCCAGTTGAATTATATATTATGAGTACCGATCCACCGGATACAATAGTGGCCCGAAGGTTTTGCCCTGAATGATGTTTATAAGTACCAATCCACCAGATATAATAGTGGCACAGGTGCGTGTTGCCCTGGACGATGTATATTTGTATTCCGATCACCCGACCATAATAGTGGGGGTCCCGAGCTCAATAAATTTGATTTGGCTGTGAATAAATCATGGAAAAATACTAATCACTTATAGCGGAATACCATGTGAGTCGGGGCCAGATCGGTCCACCTGCGAATAATAGTGGCCATGAGCGTTTTGCCCTGCATAACCGGTCCACCGACGAATAATAGTGAGGTTTCCGCACTCACACAAATAATTATAATCGGATATGATTGATAAGGATGGACTAAGGGCTTAAGGCCTAGAAGTATCGATTGTTCTCTATGGCCTATTAATATCTGATTGATTTGTTAAGTATGTGGTTGTATGACTGTGGATATTAAGTATTTACCTTTCATTATGTATGTATGAAGTATCATGTGTTGCATTGTGGGCCTGTTGTTAAGTGTGATTTAAAGGGTTACTCAGTACCATAATACTAAATGGTTCCATTCGTAGAGCCCCTGCCTATTCAATGAGCAGTGTCCCTTGTAGGTCATTTTCAGGTGCTTTTCAAGTGGGCTCTCGGGAAAGAGTGTAAGGTATTATCCGGTAAATTCTAGGGTTGTACTCTTTCACCTTTAAAATTTATGGTTTCAATGTATTTGTTGTTTTGTAACCACCACTGGTGGATTGTATTTTTTGTGAAACGTTATGTGTGCTACTTTGATTTAATCATTGGTTTGAATTTCTTGTAAGTTGTATTCTTCCCTTTTAGCCTTAACACTTGGTACAGGAACAGTAGGAGTAAATCGGTCTGGTACTAAGTGTGGTGGTAATATCCCTAGAATTCACGGTTTTATTATTCTGCTTCTGCTAATTCTTTTTAATAAAATGAAAATTTTCAATAATGAATTTTGGGGGTGTTACATTTGTGGTTTAAGGTTTATGGTTTATGGTTAAGGGTTTAATGTTTAGGGTTTAGGGTTTGAACTTGAAGTTAGGTGTGGGTTTTGACTTAGGCTTGAAGATAGGTTTGAATTAGAATTTAAGTTATGTATTTACTAAATCTTGATCATTGACCAAACATTAATCCAATGGTTAAGATCGGTTCTTATGTTTGTATTTTAAGAAGTTTTTGCATATGACCCTCACCCCATAAATATATATATCCACTTAGGTGCAAATTACCAAACCACTTGGTATCAGAGCTAGCGGGATTAGATTTTCAAAGGGGGTAAGTGTATCCATCTATTATGTTTATGTGTCTTAGGAGGATAGTGTTGCCTGATAGTTTGCTGGGGGGTAAGTCTCGTGGATAGAGCAGTAAGACCAGTAAAGTGGTAGCAGGGCCGAAACACAGTAGCAAAGTAGAGAAAATGCATTTATTTTCTAGATCATCTAGTTCTAGTAGCTCAGGTTCTAGGAACGACTTAGAACTTAGAGATTCAAACCGGAAAACTGAGGAATATGAATTTCAAAACTTTGAAGGATCCATAGATAATTGGAAACTTTCAAAAATTAAAAAGGAAATGGTATATAGGACTTCAAACTGGAATGTTCTTCAAACAAACTATGTAATCAAAACTGAAGAACAAGACATTCAAATTAACAAACCCTTCGAAACCATCCAATTGCTTTCAAAAGAATCAATTAAAAAGCATAGGAAAAATGGTTTCAAATATATCCACTTAGGTCTTGTCCAAGTAGGATTCAAATCATTAACCAGAGAAGGACTGAATACGTCAACCTTAGTTGTTCTTAGAGACAGTAGGATGAAGAATTTCACCGATTCTATGCTGGGCACTGTAGAGTCGAGTCTTTGTGCTGCTCCTATTTATTTCAATTGTTATCCAAATTTTGTGCCATCTTTGACTGATCCTAATATTCTGCATGCATTAACATTACAAATCAAAATGCATGGTTATGATATGTTAGAAGGATCAATACCTGTAGCAGTAATCTATAGGATTCACTATAAGGTAGCAAAAACGGCATTAAAAACAAAAGCAAAAACTCTGACAATTAAAGGTGAAACTTTAATGTTGCAAACTGACGACTCAAAAGCAAATATAGTCGTACCAAAAACCATAAAATGGAATGAGGTTAGTTTACCTAAGGATTAGACTTTAGAAAAAGCCCTACCTACCCAGCAATATGAATGGAATTTCATGCCCTTTGGATTAAAAAATGCTCCGTTAGAATTTCAAAGAATAATGAATGACATTTTTAATCCATATTCAAACTTCTGTCTAGTATACATAGATGATGTCTTAGGACTTTCCTTAGGGTCACAAAATATAGTGGTGGTGCGACCGTAGCCGGCACGCAATTTAAACCCTCTTGTTGTCAAATGTAGCACTGGTAAATAAGGGTATCGTTCTAAACCGGGGATTGAGAGGGCTCACCTCTATCTAACTAGCTTAAACTATAAATAAAATAAAAACACTAAATAACCTAAAATAAATAAATAAGAAAAACACTAATGGGGGTTTATCAAAATAATAATAAAATAATAAAAGGATTAAATGGAATAAAGTAAACTAATAACGAAAATAATGGAAAATAATGGGAAACTAGCAGATAGGAGAAATATGTTAGGGAAATAAAAATCCACCACTAGATTAGATCGAGATATAATATTTATTTCTAAGTCATCTTTTAATCGTGAGAAAGAGATCGACCAAGTTGCACACCAAACGCAGGTCCATACACCTTATATTACTTCCCTTAATTAATTAATACGACCACGTGCCTATATTAACCCTATTAAATACTAGCAGTATAGCAGCAACAAGCGGCTCCTATATTTAACTAGATTTAATGCATTAAGTGTAAGTGGAAGGCTGTCAATCTAAGTACCCAGACTAGTACAAACGTATGTCTAGCTGTATTTCCTATCCTTGACCCACACGTATCGAAACGTTTTACCACTTCGGTTAGAATCACAAAACGATTAGGTGAATTGCTATCTAACCTAGCTGCAATTTATACATATAAATTCTAGTATATTTAGATGGCCACCTCGCAGGCAAATAATCCTACATACTGTCACTTATGAGGAACCAGAACAAGGCATGCACCAAATAAACTATACTGGACAGAATTATACATATAAACGATAGCAATTAATATAGAGTCAAGAAACAATCTCACGAAACAAAGAAAATAAAATTATAATTCAAATCATAATCTAGGGTTTCAAATTATTCCCTAACAATAAATAATCAGCCACTCATAATTAAAGAATTAATTACACAGAAATATATATCTAAAATATAGATTAAAAATAAGAGAAAGAAATAACCGGAATTAATTTTGAATTAAAGATCAAAAATTTATTCAGATAAAAATTAATTTTATCTGAAATAAATTCTACCGGGTATTAAATTCTTCTTATTTTTCTTCCTTGTTTGCCTTGATTTCTGTGCAAGAATTTCTTTCTCTTTTTCTTTTTCTTCGGCTGGCGGCTGATGGCTGACGGCTGACGTGTGCTGTGCTCCTCTCCTTCCGTGCGGCTCTGTTTCCGTGCGTCGTCCGTGCGTGAGGCCACCTCCAGACGTGCCCTTCTCGCCCTGCCTGTCTTCACCGTTTGACCGAGCCTATAAAGGCTCTCGACCGCACACACCCGAGCCTGAGAAGGCTCTCCTTCGTCCCGTTTGACCGAGCCTTTTTAAGGCTCTGTCGCCTCGCGTTGCTCCCTCCAGACGCTGTTCCCCTGACAGAGCCGTCAGGTTCTGTCTCGCTCTACGCCCGCCCCTGCTCTCTCTGCTCTGCCGCGTCTCTTTTTTTACCAATTGATGTCGCGCCGCACACTCACGCCCGCGCCTCTCTTCTTCTTTCCGCTCTGTCAGAGCCTGACGGCTCTGTCGCTTTTTTCAGCCTCTCCCAGACGCTCTGTTCCCTTCTCTTTATAATTTAATTTTGCTGCGCCACGTCAGCCCTTGCGGCTGACTTTTCTCCTTTGTTTCATTGAGTCCGTGCGGCTCGTTTGGCTTCGTTGATCGTCGTTTCTTTGTCTCTTTGTTTCGGGCCTTTGGGCCTTCGGCTTTTGGGCCGTTGGTCCAAAGGTCTAATTTCTTTTTTTTTTTTAATTTTCTTTTATTTAAAAACAAAACCTGCAAAATAAAATTTAATAAATATTAATAAATAATATTTTATTCTAAATATACTTAATTTATATCATTTTAGCTCAAATAATAAAATTTATACAATTTTTACCACTTAAGCATAAAACAATAATTATTTCCCTATATTAGCTAAATAAACTACCAAAAACTAAGATTGTAAGGGTATAAAATGTGTCAAAATATGAACTCATCACACCCCCACACTTAGCTTCTTGCTTGTCCTCAAGCAAGTTATTACTCTAAATAGATAAAATTAAATTAACTAACCACTTTCGTAGGTCTCACGATTACACTTAGCATGTGTAACAAGCCCTTTAAACCCCTAGGTCACCCATCGAGGACGAGTAAGGTCTCGTGAGGGTTTCACAGATGATATACCCACAAAATCACACACAAATAAAATAAAAAAATCACACATAAATAAAAAACAATAATAATAATAATAAAAATAAAAAATAAAATAAAAATAAAAATAAAACCATATACCTAGCACCCTTAACCATATTTGTCTCGGAATCTCTTACTTTCAAATGTCAAGATTAGCAATCAATCAAAATTCAGCATTGGGAGATTTAAAGAATCAATTTCAACATATGGTTCACACATAAACATGACAGGTATGAACAGATCAATATTATGGATGAAAATCTACCACGCCTTAGTCACATCGAGATTCATCCTCACTATGGATACCCTCTATATTTTTTTCTCTCTTAGATTCATGGCTACAAATGTATAGAAACACTCATGTATGTGAGCTAAGATGATAAAAATAACAAACGACTCACATATATAAACAAAGAAGGCTCATGTTCTTGTGGATAAAACCTCATGAAAGATACCAAATATTTGCCAAATGGACCGAACCATATGCTTAACTCTTGTGACTAATCTCCAACAGATCAAAGGCTGCTCATCTCAAGAATCAAATAGGACTTACTTATTGGTTATAATGGGGTTTAAGGTAAAGAAGGGTATGGATTTTTTTAGGAGTGTGGTGCTAAAAAGATCAAGAGCTAGTGGAATCTAATAATTAGATGTAATATAAGCATAACTCCACATCAACAATCATTGATACATATCTCCAACTTAACACCAAAATAGAACATGAATAGAACTTTCTCAACATAATCTCCATAACTCCCTCTCTTCCTTATTTCCTAACATTTTTTTTTTCTCATCCTTCTTTTTTTTTTTTCAATTTTTTTTTTCTTTTTTTTTTTGACAATTTTCATTTTTTTTTTTTCATTCATTTTTTTTCTTTTCATTCAATTTTTTTTTATCTCCACCAAACATAACCAATCCCCTTTCTTAGCATAAATACATATATTTCTTTCACACACACATTTACAACCATTCTTTATATCCATAACGATTTGATTTCCTTCCACTAGCTTTAAGCAAAGGTAAGGACATTAAGGCCCAATGGTTATTTAATGTAGGTAATGAAAAAAAAATATATTCCATGTATAGGCTCAAAAGGGTTTCTATGGGATGTACATCAAGTGTACACAAATCAGGTTAAGCTATTTGGTCATGTGATGGAAAATTCCTAAGCTGCCTTTATCATTTTCTCAATCAGAGCATGTTTTGACTATAAGCTTCGACTAGCACAAGAGTAAGTTCTAGTAATCTCTATAGTCCATTACAAGATCTATGGCAAATAATTTGATCAAAGCAATTAAATATATATGAGGTTTACAAAGAAATTTTGAAGCCAAGAAAAATAGATGATTTTGTGTAAATTCGCTTAGAAAAAGAAGGTACATATGGTTCAAAATCTCACTAAGGAATGTGACGAATCTCAACATGCCATGTCGGTGGTTAGAAAATCATACATGTTCTTTCTCCATTCAAACTTAGGCACATAGATATGTGTTCCCTATATCGAAATTAACACAAAAAATCTCCACTTACTTTATCTCGATTTCATGATCCTCTTTTCGTTAGATTTCAAAGATATGTTCCTCATTAACTAGTCAAGGGTTCCTAAGACTCTAAAAATACTAAACACTCTAAAAACTCTAAAAAAAAATAAACACTCTAAAACTCTAAAATTTTTTTTTTTTTAAAACATAAATTGTTTTTTTTTTTTTGAAAATAATAAAACACATACACCCCCACACTTAAATCACACATTGTCCTCAATGTGTAAACAACTAAAGAAACATGTAATTTTAAGTATGGAGAAAACAAACTAAAACAAATAAATAAATAAAGGATAGAAAACTCCCTTATGACATTGGGTTGCCTCCCAAGTAGCGCTTGTTTTTATGTCTTCAGCCTGACATGATCTCGGTTTACTCGTTCAAGGTGGATACGTCCACTTGAGAGCTGCTTCACCAAATCCTTCCTTGTGATGATCATCTTTATCCTGCAAGGAAGAAAAAGACAAAATGTTAGATTTAATGAAAGATTTGATCCAGCAAGAACGTAACTTACCTAGATTAGAGTTTAAACTGGTGTGTAAAGAGAGAATATTTTGCCCAATATCCATGTATCTTGATCTCTCTATCGAAGGAACATATTTTTCCATCTCAAAATCTTTAAACACGTCCTTCCAACATAACCTCTCCTTTGGAGCATCACGCTTCTTATTAAATGTATCCAAGGTGATTTGATTACTCTCTTCACTCTTGGATCCATCTAACCTGCTAAAAGAGGTAAAACAAGGAGTATGATTAGCATAAGTAAAATCAACGTGGTTCAAAGGCTTACCTTGTGTCTCGTGGTTATCTCCAAGCAAGATTGGGGAATAAATGTTCAAAGATGGTATATGGTAGGTGAAAGTGTTAGTCTTGTCTACCATATACTTCTCTTTGTTCACTTGATCCTCATTTTGATGAGATTCTTCTTCTACTTTGATAAGCTCTTCTTCCACTTGATCTTGCTCTTCAATGTTTCTCATGGAAACCTCCTCAACTAGCTCATCCTCGCATTCAGATATGATATCATCACCCTCATAACTCTCACTTGAATTTGGAATTGAAGTACTAGAGAGCTCTTTTTGTGCTTCTAATTGATTAATCAGGTTGACCATATAACCCATTTTCTCCTCTAGCACTGACACCCTTTCATTTTGCATAATCTGACTTTGCACCAGTTGATTTTGGATGTCTACCAACTGGTTTTGACCATTTGTCAATGCTTCAAGAAGCTTATCCATTTTTTCTGAACTTGAGGGTTCTGAAACTGGAGAAGATTCTTGTTGAGGATATTGATAATGTTTTGACGCTTCATAATCATATGTGTAAGGGTCTTGATATGGCACTGAATAATGATCATTCATCCCCCATCCAAAGTTGGGTTGATGCCTCATTTCCGAATAGTATGTGCTTGTATAAGGATCATGTCCTTGAAAACCGTTGAAGGATTGAGCACCGGATTGTGTCCATCCTCCTCCTCTAATAGCTTGTTCATGGTAGGCATATGGATTTCCTTGCGTATGACACACTCCACTTGTACTAATAATTCTAGCTTCAGCTACCTGCAAAACAAGAGTAGTGAGTTTGTTAAGTTTATCTTCAAGACTACTCAAACTTACCTCATTTACTCTTGCATTAGGATTCGAGTAAAGCTGTCCATAACCAAAGGATCCTCTCATAGCCACCTGAAAGCACTAATACTTCAAAGGAAAATGTTACTATCAAAACACACCAAAAAAAATCCTAAAAAAAATCTAAAACAAAACTAAAAAAAAAAAAAAAATACAAAAACAATAAAAATGAAAACACACTAAAAATACTAGCAAAATAAAGGTGAAGTTACCAATCCCCGGCAACGGCGCCAAAAATTGGTGCGACCGTAGCCGGCACGCAATTTAAACCCTCTTGTTGTCAAATGTAGCACTGGTAAATAAGGGTATCGTTCTAAACCGGGGATTGAGAGGGCTCACCTCTATCTAACTAGCTTAAACTATAAATAAAATAAAAACACTAAATAACCTAAAATAAATAAATAAGAAAAACACTAATGGGGGTTTATCAAAATAATAATAAAATAATAAAAGGATTAAATGGAATAAAGTAAACTAATAACGAAAATAATGGAAAATAATGGGAAACTAGCAGATAGGAGAAATATGTTAGGGAAATAAAAATCCACCACTAGATTAGATCGAGATATAATATTTATTTCTAAGTCATCTTTTAATCGTGAGAAAGAGATCGACCAAGTTGCACACCAAACGCAGGTCCATACACCTTATATTACTTCCCTTAATTAATTAATACGACCACGTGCCTATATTAACCCTATTAAATACTAGCAGTATAGCAGCAACAAGCGGCTCCTATATTTAACTAGATTTAATGCATTAAGTGTAAGTGGAAGGCTGTCAATCTAAGTACCCAGACTAGTACAAACGTATGTCTAGCTGTATTTCCTATCCTTGACCCACACGTATCGAAACGTTTTACCACTTCGGTTAGAATCACAAAACGATTAGGTGAATTGCTATCTAACCTAGCTGCAATTTATACATATAAATTCTAGTATATTTAGATGGCCACCTCGCAGGCAAATAATCCTACATACTGTCACTTATGAGGAACCAGAACAAGGCATGCACCAAATAAACTATACTGGACAGAATTATACATATAAACGATAGCAATTAATATAGAGTCAAGAAACAATCTCACGAAACAAAGAAAATAAAATTATAATTCAAATCATAATCTAGGGTTTCAAATTATTCCCTAACAATAAATAATCAGCCACTCATAATTAAAGAATTAATTACACAGAAATATATATCTAAAATATAGATTAAAAATAAGAGAAAGAAATAACCGGAATTAATTTTGAATTAAAGATCAAAAATTTATTCAGATAAAAATTAATTTTATCTGAAATAAATTCTACCGGGTATTAAATTCTTCTTATTTTTCTTCCTTGTTTGCCTTGATTTCTGTGCAAGAATTTCTTTCTCTTTTTCTTTTTCTTCGGCTGGCGGCTGATGGCTGACGGCTGACGTGTGCTGTGCTCCTCTCCTTCCGTGCGGCTCTGTTTCCGTGCGTCGTCCGTGCGTGAGGCCACCTCCAGACGTGCCCTTCTCGCCCTGCCTGTCTTCACCGTTTGACCGAGCCTATAAAGGCTCTCGACCGCACACACCCGAGCCTGAGAAGGCTCTCCTTCGTCCCGTTTGACCGAGCCTTTTTAAGGCTCTGTCGCCTCGCGTTGCTCCCTCCAGACGCTGTTCCCCTGACAGAGCCGTCAGGTTCTGTCTCGCTCTACGCCCGCCCCTGCTCTCTCTGCTCTGCCGCGTCTCTTTTTTTACCAATTGATGTCGCGCCGCACACTCACGCCCGCGCCTCTCTTCTTCTTTCCGCTCTGTCAGAGCCTGACGGCTCTGTCGCTTTTTTCAGCCTCTCCCAGACGCTCTGTTCCCTTCTCTTTATAATTTAATTTTGCTGCGCCACGTCAGCCCTTGCGGCTGACTTTTCTCCTTTGTTTCATTGAGTCCGTGCGGCTCGTTTGGCTTCGTTGATCGTCGTTTCTTTGTCTCTTTGTTTCGGGCCTTTGGGCCTTCGGCTTTTGGGCCGTTGGTCCAAAGGTCTAATTTCTTTTTTTTTTTTTAATTTTCTTTTATTTAAAAACAAAACCTGCAAAATAAAATTTAATAAATATTAATAAATAATATTTTATTCTAAATATACTTAATTTATATCATTTTAGCTCAAATAATAAAATTTATACAATTTTTACCACTTAAGCATAAAACAATAATTATTTCCCTATATTAGCTAAATAAACTACCAAAAACTAAGATTGTAAGGGTATAAAATGTGTCAAAATATGAACTCATCAAGTGGGTTAGTTGTCTCTAAGCCCAAAATTGCATTAGCCTAAACTAGGATTAGATTCTTAGGACATTATATCGATTCGGGTAGTATTAGGCCCATCGAAAGGTCCATAGAATTCGCGTCCAAATTTCCTGACCAAATCCTAGAGAAAACCCAACTTCAAAGATTCTTAGGAAGCCTGAACTATGTTCTAGACTTCTGCCCAAATTTGAACCAAATCACAAAGCCCTTGCACGACAGACTCAAAAAGAGCCCAAAACCTTGGACTCAAGCCCATACTGATGTCGTCAAACATATAAAAGCCCAAGTCCAGTCCATTCCGTGTCTGACCTTGGCCAACCCAAACCTGTTCAAAATTGTTGAGACAGTTGCCTCCGAAATTGGATACGATGGTATTCTCAAACAGTCCCAGGCCCAAATACATGAACAGTATTTGGCCCAAACCAAACAGTCCAAGCCCAAACCAGAAACAGTGATCCAGTTCACTTCCGGTCACTGGTCTCAAATGCAATAGAACTATTCAACAGTCAAAAAATAAATCTTTGCAATAGTTTAGTCCATATCCAAATTTTAGTCTGACTTGTTGAATCAAAGATTCCTTCTACGCGTTGACTGTAAATCAGCCAAACAGATCCTCAAAAAAGATGTTCAAAACATTGCAAGTAAACAGATCTTCGGCAGGTGGCAAGCCATCCTCTCGGTATTCGACTTTGAAATCGAGTATATAAAAGGTGAAGACAATTCATTGCCAGATTATCTCACTAGGGAATTCTTACAAGGAACCTCTCTGTATCATGCCTCCTCAAAAGAAAGGAAAAGAGAAGGTTCAAGAAATCCTGGCTCCAAAGCCAAGGATCAAATCATGGTACGGAGCTACAGTTGAAGATGAAGCAGCAGCTTCCTCAAATCAAAATCAAGAAGCTCAAGCTTCTTCAAATCCAGATGTGCTCAAATGAATGGAAAATCTTTCCCACTCACCTCAAATGGTCAAAGCACTCCAAAAGTTATCAGAACAGGTCCAGTGTTCTCAACCTGGACGCTCGGGTACGAGTTCGGCAAACCCTGTTTTACAAACAGAAGGAGGAATTTTAATACCACTTGCTCCTTCAAATCTGATTTCAAAACAGTCTTCTAAAAAAGAAGTTTGCAAACTTCCTGCCTTGAGATCAAAAGTCTCGAGACTTGAAGAAATTGTTTTCAAACTTGATTTCAAAATCAAAGTGGAGTATTTCATAAAGCCGCACTTTCAAATTATTTCAAACCTCGAAGATGGATTCTACAATCAGGATCCCTTCGTTGCCCTTAGAAAATTATTTTCTGGATGGGATTTCAAACCATGGGATGTGACTGCACCCCATGCGTACTATAAGTCAATCCTTGAATTTACAAGCTCGGCTACGTTCAAAACCTTCAAACTAACCCAAACCAAGAATGAAGCTGCCTACTCAACCTGTCAGTTGCACAGGGTAATTCTTCCCATGGATTGGGGTCAAAGTCTTGAATTGCCTCGAAGACTTCCCGATTCATACAAATTCAGCCCAAACTTCAAATTGAATTTTAACTATTAGGACTACCAGCAAGCTTGGTGGAACACGTTTTTCACTAAGAACTCCAGAAAGTCTCATTCGTGGTTAATCTTCTTCAAATCCTTCAACCAAACCAAACTTCCCTTATGGTTTATCCGATGGTGGAAGGACTTCGGAGCCATACCCGAAATACTACCCGAACAGGTATCAAAGCCTTTAAACCTGTTCCAAACCTTGTACCAACCCACAAAAGATGATAGGGTTTTGCCCCTATCTTTGCCTTCTACTCCAGACTTTTCTGCCCATGGGTGTTCGCTTGGACGGCGGAAATCCACGAAATCGACGGAGTCCCCACTCTTGTCCGAAGATTCAAGATCAAGTGGTGGCAAAATACTAAACATTCGAGAAGCTGTCCGAACAAGCTATTCGCAAGCTCATTAGAGATAAACAACCAGCTTCTTCGTCGACAAAACAGATCAAGGCCAGCCCAGAAGATTCAAAGTTTTTGGCCCAAAATTCCGTTACAGCCGCGAAGCTCGCAGCTGCAAAAACCGAAGACGAGTACCTCGCCATCATGAATTAAGTTTTGTCGCAAACAAAAAAGGACAAGTCTTCTTCCGCATTGTCTGCTTTGACTCTTGATCTAGGCGATGAAAATGAAGATGACTATTACGGGATACTACCACCTATCCGGTAATAGTACAAAATACAGGTATCCAAGGCGTAGGCGTACGCGACAATACGTATCAAACCAGTGGCAGACAAAGAATATTCTGCCAGTCAAAAGTTCGTTGTCAGAGTCAAAATTAGTCGTCCTCAAAATAAGTAGGAATCTACTTCCAGCAACTGTCCTTTTACCAAGGTAAAAGCATCAAGTAAAAGCGACCGCAAAAGCAAAAGAGAAGACGAAAAAGGAATCTGTGGCAAAAGATGATCACGCGGATTACTGTTGTATTTTCTGTCGGCTACTTTTACTGTTTGTACCTTTTACCTTTTACTATTCAAACTTTAGGGTACACTTTTACTATAGATAGTAAAATTTTTACTATGTACTTTTTATTGTATACTTTTGGTGGATTCCCGAATCCACTTTTCAAATTTGTCATAGTCTGACATCCTCTTCTATATAAGGGGTCTTAGGACTTCATTGTTAGGGGTCGGCATTTGGAGAGACAGAACGACCCATTAGAAAAAAAAACACTCTATACTCCAACTTCAAACTATCAAATAAAATTCCAAACTTTTATCCTATCCATTTCCTCTTCAGTTTCTTATTTTATCATTTTTCCGCTATTCTAACTATCTATCTATCTTCCTATGCTTTCTTCTTTATATTCTTCAGGTTCCTCGTCTGCATCCCGAGGTCTTAGGGCGCACTTGGTATCAGAGCCTTTAAACGAAGTTCTAGGTGTTTCATCTACTGAATTCCTATTTTGAGTTTTGCTTTCTAAGTCAATATCTTTCGGTAGGTTTGCAATATTTCCTAAGTTTATAGTTGAGGATGTCGAGGCATCATCTCTAACCCTAAGACTTGGGTTCCTACGAAAGCTAAGTCTGATGGTTCCATCATCAAACTGGGTTATTTGACTCAGATTTGTGTTGGGTTTCGGAATTTCAGGTTTTTGTTTTTCTTCCTGGGAAGGTAGGGCTTTTTCTAAAGTCCAATCCTCGGGTAAACTAACCTCATTCCATTTTATGGTTTTTGGTACGACTATATTTGCTTTTGAGTCGTCAGTTTGCAACATTAAAGTTTCACCTTTAGTTGTCAGAGTTTTTGCTTTTGTTTTGAATGCCGTTTTTGCTACCTTATAGTGAATTCTATAGATTACTACTACACGTATTGATCCTTCTAACATATCATAACCATGCATTTTGATTTGTAATGTTAATGCATGCAAAATTTTAGGATAAGTCAAAGATGGCACAAAATTTGGATAACAATTGAAATAAATAGGACCAGCACAAAGACTCGACTATACAGTACCCAGCATAGAATCGGTGAAATTCTTCATCCTACCGTCTCTAAGAACAACTAAGATTGAAGCATTCAGTCCTTCTCTGGTTAATGATTTGAATCCTACTTGGACAAGACCTAAGTGGATATATTTGAAACTGTTTTTCCTATGTTTTTTAATTGATTCTTTTGAAAGCAATTGGATGGTTTCGAAGGGTTTGTTAATTTGAATGTCTTGTTCTTCAGTTTTGATTACATAGTTTGTTTGAAAAACATTCCAGTTTGAAGTCCTATATACCATTTCCTTTTGAATTTTTGGAAGTTTCCAATTATCTATGGATCCTTCAAAGTTTTCAAATTCATATTCCTCAGTTTGCCGATTTGAATCTCTAATTTCTAAGTCCTTCCTAGAACCTGAGCTACTAGAACTAGATGATCTAGAAAATAAATGCATTTTCTCTACTTTGCTACTGTGTTTTGGCCCTGCTACCACTTTACTGGTCTTATTGCTCTATCCGCGAGACTTACTCCCAGCAAACTATCAAGCAACACTATCCTCCTAAGACATATATATATATATATATATATATATATATATATATATATATATATATATCCTATGTTTAGCATGGCAAATGATGCATAATTGTGCTTAGGAAAAATAAGAGGAGAATTGACATTAGGCAATATAAGTTGTTGATTATAAGAATTGATTAATGATTGGGAGCTTAATCAAATCCTACTAAATTTAGATATATGTTTTTATGTATTTAGTTGACAAGAGTTAAAATACCAATTCATATTTTTATCATTATGTTATTCTCATTCTATTTGTATGCACATAATATGATGATGATGATTTACTTGTATTTATACAAGGACATATGGAATCAAAGGCAGAGCTAGGACCTTTTGATGGTGTCATGGGATACCATCAAAATTTATGAGAGGTAGGGTTATAAATAAACTGAGGCAGCTTAGTATTCGATTTAGTTCAGCTCGTTACAAGCTGATTTTGGTTCATTCATTTAATTAAATAAGACTAGTCCAAGCTTGAAAAAGTAAGTCTTGACTTATTTTTTAGATTTGGCTCATGATACGGGTACAAAACGCATTTAAGGAACTAAAATTCGTGGTAGCCTACTCGTGTGTGCACCCATGGATAGTCGGAAAGAATGAGGGATTGAATCCATGGTGATGCACTAATTTTCATTTTGTTCCACTTTCCTAATGGCCTAACTAAAGTTGTGACTAATATAATACCTCCTTTATTACTTAGTTTAAATTAGCCGCTTGTACCTTTTTATATATTCCTATAAAATATTTCCTCTCTCTCTCTCTCTAAGCTTTTGTTATATTCTTTTTTATTTTTTTCCTTTTATGTTTGATAGATTAGTTTAGGCTATCAGATTCAATACTCTAGTTACTTTTAAAATTTTAAGTATATTTTCCTAATTTTCTTAGAAGATTTAAAAAAATTTTCAGTAGTTTTGTTAAAAGGTTTTCAGTTTGTTTTATTTCTCTTGCAATTTAAAACGAAGTGTTGTTTAAATAAATACATACTACATATTAAAAAACTAAAAACATCAATGTAAATTGTTTATTTTAATCAATATATAATTTAATAAACTAACTAAAACTTTGGCTATGCCAATGGATGGTATGACATATGTGCATTAATGACAACCACTAGGTTAATTGAGGGTAAAGGATATACTTATAACTATTAAATTAATCTAGGATATATGTTCATTTAATTAGCTTAGGGAAGCTAATGGATGGCAAGAGTGATCAAGCAAAGGTTAATTTTTTATCATTGTTAATGCTATTATTTGGTTAATTTTTGTTTAATTAAGGTTTTAGGTTTGTTTGAATAACTAAGGCAAGATAATAAATAGTTGGAGGGATTTAGAAAGGATCGATTACTTGTTACTCTATAATGAGTTAGTTAATGTAACTATACATTGATTTATTGAAGTTTTTTTTTTAGCCAATTGAGGTAGCCTTATGGGTATAGTTATTAAAATTCTAATTTGATCCTCTGATTCTATAATTTTACGATCTACAAATTATAAAATGATCCACGAATCTAGGTAAAATCTCGATGTAGTCAAATAGTTATAGAATATTTCGACCTTGTAGTATAATTTTACGTAATAACTATAATTTTTTATCAATTTGTCTTCAAACTATTTTTCATCTTATTCTGTGTATATTTCTTTCCTAATCCTCTAATATTTTTTACCTTATATTATTTTCGAATATATCTTAAAAATGAGTTGAAGTAAAGAAAATATGACTAAGATACCACTAAGACAATGAAGTCTATTGTTGATATAAAATGTTAATAAAAAAATTAATCTCCATCTAAATGGAAATGAATATATTTAATTTTACAATATTATTGATTATTAAATTATATTGAATTCAAAATTAATATTTTTTTCCTAATTTTGTATGATCTTGTTAGCTTCATAATGCAAATAAACTTTAGTTTATGTTTTGCATATGATTTATATAGGAGTTTAACGTATGTGCATATAGCCAAAACTTATTTTCTTATCTTGATTCATCAAATTTTCAAAAGCCAATATAATTTTTTTGGATCTTATAATCTTAAATGATATAGAATAATGCCATCTCATTGTTGCTTTGATTACCATTCACTTTCCTTTTTCTTTCTTTATGTTTTTTAAAGCTAATAATATAGTATATTTTGAACATAATGAGTTATATATCTCTATCCATAATCTCGTTATATTTTCACATTTCATTTAACAATGCATTTTTTATGCTTTTAACTTAATATAGTTCCTAATATGTCAAATGACTTTAATGATTTATGCTACTTATAAGTTGATACAACTCAATCATTGGTTGTATGAGAGTTTAAGAGTAATTATTATTACTTTTAACTTAGCATATGTCATTATTATGTTTTTTGTAGGATCTTATGATCTTACAATCTTTTTATATGATTTGATCCCAATCATTCAAATAGATCTTAGATAGAATCTTAATTCTAACAACTTTACTTATGGACGATGTATAGAGTATATTAATCTAGTTTAGCATACCATTTACTTCTTCTTCTTTTTTAGTGGTTATACCATTTAATATATCAATATATTACTATCTTACTAAAGTTTTTAAATGTATAGAACATGTGGTATTAAATTAAAATAGATAAAATGTTGGTGTATACCTTTTAATATACTTTGTTTGAACTCATTGACCACCTAAAAAAGACTCCACTATGAAAGATATAGACAGATGGGATGAGGATGTTTGGAAATGTAAAATATTATGGAGGAGAGCATTATACTCCTGATAGATGGAGGAGGCACATCAAATTTTGGATGTGGTTTGTGATGATCAAGTGTGTGAATAAATGGAGGATAAGTTTTGTTGGATTTATTGTGAGAAAGGCCTCTTCTTAATAAGATCTACCACTTTAGTGTTGGGATAACAAACATCTCTAACAATACATGCAATAACTCTACAATTCTAGAAAGGAATTATTCCCTGCCGGATTAAATAGTTCATTTAGATTGCAATATATGATAATCAACTATCAAAATCTTTATTGAATCACAAAGGCATATTATGAAAAAAAAAAGGATATAACCTGTTGTCTTTGTTATGAGGTAGAAGAAGGGGTGTGGCACGTTTTTTCACATTATTCATTATAATAATAGGTATGGACCTAGTGGTTGGAAATGATTTAGGTAAGATAATTTTGTCCAAGATCACTTTGAAATACATACGAGTAATGGAATCTGCCCTGTGGTGATCTTTGTTGGAAATTTTGTAAGGTTGTTTTTCTCATGATAGTGTGATTCTTATGGAAAGAACGATGTGTGAGAACATTTGAAAATTAGGTCATGATTATTTCTATGATACATAGATATTTTGGGAAACTTGAATTATTTAGGATTGGTATTGATGAAAATTAAATTTCCTTATTTTGGTAATTGATTCTAGCTTTGTAGAGTTTTGAAACCTTAGTAGTATTTTTAGAATGCTTCATTTAGGACTCGTTGTCCCTTTTTAAGATTTTTTTGTTCCATGAGACTTGCATTACACTTTCGGCCTTCAAACTATTTCCAAAACCTTATTTTATGTGGATATTTGAAATCATCACATTTTTGGAGTCTTCTAGGCCTTTTCAAAATACTAAATCAAGTCGTTGCCAAATAGGCACCATTCATGCCTCAATTGACCTTGTTTAAGTGTTATTCCCCTGTGGTTATTTAAAAATTATGGAACTTTAGAGATCATCTTATTTTAGTATTTTTGAGATAAATATGATCTAAAAATATTTTAATATCATTCATATCATTTTTGAAAATTTTAGATAGTTTTGGACTATAAAAGTCACCAAATCAATTTTTCTTCCTCAAATATTATTTAAAACTTATGATTATTGGTCCTAACCTTTCATTATTGTTTAAAGTGTATGATGACCTCTCATTTTCGTATCTTCAATTTCTTATCTTTACCTTAATAATGTTCAACTAGGTTTTTCTCTTCTATGTTAGATATTTATGTATAAATATCTCAAGTTGTCTAATTAACCTTCCTAATCTCCTCCTCCACCCCCTTTCAATTGTTTTGTGGCTCAAGGATATCTACTCCTTTATCTTCTCACCATGTGGCACCATCCATGAGCTTGTAGTAGCAAACTTTGTTGCTTATTATGTGGAGGATTAATTTTTGTATTAAGATTTTTAGTATAGAGTCATGTTATCCGGATATTAATTCTAACCAGATACATTTTTAACTCTTAGATCCATGGTATCCCTTTTTGTATTTTGGATTATTATACTCAGAGTAAATCTCCAAACTTTTATCTAATGTTTATGAAAGTTTCCTCAATTTCTATCTATCATGTGTTACAGAAATTAAAGGTAAACCTTCGAAACCCTAAGTAAATAGAATTGATATGTTTTATATGCTTTGATTTTAAGAATAGTATGATTTTGCTGGTTGACAGTGGATGGACCCTTGTGGCTCATAAGTTGTGATTTGGGGCTCTTTTATTCACTTTTGATTTTGTTAAATTGATGCTACCATGTTAACCTTGGTAATTAGTTGATTCATTTTGATGTATAATATGTTATGATTCAATGATCATAAGCATGTTTTACTTTTTATTAAAGATTTGAATGATTTAGTGGGTTTTGATATTTTGAGTGTTTTATGAAATCAATTATACCATAACATAGGTGGAAATTTGTAGATTATTTTTCATATATAGCATGCTTTGATTTGAGTATATTTGGGTGCTCTAATTTTTTTTGAAAATCATGGAAGTTTAAAATGTTCTTTATGTGTTTTTTATAATATTCAAAGTGTTCTTGGATAATAATGCCCTAATTATCCTAATTAGAATTTAATATTTTAATAATTATATATTTGAAATAATTAATAAAATTATGACTAAATTACCCATAAAGGGCTTTACTAGACTTTAGAGTCAAAGGTTGACCACAATCTTTATCCTTGTAAATAGTAATTTAGTGTGAGTAGTAATTTTTCAATGAGTAGTGATTTTCAGTAATAAAATATTTTACAATTTTTATTTTGTGAGCTTCTTGATGTAAAATAATAATTTTTTTCGATCAATGAAAATGATTTTTATAAATAGTAATTTTTAGAATTTTGATATAGAATCTTGTTTTAATTTAGTTAAGGTAGTTTTATCTATGATTTTTTGATAATTTTGGTCCCAATGGTAAAAATGGTTTTTGGTATCTTTACACAGATTTTAAGATATCTTAATCCTTTGAATAGAGTTTCAGATCATTAAATTGTATTTTGATCTTTTATGGTCGCAAATGTGATTCTTTGAGCTTTGGAGTATTATTTTAACTAGGTTAGCTTATATACCTTATGTTTTGAAGTTTTAGTCTATGGCCTAGGATTTATAGTTTGGCTTATGGCTTAGTTTAAATCTTATGATGATTTCTCTCCTTAAGTTTTATTGACTTGTTTTGGGACTTTAATTATTGGTCTGAATCTTGATCTTTAGGATCTTTTGTAGAGTGGTTTTGGTTTTAAATGAGTTGAGATTCGTCTTATGTGGTTGTGTTGTAGTAGGTGTTGCTAAATTTTATTTATCTACATATTGAGTAGTTGACCTTAGTGTTGACCATTGATCATCTTCTTTATAGTTGACCCTATATTGACTTTTGAATAATTGAATCTAAAGGATTACATTTGAGTTAATTGATAGCAGTTGTGGAGGTTATAGTTGAATGCCTAACCTTTGCCTTTCATGGTTAGTTGATTATTTGATCCTAAGTGGTCAAGGCCTTTCATGGCTAGCTGATTATGACCCTAAGTGGTAAAGTTGTGGAGGATTTGATTGATTTTGTATATGTATCTTTATATCCTTGTTGACTAATGGGATACGTTGAATAAAACATAAATAATTTAAAGTGGAATAGAAATTGAGTTGGGAAAAGAACTAGTGCCTCGAACTTAAGCCCCTAAGTTCATAGTTGTACCTCCGGGTTATAGGGCCCACTTATACTCTTAGGGATTCACAACCCTATAGGGATGCGTGTGCTTAAAGACTTGGGTGCCTAGATTTGTGCATACACGACTTTATGTCGTGTGACCTCCTTAACTAACTATCTTAGTGGTTAGATATTTGGGTTTTGATTTATCCTAGTTAATAATTACCTTGGACTATGAAATTGTGTTCCTCTCAAAGTTTAGTTGAATTAATTGATGTGGTCACCTTAATAAAGGCTTGGTAATTGAATTTGGAGTACAATTGATTGTGTGGTTTCCTTATTTTATCTTAATTGGATATACCATGTTGAAATATTTGGTGTAGACAATAAACACTATGTTGAATTGATGAAAATTTTGAGATTTAATAGCTTGTATTGGAATTGAAATTTGTACCTTGGTTATGTTATTGGTTGGCTGAGAAGATGACTGATAATTATATTATGTACATTATCTTGGGTTATTATATGATAGTTTGAGAGGGTAGTGTATTGCATGTGGATTGCTAATTGTGCATGGTTTTTACACCTTTGTGTGGTATTTGGTTGTTTGGCCATGTTATTTGCTCAAGGTTAGGTGTGTTTACTCGGTACTTTTGTTTTTAGTGGTTTTGACATAAATGATCTAGATATAGTTGGATCTTGAGTTGAAGTCTAGGAATAGAGCTTTCGACGTCTTGTCCCATGCTGGTAAATTTTATTTTTAGTTCTAGTAGGGTTGATGAAATACCCCAAAACCTAATTTTAAGAGTTTTAATTAAATAAGGATTTATTAAAGAAATTAATTAAATTAATTATTTTATTAAAATAAAAGGGAATTAATTAGGGTAATTCAAGAAGAAAATAATAACTATTTTTATTAGAAAATTTTTAGTATTTTGGCTAATTAAGGATTTTATTTTTGAAAATATATTTAAATAAATTATTTTATTTAAATAAGAGGGAATATATAGGGCCAAGTTAATAGAAATGTTATAAATAATTTAATTGGAGAAAATTAGAGTGATTTGCTAGTTAAAATAGAATTTATGGAAAATCTTTCAAAAATCCTAAATTTGCCTAAAAATAAAATTTTAAATATTATTTTATTTAAATATTATTATTTTTAAATATCCCAAATATTAAAATTAATTTAATTGACCGTAACCTACATATTTTCTTTTTTCCTTTTTCATGTTTCCTTTTCTTTCTTTCTTTTCCTTCCTTTTTCTTTTCTTTTCTTTCTTTTTCTTCTCTTTTTTCTACCCTTTTCCCCTCGGTTGGGCCTGCCTTCCCGCGGCCCAATCCTTCTTTTCCTTTCTTCCTCTTTCGGCACGACCCAAGAGCGAAACACTACTCTTTCTTTCTTTTTCCACCGAAACGCCGCGTTTGATTTAAAATTTCCCCCATCACTGCCCGACCAGCTAGTTCCCCTCTTTTTCTTTTCTTTCTTTTTTCCCGGCCGACTGGTCCACGCACGCCGCCCTTCTTTCTTCTTTCTTCTTCCTCTTCTTCCCGTTGTTCGACCTGCAATTGTCTGAAGCTCCCGCCGCTGGCCACACCCGATTTGACCGGCCATTTTTCCCTCTCTCCCTCGCCGATTCGACGGCCATATTAACCCAACCAACCTTTCCTCTATTTTCGCGCACGATCCTCTCTTTTTTGGACCACTTCCCTGCCACGACCTAGATTTTTGTCGGCCAAATGACGTCGCCGGCGAACCCTAACCCCACTTGCCCAACTCGTCGTCCCACAAACCTCACCGTCTCATTTAAACCCTATAAATACCCCCAGATTGAGCCCTGTATCGAGCTTTGGTTACTTACCCAGAAAACCTCTCTTGTGCACCGCCACCATTTTAGATGTCATTTTCGCTGCCGTCGGCCAACTACGCTGCCCTCTCTGCCCACCCAACTAATCATTGCACCACCCTCTAACTACCTGAACCACCCATCTACCTCGATTTTCCCTGCACAAGCCACCTTAGTGTGCAAAGTTTCCTCCTCAATTAGTCCTTTCTCCCACCTCTTCCACCCTTTGTGCCACCGTCCGATGCCACTACCACCGCTGCTACTGCCTCATTCACCTCCCAATCTGTTTTGCAGAGCACCCTCTACCTTCCCCTACCTTTCTTTTCCTCTTCCTCCCTCTCCTCCTCTCTTTTTCTTCTTCTTCCCCATTCGGTCGCTGCCGTCGTGCGCTGCCACCACCATCATTATGTTCCTTTCCTTCTAGACAACCATAACCACCCTTACTTCCACCCTTTTTCTCTTTCTCTTTTTCCCAGCCCTTAACTTTTCCCCTTTTTCGTTTTTTTTTCGGCTACCGCTGCCACCGTCGTGCACCACCGTCGGTGCCGCCTGTCACCACCTGTCTAAGGTTGAACTCTAAATCCTCTCAACCCTTTTCACTATTTATACAAGCTTTAATTTATTTTATTTCATTTATTCGAATATATATATATATATATATATATATATATATATATATATATTATTACTATTATTATTGTTATTATTCTTATTATTATTATTATTTCAATTATAATATTATTATTCTTATTGTTTCTATTATTATTATTATTATTATTATTATTATTATTATTATTATTATTATTATTATTATTATTATTATTATCTTCAATGTTAGTATTATTATTCTATATAGGGCTGAAACCCTATTGTGCCTATTTTTAATTTTAGTAATAGTATTATAAATATCAAGTCTTATTATTGTTAATATCATTAATATTTTTATCATTGGAATTTATTATTATTATTAGTGTTATTATTATTATTATTATTATTTATTAAGTTTATTATTATTCAATGTAGGGTCGAAACCCTTCTTCAGTTTATCTTTGATTATTATTATTACTATTATTACCATTATGATTATTATTATTATTGCAATATTATTATGGTTTTTATCATTATTATTATTATTACTACTATTTCATTATTATTATTATTACTAAATTTTATTATTAATTTTACTAATGTTATTATTAGTATTATTTTGGTGAAGGGTTGAAGCCCTTATTCCACTATTTATTTCAAATCATATTATTATTATTATTAGTATGATTATTGTTACTATTATTATTCTTATTCAAATTATCATTGTTATTATTTTTAGTATCTTTGTTATTATTATTTTTAGTATCATTATTATTATTATTAGGGTAAAGTCTTCAACCTTACATTATCAATTTTTATAATATTACTATTATTTCCTAAATCTTTAGCAAAATTAGTAATTAGTTAATGTCATTATTATTAATATGTTATTATGTTATTAAAAACCTAGTCTTAGAATAAGTTAGTAATTAATAGTATTTTGGTATGAGGGAATCTAATTTTAGTTTTTCCCTCGTATAGGTGAGAGCAGTCAAAGCCCTAAGGAGGCGTAGGAGCGTGCTCCAAGACCGGTGTCATTTTAGGTAAGCGTGTTACTAAGGCCTTATGTGTGTTGATGTGCATTATATGCTTTGTATGTTATGCATCTTATGTACATCATTGTAATTATTTCGTATGTGTATTATGAATATGTGATGAAATATTATGGTATGTGATGATTGGTTTGTGACCCTTTAGACGTGAGGATGTATAAAAGTGGTATTGTGTGGAAAAAAGGTTGAAAATGGAAAATGGGAAATAAGTTGACCAAAGGGGAGTAAATTAACCAAAAAGAAATGAGTTGATCAAGGGATGTGAGTTGACCTAAAAATGTTAATGATCCATTAGTGGAAGAAGAATAGGGGTGAAAGTAAAATGAAGGAATGGGAGAGTTTATGGTTTTGCATGAGAGAATATAAGGTTTCGTATGAGAGAATTTATGGTGTTGCATGGGAGAATCTAAACTAGGGTTTTGTATGGATGGACTTAGGGTTTTGCATGGCAGATTTTATGGTGATGCATGAGAGAATTTAAACTAGGGTTTTATATGATTGGACTTAGGGTTTTGCATAGCAGATTTTATGGTGTTGCATGGGAGAATCTAAACTAGGGTCTGGTATGGATGAACTTAGTGTTTTGCATGGCAGATTCTATAGTGTTGCATGGAAGAATCTAATCTAGGGTTTTGTATGGATTGAATATAGGGTTTGGTATGGATGAATCTAGGGTTTTGCATGGAAAAATCTAGAGTTTTGTATGGTGGAATCTAGGGTTTTGCATGGATGGATCTAGGGTTTGTATGGTTGAATCTAGAGTTACACGTGGGAGTTTTAGGGTTTGCATGGAAAGTTCAAAAGGTGGTATGGGATGTGTAAAGTCTGCATGGGTGTGAAATTTACGTATGGAACATTGATTTGGGATGTGAGGAAGGTAATGTAAGTGTTATTTGGGTGTTTGAATACTTTGGATGAAAAATAGTACGTGGAACAATATAAGGGTACATAAGAGACCTAGCTAGGGTTTGGTGTGAACAATTAGGGTTTGGTGTGGCTACTAAAGGTTTTTGTGGTAGCACGTGTAGTTGGTGATTAAAGTGTAATGATGACGGTGGAATCTATGAGTTGTGGTGTATGGAGTGTTAAAGTGATTTGGGTTGTGTGAGGTGGAGTAGGATAGGCCACTTAGGCCTAAATTAGGGTTTATGGGGTAAATCCTAGTGCAAAGCAGTGAGTGGATTGGAGTTGAAAAGTAGTGGGTCTTCACCCACATATATGGGAGATGGACTTCTAGTGTGATATAGGATATGGAGGAAAGGATGTTGGGCCAAGTTAGGAGGTGCAGGAGTCTTACGATGTGACAAGGGTCCTTTTGGAGGATAAGTATAGAGGGAGTTAGTCATGCATGTCTAGGGTTAAATTTCTGAATAAGACACATAAGAAATTAATCATGTAAAGTGAAAGATTATTGAGTCGAGCCCAGACCGATCCATCGGCATAATAGTGGCCAAGTTCCAGAGTGCCGTGGAAACTAATCCACTGGCGTATAATAGTGTCTAGGGCATGCTGCGCATGTTTCCCTATGTATGAATGATCCATCGATAATAATAGTGGGGGATCCCGAGCTCAATAAACTAAATCCTGAGTTAGCTAAGACACATAAAAGATACTGAGTACTTATAGTGGAACACTATGTGACCAGGGGCCAAACCAGCAATAATAGTGGTCAACAGCTTTATGCCCTGTATGTTTCCAGTCCACGGGCAATAATAGTGGTCAGGAGCTTTATGCCCTATATGTATCTAGTCCACTAGCTATAATAGTGGGGCTCCCGTACTCGCATAGACTTGATAAAGAGCATGGTGTGAAATGTGTATCGATAAGAGATTAATTAATTAATTAATCTGAACTTTAAATGAACTTTATTTATTTATTATTTATCTAAATAATCGTATGTTGTTTTATTATTCTGTTGGGATTATATAATTTTCTATGTTGGTCTTAGTGCACGGTTACCTTATTGAGTACATAGCGTACTGATCACCCTTTTTATGGGTGTTACTCATTTCCACGAATAGAATGCCCTTCTGACTTTGTGTAGATGGGTGATGTGTTTTTCGATGCCTTGAATGTTCACGAGGCATCAGGCGGGGCTGAGTATTGAGCATATATTTGACTCAAAGATCGAGAGTAGCGTGGCCGGATTCACTCTTTATATTATTTTATTTCCTACTGTTATTTCTTTTGTATCAGATTTATTCTTTTATGATTTATTACGTTGTATTAAATATTTTAGATGAAACTTTTATCTGTTGTACACTTTATTTCTCTTTTTGGAATTTTTGACCATGCACTCTGATTTATGATTCTTTTACGCGTACTTTGATTTTTATATTATGATCCTTTTGTTTCTTCTTACAAACTCTTGGTTGAGGTATTAATTTAAGTTTAACAAATATCTTTTTTAGCCTTAGCACTTGGTACTGGAACATTCAGAGTGAACCGTGTCTGGTACTAAGTGTAGCGGTAACATCCCCAAAATTCACAGGGTTTTAATTTAATTGTTTCCATTTAAAAAAATAGTAAATTTTGGGGTGTTACAACTATAGTGGTTAGGTGAGCACTTTTCTAGCGAGATGAGCAGCAGTATAACGTTGACGCTCTTGATCACCTTTCATCTAAATTTGATGCATTATTTTATAAGTTTGATAAATTAAGAGTGAATGTATTAGTATCTTCTTCTACTTCTTGTGAAAATTGTGGGGTTGTAGGTCACTCATTGTTTGATTATCAACTTTTTGCTTCCTCATCTTCTAATGTAACCCTTGTAAACCATGTAAATTATGTGAGTAACTTCAATGAAAAGGGAGACTTATTTGCTCCTACCTACAACCTAGGCTAAAGAAATCATCCAAATCTTTTATATAAGAACCCACCTCCTAACCGCCACTCCTCAATCGAATCTCAAACCTTCGGGTTTTCAAAACCCTAGACCACTTTATCCTAACCTTCCAAAATCTAATTTAGAATTGTTATTAGAGAACGATGTGACCTTTCAGAGTAAAAAAAATGAGGAGTTTAGGAACCATATAGAATCATGAGTGATGCAATTAAGATCTTAACCTCTAAAGTTGGTTCTCTAGCAACTCATAGTAAGGGTGCCTTTAGGTTTATAAACTAAGATTATTTTCTAAAAAACCATTTTTTCAGTTTTTCAAAAACTTAGAAAATATGTTGATAGCTTCTGTTTTTCATATTTCTGATTGAAAAACTAGAAAACACTGTTTTTCAACTTTGTTAAGAAATATTTTTTTTAAAAAAAAACTAAACATGTTTTTTGAAATTTCCATATAATTATATGCCATTATTTTCTACATATTTTCCACTTAAAATTTATTAATAATTTTAATAATAATATCAATATGCTTATAATTTTAATACTAATATTCATAAAATAATATTAATGATAATAATATTATTATTATAGTTAATAATATTAATAATATTACCATTAAAATAATATTCATAATAATAATACCAATATTAAATTCAATATTAATATTGTTATTGATTTATATTAATACTAATATTCACAAAATAATAATATAATAAGTATTTATATTAACATTAATTACAACACTATTATTAATATTAATTAGTAATTAGTACAAATATTACTAATTAAGTTAATAAAATTATTATTATGAATATTAATATTATTATTAGTAGTAGTAGTAGTAGTAGTAGTAGTAGTAGTAGTACTAATAATAATAATAATAATAACAATAATAATAATAATTTCATTAATATTAATAATAAATTTATTATTAATGTTAATATTTTATATTCATTAATATTTACATTATTATTATTATTATATTTTTTAAGAAAATAATAATAATATTATTATTATTAAAAATGTTATTATTATTTATACTATTAACTAGAATGATAATACTAATAGTATTATTATTATTATTATTATTATTATTATTATTATTATTATTGAAAATAATATTATTATAATACTCTTTCATAATAATAATAATTATTATTGATATTAATAATAACATTAATATCATTATTATTATAATTGATGTTATTATACTTATTTGAATTAATCTTATTATTATCATAACTATTCTCAATATAAACATATTAATAATATTGTTATTGTTATTAATATTATTATGATTATTAAATGTATTATTATTGTTGTTGTTAATATCAATAATAAAAATACCATTACTATTGAAGTTAATAATATTATTTTTTATGACTAATATTGGTAATTATTATTAATATTAATATCATCATCATGATATATCATCATCGTCGTCATCATTGTCATTGTCGTGGTCATTATTCAATCTAGAAAAAAGATGAATATAATTTTAAAAATTTTAAATTAAAAAGTTGTTTCATAATATGAATAAATAAACATATTTTTCTAATTTTTTTATGGAAAACAGTTTTTTATATAGAAAACTAGAGGTGGAAAAATGAAAAACTATTTTTCAAGTTAAATGCATTTAGGACTCAGCATTTAGGATGGATGTACGAGCTACTGAGTTTTTGTGTTTTCTAATACATGTAATAATGGTACTTAATGGTCTTCCTTTGGAGGGAAAATATATATATATATATACAATAAAAATAGCCATGTATTGCATCATACACGGACGCAAATGATCCACAGCATTTGTATGCCTCTTTTCTTTCCCGTCCATCGGAAGCCAGGGGGACCTTGGTGGCAAGTGGCAACTAACTCTACAAAACCTAAAGAGTGCTTAGCTTTTCAGTTAGCATTCTTGACCTATTCAAACGGTAGCTCATTAATTACCAACTGCTACAGCTGCATTGCGTTGTCATTGCGCCGCAACTAGAAATAGAAAAAAATTATTATCAAACCAGAGAATTTCAAGGCTAAACACTACCACAAATTATGACAATATATACATAGATCATTAATGATCCTCAGGTTTTCAGGGTTCAACCGAGAATTGTCATGCTACAAAGGATTTTTACATCCCATAGCCTCCCAAACCAATTGGGACGCCTACCCAAAAAATGATGCTGGAAACAAAAGTCTGGTAATGGAATTTATGTTCCAGAATGTGATTATCTTTATCAACGAGGATCGCCAGCTTCACTGTAGAGTGCAACGAATCGGATTCATTTTAGCATGGCCAGCTTCACTACCTAGAGTGCAATGAATCGGATTCAATTTAGCATGGCCAGCTTCACTACCTAGAACGCAACGAATTGGATTCATTTTTGCATGTCCTGCGAGTATGGCCAGCTTCACTGCAAAGAGAGCAACGAATAGATCTTTTTGCACTCGGTTGTGTGTTATATTGCTTCTCCGGAGGGCGTCCAGGTGGCTGTTTAGCATACGGAGGGAGCAGATCAGATGAACTACTTTCACCCGACTCGATTGTGTCATCATCAGTCAAATTAAGGAATGGTGCTTCCGGCATCTGTTCTGCGTAGATGACATCGTGAGAATCCTCGTGATAACACTTCTCAACATATTCATATACATTAAGATTTGCCCACTGCATAACAGAGCATGCATGTACACAAGGTATTCCAATCATCTGCCATTCATAGCATGAGCATGCATTCTTTGCTAAGTCCACTTGAATAACTGACCTGTCTGACATGAATTCAAATTGAGAACTTGAAATTCGACTGAACGCCAACTGCCCAGCCTTGAGCAAGTTTTCTCTTACTTTCCTGCCGATCTTTTCTCCAACAGGGCTTTTCCAGTTAGCAACTTCCCTACGCCTATCATAAATTATTTGCCCCACTTTTTCTTTGTGTTTAGCCATGAACTCCAGAAGCGGCAACTGACACTCGTCCATCATCCACGAATTGAAAGACTCAGCAAAATCAGAGCCACATTTGTCCCAGCGCCTTTTCTTAAATTGTGAAAGAGCCCAGTTACTGGGGCTGTTTGTCATAATCCATTCGTACAACTCTCCGTGAAACTTACGCATCATATATAGGGCTTTTTCATAATCTGATTGCAGCCTTGCGTACATAATGGAATCCATAAGAGCGATTGCATTTTTCTTCCCATTGTGTCCCAGCTTAAGTGTGTCAACATATGAGCTAAAATTTTCCTTCAGGTGCCAGTAACTGTAGCAATGGTTTTCAGTACCAAAGATTTCGTGAAGCTGTGTCAACATGTCCACATTTTTCTTGCAAACTACCACAGTGTCACGCTCACCCGCCAATGATTTCAGCTTTCCAAGAAACCAAAGCCAATCAATATCATCTGAGTATATAATTGCATAAGCCACGGGAAAAACTTCGTCATTTGCATCTAATGCAGTAACAGATAGAAGGGTGCCTCTATAAGGCCGTGCAAGGAAGAAGTCATCAATAAACAGCAAGGGCCTGCATCCAAGCTGAAATCCATGAATTGAGCAATTATATGCAACGAATACTTGCTTCAATCTGTTATCAACACCAGATGTCCATGTAGCAACTGAACCTGGCATAATGTCAACTATTTTTTGGCACATTTTCGGTATCAGTTTATATGAGTCCTCCGGCTTCCCATAAATAGTCTCATTTAGGAATTCCTTTAGACGATAAGATTGCCCATAAGTAATTCTTACATCATGCTCACTCCGAAGATCCTTGCAGATATCTGTAGGTCGATAACCAGGAGAAGACTTTATCTTCTCTTTTATTAAAGCCGCCGCAAACTTGGATCTAAACAAAGGCTTCAGTTCCTTTCCACATTGATCAGGATGTTCATGCACATCATACATTGTCTTCACTACCACTGCATCACCACATCTTATGCGCCTAGCTGTAATTTTCCACGGGCAGCTATCTACAGCACATCTTACACTGAAACGGTCTCCATTATTTTTAGTATATCGGTACCTGAAGCTCTTAGCCAAAGCATACTTGTACAATGACTCTCGGAAAGCATCAGGACTTTGAAACTGTTGTCCTCCTCCAATTATTTCCTCCTTCCACTCCTTCAGTACAGCTGGAGTTCCCTCTGAGGAAGTGCACCCCTCTGCTCCCAGAGAACCACCACCATCATGCTCAACCTCCACACTTCTTTCTGAGATTGGCTGGTTGTCAATGTTGGAGCCCCTAAGAGAGGATCGACAATTGGATTAATTCAATTATAGAAATACATTAATTGAAGTTTAACCAGCTGAAAAAAGCATACAAACCTGGGACTGGGAGGAGGAGGAGGAGTTACTTCTTCCAAGTCAACATAGACACAACCAGCACCATCATTGAAAGACAAAAAGGCATTCAATGCCTGTTGATCTTTCAGCGGCAATAGACACGACTTGTCAAATTTGAGAGAATAGTTAAACAATTTACGGGCAGGTGTGATACGAAGACGGTCACATATTCCAGCAATAAATGCATCATAGGTAACATCTTGATTAATTACCAAACCATCTACAGAACCACCCTCATAAGAAACTGATCTGTCTGCATTAACCACAAGCTTTCCACCCACATGACAATAACAAAATAACGTTTTTTCTTCCCTGTGTTCCATCAGAGTGCTCTGTCAAACAAATGAAAATATGTATATTAGAGAGACCTATACGACAAGGGAGCATATGATGGTAACTCACACTGAGCTTATAGGAGTTCAGCCAGCAACAATCAGATAAGCAATTTTACGAAAATTTACAAAATAGTGCTATTTACCAGGAACAACATGCTGAATAAGATTAAGGATAGGATAACACGGTCCAAAAGATAATATATACCCTGATATATTAATATGAATAATGCAAAAAAAGCCATTGAGACACCCAATGGGTAGCTCCCATCCGAGAGATTTTTGATGATATTCTGATTCCAAGGTTTCAATAATTCCCCTGCAGTAGTTTGTTGTGGATGAGATCTTAGAAGTACTTTCAATGGTTTGTTTGGTCATAAATCCAGTCCTTAATTCATCAGTAATTAGGAACTAGATGTCTACCTAGCCCAAGAAAAAAAAAAAGCTCACAAAAACATGAACTCAACAATGTTTGGAGTTACTTATCAAAAGTAGTTATCCAAGATAATTATTTATTTTAGAAACCTTTTAGGCTAAAAAAACTCCAAAATAAGTATTTATCTTGGATAACTACTTTTGATAAGTAGCTCCAAACATGAGCTAAGTTGCAAATTCCAAATTGACATATTGTTCAAAAAAAAAAAAAAAAATTCTAGTCACTTTACATCTACTCATGTATCTGTCTGCCCATTAACCATGTCACTTTGATTTCATTCTCTCAATTTTCCCAAAGTTTCCAGCCTTTATTAGCCAAGAGTGGGAGAACTTAGCCTATTCAGGAGTTGCATTATGATTCTGCAACCAAAAGATGATCGGCAATCAAACATATTGGCGGGTAATAAGTTCATTTTCAGCATATCGTAGAAGCAATACGTTCTCATCCATAGCACTAAATAGCTGAACCTGACATACGCCTGATGTTGGCTTGAATCTCAACAATGTAACCTACAGCAGAAAAATATGAGAAAGACTAGAGCTCTATAGAGTATTAGATGCAGAATATTAGGTGGACGTGACATTGTGACAACAAAAATGGGAAAATGTATATCTGATCACCGTGGTGGTCAATGGGCCAAGACTTCACTGCTTGGAAACTCAAACAACAGAACAGTTGGCAATCAATATAAGGTTGATCGCATCTTGTCAAGACTTAAATCACATGTTAATATTTAATCAGCATTATTTCCGGCCTCAAATACAAAATAGAATTAACTTAGATGAATACGTAAGATCCAAATCAGGCAAACAATTCTGTGATTCAATTTCAGAAACATGGATAATCAACGAGAAATCATATGTGCAAATTACAATTTGTTGCATGTCAAGCAGCATCTACAGAAGGATGTTTGATAAGGATATTGTAAATGATAGTGATGTGGCCGCTTGGGGGGGGGGGAGATTTTGATATCTATAAATCAGTTATTTTTCACTCTTGCATATATTAGGGCTTTCACTTGGAAAACAAAAAGTTCCATACTAATGGATTTGGGTCTATAACCATGGCTTCCAATGCATCAGATCTTGTAGCACTTACCAATGAGGCTCAATTGATTAGTATTACACAGAAGAGATCCATTATAGACACTAACACAATTAGATCCGCACACGTACAACCAATAGCAAAGGCACCTGACAGAGGCTTTTAACCTATTCCAGTCAGATAATATGGAAGACAAAGACCTTAGACTTTGTTTCGAAATGTACATTGTGCTAGATTATTCTATCAAATAATAGAATTATCTAATGCTAGATTGGACGGAAATGGGTACGCAAATGAGGATAATAATTATCATAAAACTAGAAAACAGAAATGTCCGAAAAAAGCAGAAAAGTAAATTCACGTGACAATAAATTAAAGATTTTTACATCAATTTTCACATGACTATGAGCACATTATTAATATAAACTTTTCTATCATTAACCATCCATTCAAAATAAAATAAAGCTTCATAATTGTCATTTCAAACTTACAAAAGTTAAAAGAGCATAAAAGTTAATCATTGTCATCGCAAAGTTATATACAATAGTCACGGATTAAAGTTGATTAACAATAAGAAAGTTTTCTAATAGATGGGATAGAAAGTTTTCTAATAGAGGGAAGAGGTGGGCAAGAGTAGAGGGTTTATGGTTAATGGAAGAAGCTGAGTGACAGACAAAGGGTTGAGAGAGTTTTCACTTGCATGTTTGAAAAATAAAGGCCGAAATGCATGATTTTGGTCAAATTCTTTTAAGAAACATTTCATAAACAATCTTTGAGGTTTTTTCCCAAGTTTTGGTTTTGAAAATGCCTGCATCGAAAGAAACAGCCATCTACACAATTTTCAGTACAACATATTCTGACGTGACTCGTTCTTTGTTAGAAAAATTCACTACTACCCTTATATTTTGTCCCGATATATGATAAGTGTTCCCAAACAAAATTAACAAACAAAGAGAATGTTAAAGCACATATCCATCATTTCATTTGATCAATAGCTACCAAGCACACTTACAAGTTAGGGCCAACAATGTATTAAGTTGGTTGCATAAATTTTATCCAAAATTTGGTAACTCTAAGCCTTTATTCTAAATTAGATCGCTCAGGGAGTTTGTGGATCCTATCACATAGCTCACAAAGACATTATTGAGTGATCTTATTAGATGTAATTTTCTCTATGAATCATTATTTCATTTCAAATAACTTTCCTTTTTCTATTTTTGTAAACATTCAATCCAGTTCAGTTGATTAACAAACAACAATCTCTACTGCTTCCTCAAAATGACGCCTGACAATTTAGATGTTACAGTGAAGCCAAAGAAACAGGACAAATGAAGGTTGCGCATTGCACTCACAGCCATATTGATATATATATATATATAACTGTGCTAAAAAGCGTTGATGTTGATGTCTCTGTTTTTTCTTTAGCTATATGTAAGTGGTACAGTGGACCACTAAGTAGCTGATTTTTACTCCCCTAACCAATTTCTGTCGGTTAGAACCTTCTATACATAATTCAGTATGTGCAAGGAGGAGGGCCACGAATGATATCAGAATTTCTTCCCCAAATCTATCTCTCTGTTATTCCTTATTTGTGCAGCTGAATCCAATTGATTCTCGAAACTTATTATGGCTATTAAGTTCCCTGGATTTTGGAGATTTATTGGTGTGGTGGCTGGGATCATATCAATGGTGTCAAAGCAGTAGATACTGTGACCATGGCGGACAGAACTCGGCTGAATGAAATTCAACGGGATCTGGATCAATTAAGGGAGTCGATGGAGCAGTGGAAAGTAGCCATGAAAGAAGAGTTCAAACAGCTTCTGTCAGAGGCGCAGCAGGAGAGCATGGCACATTTCCGATCACTAGAGTCCCAGACTCAACTGGGGGCACATTTTAATCCATCATCGTCAAACTCACCACACCACCCATCCATGCCAGCTATGAAACCTTCAGCAATGAACAGCGATCATTCGATACCAGCACCCCCACCACCCCAACTGGGAAATCCTCAAAGATAATATTCAGTCAACACTTCCCCAATACACAGCCCATCTACCAAATTGCCACACGACTGACAAGAATGGAATTCCCACGCTTCGGTGGAGAAGACGTCTTAGGATGGATCTACAAGGCAAACCAGTTCTTTGAGATGGACCGTGGACGGCACCCCAGAGAATGGGAAGGTATGACTGGCTGCAATCCACTTGGAAGGGCTGGCTTTGCAGTATCATCAAATGTATGCAAAGACATGCCCCCATCCCACGTATTAGACCTGGAGTAAGTATACAGATGCTATTATCTCTTGATTTGATTTAACTCCTTATGATGACCCTATGGCCAACATGAAAAACTTGAGACAAATGGGAACCCTGATGAACTATCAAAATCAATTTGATTCCCTATTTAATCGGGTGAACTTACCTTAAGAATATGCTGTTAGCTGCTATTTAGACAGTTTGCTCCCTTCAATCCAAACTAATGTTAGGATGTTTAAGCCCAGATCATTGAAGGATGATTATAATCTAGCTAAGCTGCAACAAGCAGCAATACTTTCGCAGGCGAAAGAGAGTAAAACCACAGCTAAACCTCCACTTCTAGCTAACCCAAAAACCTCAACCCATAGTGCTAGAGGTTACGAGGGAGATGTGGGTAAAAATATAAAAACTCTATCCCAAGCTGAAATGGAGGCCAAGAGGGCACAAAATGAATGTTTCTAGTGTCCTGAAAAATTCCACCTAGGACACAGAAGTGTACAAAGATAGCTCCTTATCATGGATGTCACAAATGAAGGGGATGAGAAAGAGCTAGAATTGTCTGTGGCTGGGGAGATTGAACCAGCTCAAGGGGACAATCACCACATATCAGTGTATGCACTTGGTGGATTTCCAACATACCACACTACGCGAGTGACAGGGCATATTAAAAAGAGATCCATTAGTACCTTGATTGATAGCAGCTCGACCCATAATTTTTTGGATCACTAGGTGGCCAAACAGCTGGGTTGTCCATTAACCCCAACACCACCCTTGGTTGTGGCAGTGGCAGATGATAGTGCACTCAATAGCACTTTCATTTGAAAAGGGTTAAGTAGGAAGTTGTTAGACCATGAGTTTATACGAGATGAGATGATTCTGCCATCGGGAGGTTGTGAGATGGTATTAGGAGTTCAGTGGCTTGCAACATTAGGCCCTATGACCTGGGATTTTCAAAAACTATCAATGGAGTTCACCGTGTAGGGTAGAAGAATGGTGCTAGGAGGCTCTCGAACTATGAAGACAAGGCCACTCAGGGGGGAAATAGGCATATAGAGTACTGGCCAAGAACCCCAGCCATACAGTGGTTCAACTATGTTCCTTACAGATCAATGGCTAGACAGAAGGCACCCTCACATCATCAACCCTTCCTCCTGCTGGAACATCAACAGCACGGACACAAGACCTACATAGGTTGCTACAAAAATATGCCAAGGTTTTCTCCGTGCCATAAGGCTTGGCACAGACCAACCACTTGATCACAATATTCCCCTTAAGGCAGGAACAAACCCCATCAATCTTAGACCTTATAGATAATCTACCTTGCAAAAAGATGAGAATGAGAAGTTAGTCCATGAAATGTTACAGACAGGTATCATCCAACCTAGCTCGAGCCCCTATTCTTCCCCCATTGTTTTGTTCAGGAAGAAAGACAACAGCTGGAGACTGTGTGCGGATTACAAGGAATTGAACAAGCACACCATTAAAGATAATTTTCTCACTCCAATCATTGAAGAATTGTTAGAGGAACTGCTTGGGGCTCAATACTTTTTCAAACTAGACCTTCGGTTGGGGTATCACCAATTAAAAACACACCCTTCGAATGTTCCAAAAACTGCTTTCAAGACTCATAAAGGACATTATGAATACCTAGTCATGCCTTTTGGCTTAACTAATTCTCCTTTGACATTTCAAGCCTTGATGAGCCATGTCTTCAGACCTTATTTGCATCGGTTTATCTAGGTCTTCTTCGATGATATATTGGTCTATAGCATGACTTGGGCAGAGCATATTAATCACCTAGAGCTCACCTTAAAGCTCTTACTTCAACAGGAGTTGTATGCCAAGGAAGAAAAATGTACTTTTGGTGCAGAACAATTGGAGTATTTGGGACATATAGTGTCGAGGAAAGGGATATCCACTGATCCTAAAAAAATTGTAGTAGTGCAGAACTGGCCCTTCCCTAGAAATTTAACACAATTAAGAGGTGTCCTCGGCCTAGCAGGGTATTATAGACGATTTGTGAAAGGGTATGGATTGATAAGCAAGCCGTTGACAAAGATGCTCAAGAAAAACAACTTTGTGAGGATGGAAGAAGCTAGGCACACCTTCAATCAGCTGAAGAAAGCATTAACCACCACACATGTGTTAGCACTTCCCAACTTTACTAAGACGTCTGTTATAGAAACCGATGCATCATTCCAAGGCATGGGAGTTGTGCTCGTATAGGAGGGTCATCCTCTAGCCTATATCAGCAAGGTTCTTTCACCAAAGCACAAGGGCCTATCGGTATATGAAAAGGAGATGATGGCGATTATGTTTGCCATTGATACATAGGCACATTACTTGTGGGGACGCTACCTTATTATCAAAACTGATCATCAACCATTGAAATACCTGTTAAACCAGAAAATAACAACACCTTTTCAGCAAACACGGCTCGCCAAACTCATGCCATTTGATTATGACATAGTGTATAATAAGGGCAAAGAGAACATAGTAACCAATGCCTTATCTTGGGTGCATGGGTCAGAAATGTTTGCGATGGCCATCTCTTCAATTCATAGTGAACTGTTAGAAGACATAAAAAGCAGCTGGACAGATGACAGCCACCTACGTAAAGTCATAGAAGCACCAAATCAAGACCCGCTAAAGTTCCCGAAATACCAGTATTCATAAGGACTCTTGAAAAGGAAAGGGAAACTTGCAGCGGGAAATGACAAAGCCTTGCAGACGAGGTTAATTTCTCTGTATCATGATATGCCTGGTGGAGGGCACTTGGGTGTCCAAGCTTCTTACAAAAGGCTCACTTCTCTGTTATACTGGAAAGGAGTGAAGAAGATGATCAGAGAATACGTTCGCAACTGTGACATTTTACCTGAGAAATAAATATGTTACTCAAACCCCATCCAGTCACCTTCAACCATTGTCAATTCCCAATGCAGTATGGGTAGATATAAACATGGATTTTATTGAGGGGCTGCCCCAATCATATGGAAAAGATGTCATCATGGTCGTCATTAACAGGTTAAGCAAGTACACCGATTTTATTGCCTTGAGTCATCCTTACACAGCTGTTGTAGTCGCATAGCTCTTCATAAATACAGTCTATCGGCTGCATGGATTACCACAGAGTATTACCAGTGATAGAGATTTAGTGTTTGTGAGCACCTTTTAGCAAGAACTGTTCAAACAGTAGGGTGTGCAGCTGCAACTCTCCTCTTCATACCATCCTCAAACAAATGGCCAGACAGAGGTGCTCAATAGATGCCTGGAGCGTTATCTTTGTTGCATGACTGGTGACTGTCTAGGGGAATGGAGTAAATGGTTACCCTTGGCCGAGTTTTGGTATAACTCGACCTTTCACTCAGCAACCAATGCTACTCTCTACGAGATTTTGTATGGCCAACCACCTCCAATACATCTGCCTTATTTCCCTGGAGATTCGGTGGTGGCAGCAGTTGATCATTCTCTAACAGCTAGGGAGACAACCCTCCAGCTCCTCAAGCATCATCTATCTAAAGCTCAGGATAGGATGCAGCAACAAGCAAATAAGCATAGGGTCGATCGAGAATTTGCAATTGGCGATTGGGTGTATGTTAAACTCCAACCATACCGCCAACATTTTCTGGCTCATCGAACAATCCATAAGCTTTCACCAAGATACTATGAACCTTATCAGATAATGGAAAAAGTTGGTGCCGTGACATATAAACTTCATCTTCCCTCTTCCACCGTTGTATACCCAGTATTCCATGTGTCATTGTTGAAGAAAAAATATGGAAGAAGTCCAGTGCATTCCACCATGCCAGCATACAAGACCACAACAGAATTGTTCTACGTCCCAGTGGCCATCTTGGAGAGGTGATTCATGAAACGGAGAAATGCCTGAGCAACACAAGTGCTAGTCCAGTGGTCGAATGGAACTCCAGAGAATGCCACACGGGAATTCTATGAAGATTTGAAGGCCAGGTTCCCAAAATTACATCCTTGAGGTCAAAGGTCTACTCAATGGGGGATGTATTGATAATTTGATATTTGTGTGTGTGTGTGTGTGTGTGTATAACCATGGGTCTTGGGTTGATGTCTATTATAGCCATTGATGTTGATGTCTCTGTTATTTCTTCAGCTATATGTAAGTGGTACAGTGGACCACTAAGTAGCTGATTTTTACTCCCCTAACCAATTTCCGAATGTTAGAACCTTCTATATATGTTTCGGTATGTGCAGGGAGGAGGGCCATGAATGATATCAGAATTTCTTCTCCAAATCTATCTCTCTGTTAATCCTTACTTGTGCAGCTGAATCCAATTGATTCTCAGACCTTATTCTGGCTATTAAGTTCCCTGGACTTTGGAGATTTATTGGTGTGGTGGGTGGGATCATATCACATATTTTCTTAGAGAGAATGAAGGTCATCAAGTAGTTGCATTCAGTAGTTGTTCACACTGATAGCTTGTTCGGGGTTACTAATCAAAAGTAGTTATCTATAATAACTACTTATTTTAAAAATCCTTTAGGCTAAAAATTTTCTAAAATAAGTAATTATTATAGATAACTAATTTTGAGAAGTAGCTCCAAACATGAGCTAAAAGTTTGCTGATTGGGAGAGAATACATTCAGAGTCGATTATAATACCGAGTTTGTTGCACAAAATCACCGGTGAGGGAAAAAAAGGCTATAACTATACATTATTTGGCCCAATTATCTTTAGAAGTAATACGTAGCGAGTAACGACTCAATGTAATCTAGCCATGAAGAACCAGTCATACCTGCCGCAATCGGCAGTATCCAGCCGTTCAACGATGCTTTTACTCGCCTCGTTGCTGGAAGATACGCACAGATAACTGAGGAATTGTTCTTGATACCAGATATTGAGCCATTAATGAACGTCAGCAGAAGAAAATTAGAAACAAACTGATAAAGTTTTTATTATGATTAAACAATCGGAGAGCTAAATGGAACGAAAACCCAACCTTTGACTATTGTTGATGCCTCACTGCAACTAACTGTGGCCGGTGGAGGCGTCATCGTCGTTGTAACAGCGATCTTGCAATTCTCTCACATGAACGACCATTACAGAATCACAAAGACGGATGGAAGTAGGGTGTACAGTGCCCAGATACGGTGGTAATTATGAATCTATCCTTCGCCCAGTTAATTAGTGATTAATGAATTTTATTTTTTTTTGGATGACAGTAATTAATGAAATTGAAGAAGGAAGAGACGGAGCAGTTAAGCTCAACTGCACAAGCCCGTAGCAATTTTGTGCTGTCTCATCCTGGGTTTGAATTTCTTCCGTCCTCTGTCTCTAGGTTTTCCTTATGAATACTAATAAATAAATAAAAAGAATAAATGCCAAGCAAATATCATGATATCTTGCTTAATTACACTCAAGCTTTTTGTGTTATAGATAAATTTATTTACATAGTGTGCATTTTAATTTTTTATTTTAATTCAATAGTATCATATTAATAGTTTTAATTTTATATGATTAAAATAATATTTTTATACTAATACTATATAAATATGAATTAGTAAATTTTAAATATATGATTTTTTTTCAAAATTTTAAAAAAATATATAGATTTTTATTTTTTATTTTAAAAAATATTAATGTTTTTCCATTTTATAAAACTCTAGAAATGTTCAATAAAATATAATAAATATTTAAAATATTATTTTCTATGTAAACATATTTAATATTAAAATTTTATAATTTTAGTTGTATAAAACTAAAAATTTTAATAATATGATATTCAAATGAAACAAAAAAAATAATATAAATGGTACTTAATTATAAATGTTTAAAACATTTGATACTTAAATTAAATTAAATCAGATATCACGATATCTAAATAGACATTATTAAAAAAATAGTCATAGCCTACAAAGAGTTTAAAATTTTTAACCACCAATATATCATTTTTTATGCACATTGATCTAGAATTATTATTATTATTATCATCATCATTATAAATAATTTACGTTTGTTACTTCAACAAAAAAAATTCATTATCGTCATCATTATTATAAATAATCTGCATTTATTACCTAAAAAATCCACATTTGTTGATATATTTATATTCTAGGCTATCTACATTCAATCTTTCATGTCACATAATTTTTACTTCCTTCATTCCCAAATAAAAGTAATTTTAACATTTTCCCCACATCTTAAGAAACAAATGAAATTAACCCTAACCTTAACTTTAATACTATATTCTTTATTAAAGAACAACAAAGAAATTAAAACCAAAATTAGTGGTAGCTTCTCAATGAGTAGCTTAACCCCCACCCCCTCCTTAAATGAACAACTAAAGAAAACTCTCCTTAAAGTATTCTACTATTGCATCAAAAAGATAACAAAATATCATAGAATAGTAGCACAAACACCAAACACACTTTAGGTATTGATTTCATTTTCACAAATTTAATGTTTTATTATCTTAATTATATTAATAAATAATCTTGTGGATGTAAGCTAATTTTCATAATTTCAAATACTTTATATTTTTTAATAATATTTATTATTTTTAATACTAAATTTGTTTTGAATTAGATTTCATTTATTTATTTTTCACCCTTTTTCCTTTACTTGTCATTATGAATTGTTAATAATAATCAATTTTTTATTGAAATTTCATTATCTAAATTTAATTAATAAATAGATTAATTAATGGTTATTACTTAATTTATAATTATATTACTAAATTTATTGGTTCAACTAATACTATTAATTACTAAATATAGTTTAAATAAAAAAATAGCATTTATTTATTATTTTTTATAATTTCAATTAATGAATTTAATACTACAATCATTAAAATATCTCTTCAACAACTCAACAACTCTTTCCAAATAGTTATTTCTCAAGTGCTCTTTTTCCACCAACTTTTTTTTTCTCCTCTAATAGAAGAGGATCATGAGCATTTAATTTCCACACAAATATACTCACATTCACTCTCATTCCTTCTCAAATAAAAAACTATCTACATCTTAGTTTTCAAATTCATAGCGTCATCGATATCCACTTAGTACAATAAATAACATGTTAGTATGCTAATAAGGTTGCAAAAATTAGCACTTTATAAAGCGATGGCAACCGTTGTCATATGTATTATAAATGTTGGATATGTCAATACTTCCAATGGGCTACACTAGTACATGCAACAAGATAAGGAGCACTAGCAACAGCAACAAGTACACCAAAATTATAGGTTGCAAGCTCAAGTTAACATATATATTGAAGATGATGCACAATTGATTGAGCATTTGAAGGAGGTGGCATGAAAACTCAAATAAGAAGTTGAGGAACTAAAAACAAGCATTGTATGGAATTTTAGAATAGGCATCCTCATATGAATCTTCATTTTTGTTTTTTATTGAAAAATATAATCATATAATGACATGAATTAGATATGGTAAGGAGTGGGTCAGGAGTAGGGATCCCATCCCCATACCACAAGCTAATAAGCAATATAATCCCCAAACTCATTTCGATCTGCAATTTTCACTTATCAGATAATCCTTAACTTGATCCTAGTGAGGATCAAATCTTTATACCTAACCTATTCTTTAATTCATTCCCCCTACCCGATTTATTCCCTAACCCCAAAACTCAACCTCGTCCCCTATATCTGACCCCTTGATTCCCAATCTCACTTTTCCCACAATATACTTTAAATTTAAATTTTATATAAAGAATATTTTATATGTGTGTGTGTGTGTGTGTGTGTGTGTGTGTAAAAAATTATTTTAAGCGAGTTCGAGGAACGAGACCTCAAACATGTCCTTAATAAAAATTTCCAAACATGAACCTTGAATTCAAACCTAAACGGAAAATACCTAATAAAGCCTCAAACCCACAAAGAGAATTGTCATCCCTAATATTAATCAGTAAATAAAATATAATGGTTTAAAACAAAAGGCATTGTTAATTGATAAGATATCTGCAAATGTTTGAATATTAAAGACAAATACAACAATGAAAAGGAAAAATCCAACAACAAGCATTAAAAAATTTAAGAAAAATACAGCAATAATGATTAATGAAATATAGAAATTTTCACACACCAACACACTAGTTACCAAACAATCTCCAAATATTTTCAATTAAATCATATGTTAGGCAGCAATGTATTTTCCTATCTCGAAAGACACACCTTCTTTGAACATACACCTCATACTCTGGAATGCACTCATTAAAATTGTAATACCACAAACTTCCTTTTTAGGAATAAAGAGTAAAATAATGAATTATTTAATAAAATTTAAATATATGAGCCATTTTTAGTGAAATAATAATAATAATGATAAGGACATAGTTATTGGAAAATATTTTAATTAAATAACCTAAAATAAATTATAACAATTTCTAAATTAATAAAAAATATTTTAATTATTATTATTATTACTATTAATTATTACCCATAAATTTTCTGAAGACAAAAAACAAAACACCCTACCACCCCTTTTTTCCCCTTTTTTTTATTTCCTTTTTCTCTTTTCTTTCTTCCTTTTCTTCATTTCTTTTCCTTCTCTCAATCGACTAGGCTGCGCCTAGTAAGCCCAGCGACAGCCCGCCTTCTCCCAAGTCCCACCTTTCCCTCCTCTTATTCTCCTCTTCCCCCCGACCGACCCTAAACCTTCTTCCTTTTTTTTCTCCTCAGGCGGTAGCCCAACGCATGCCCCCTCCCTCGCTTTTACCTTTCTCTCCCTCTCCTTTTCTCCCCTTTCCTTTTCTACCCTCACCCTAACCTCCTGCATGTTTATGCCCAGCTTCCATTTTCTCAGTTTCCCCATCCCCTCTCCCATTTTCCTTTCCTCTTTCAACCATGTAGGGTGTGCACCTGGCACGTCCCCTGCACAGTCCCCCGTCCCCGGCACATCCCTCTCCCTCACCTGCCCTTGCCCCCTGTAATTCCCCCTACACAATAGTACTACAGGCCACTGTTGATAGATAGTCACCTACTCCCCCTTTTTTCATCTTCCTTACCTTGTCCTCTTTCTCCTTCCCTGTGCCTATAAAATCCCCCACACTCTTCTTCCCTCTCTTTTTGCCCTGATTTCCCCTACCTCCCTTTCTCTCGTTGCCACTTCAAACATTGTCGCTGCCCCCACCAAGTCGCGTTGCCGTCCCAACTCCCTCACAACCTCTTTCCTATATCTCCCTACACTTGTTGAGACCCTTCCCTTCTCTTCCCTTCCTTTCCTCTCCCCACCAATGCAAAGTGGGTAGCTTGAGCTACCTTTTTATATTCCCGATCCACTAGTTATAATAGTGGGTGACCCGAGCTCAATAAGTAAAACCCTTGAATAATAATAGATTATGGAAAAGACAATAATCATTTATAATAGAAAACCACATAGGTCGAGACCGTGTGTAGGATATTTATCGATCCACTGGTTATAATAGTGGTTAGGTGCATTCTACCCTAGAGTTAGTATATATTTATCGATCCACCGGTTATAATAGCGGTCAGGTGCGTTCTTCCCTGGAGTTAGTATACATTTATCGGTCCACCGGTTATAATAGTGATCAGATGTATTTTTTCCTAGAGTATATATTCCCAGCCCACTGATCATAATAATGGGTCTCCGAACCCACGTGGATATAATTTGATAAATGTCTAAATATGGTACTAATCGCTTAAAACTCCAACAGAGGTAAATGATCTAACCAAATCTACTATATACATTATATCTATATTATGTGTTGTTGTGCCCTACCTTGTCTACATTATTACCTTACTTGGTACGTAACATACTAATTACCTTTATTATGGGTGTTACTCATTTCCATGAGTAGTGACCCCTCCTAAGTTTGTGCAGGTAGGTGATGAGACTTTAGAGGACTATATTGCATATGATGATCTAGTTGAGGTAGAGGGATGCCTTAGTGTCCTAGGTCAGGGTCGGAGAGAGTGTATCCTAGACTGTTTTTCCACAAGCACCTTATATTCCCTTTTTTTTTCCAATGGTGGGATCCTATCATGTATTTCCATTTCTTTTATGTATTGACATTTGACTCTCGCTTGTTCTAGCAATTTCTATATTTCAATATTAGACTCTTTCACATTTTAATCATTTTATATTATGGTTTCATATTTGTATTGATCTTTTAGCCTTGTGATTACTATGAGGCTGGCTAGGGGCCAGACTTATACTGATCACGACGGTAGCACCCCTCGGGTGTGTGATTTTCTTTAAACAAGCGAAATTTTTCAATGGTGATTTTTAGGGTGTTACAAAAATATTTTCATGTTGAACTATTATTTATAAAGTCAATTTGATCATATTTGGAAATGTTTGGCATACGGCTATATACATCTTATTCATTCTCAACAATCATATTATGTAATATGATACAAACCATCATAGTTTTTTCCAAAGTAGTTATCTCCCTCAAGACTGTTGGGGCTTGTATTAATTGCAAATGGTGATTGCAATGCCCCAAATACACACTCAACATCCTTCCTTGTTGCCTCTTAATATTGGGAAAATAGTTTATGTTTTAATATGTGGTAATCAAATGGAAAAGGTGAATGTAGCCTATAGAGAGTGGATACCATTGATTAAATAGTAATCCAAGTTATATTGGTTATTATTTCTTTACTAATGCACAAGTTATGCCATTAGAAACATCATTACATATTAGAGATCAATCAAGGATATTTGGGTTGTTATTAGTACATAAAGTACCAAAGAATATATGTCATTTGCTTCAAGAACAATGAACATATTCCCTTTAGGTGTATTAGCCTTACCAAGACATTGGATGGTTTTTTTCACTCCCAATGCATGCAATATATACTACCTAACACACTAGAAAGATCATGTATCTCCTCGACATGAAGTAAGCCTAGAGGTCCTCCTTATAGAATAAAACGTTGACCATACTTTCAATAAAGTTCATCACACATTCAACTACTATTTTTTTTCAACATTAGTATAGCCATCACATGCATCGACAAAAGAAAACATTCTTATAGCAAAAGTGTATTTTTGTACAAGTAATAAGTCATATCTTCCACATTCTTAAGATCATTGTTGAAAATATGGAGCATGACTACCAAAAACTTCCACTACTAGAAGGAAGACATACCTTCGCATTCAAATTTTGGTGTGGAATTGTTGGTTCGTGTATATTGGATTAATTGTGAAGGGTTTTGAATGCAGATTTATGACCATCAAAATGATTCTACTCTATGTATATATGTTGATAGACTCCTCTTTCTACTTGTGGAGATCTAAACAATCCTTCCATGATTTGATGCTTATAGTGTTGATCACTCAAGGTGTCAAATATATATTCTTTGACATTCCTTTGAGTTTCTTTATCTATGTCAACATTATCATTGTAATCGTCTTCCTTTTCATTATGGTTATGAAAGTTGAAACTATAACATGAATACATGATTATAGTTAGGTATGTAACTATTTCTTCACTAAGAGTGTTGCAAATGGTGTGATTGATGTTTGTATACTATGAAATTTATAGGATAAGGGACATCAAATGATGTAGTAAAAAACACAATAATAAGATCAATGCACAATATTCCATTTGTACATATGATGATAATAACATCTATTAATTTTTTTTGGGTAAGAATATAGAATCACGTGTGATAACATTTATACTTATAGAAAATTCATATAGTTAAAATCACAATAATGGAGGAAAACCACATGTGACCTAATATGAGGATAATGTATAAAGATTCCACTAACCCGTGTAATGGTAACAATATGTATATAAAATAATTTCATTAATAAGACAAGACTATCAAATGTAATGGTAATTGTTATTATCTGAAAGTAATGTAGTCAAAGGCATACTAATTTTGTTGGTGCATGTGAATTTTGTAATGTATTATCACTATCACATGTGAAAAATAATGAAGGATTCCACTACCACAAAAATGGTGTATGGTGGCATGTCATTTCTATAGCATTATATTATCCTTATCTATTTTTTTCAAATTTATGTCAATTGACAATAACAAATTCTAGCCATACAAGCATAATTTGAGGTATGGTGGGATGAGAGGTTGATATATGAGACATTCACATACAATATGCAATATGTTATCATTATTTACTTTTCTAACATTAAGAAGAAAGAAAAAAATCGAAACACATGAGCATCCATTTTCTTAAGATATTTTAAACACACATTAACCATTACACAATACACATCTTGAAGATAGACAACCAAATCAAAATGATAATAACACAAAAAAAACCTGCATGAAGTAAAATGATATAAATTAACCTACATCAACCATTAAATTATGTCACTTCATTCTTCACTTAAATAGATCATGATATAACCTTTGAGCACCTTTGAGTGTTTAGGGATATGTTTTCCTTTTTCATCAACCCCTCATGTTATCCTAACATGTGATTCTTTAATTCCTCCTTAAGTCTCAATTTTGCAAAAAAAAATTGTTTCCTACAGGGAGGTTGAGTTGGATATACACTTGATAGTGTTTTGACGTTGGAGGAAATATTTGAATAATTACTAACTTCATTGATACAACTCCTCTTTGACCCACTACTTCTAAAATTTTGATTTGCTTCTACATAGTGATCCCACTGCTTTAGTATCTTTCAAAGGACTTCCCAAGCATGCATCAATGTGAAAAAATTTCCCTCACTAGCTTTATAGATTTTATACGCCTTTGCATTAACATCTTAATCATCACATCCACTTTGTTTGATAGCTAATACATCATGGTAACCTCTAGAAAATTTTGCAAACGTACGAGAAAATATGGAAAACTAATTCTTACACCCTCACCTTAAAACTTATTATAACAAAAAATAAAAAGAATCCAAAACAGGCGCCAAGTTTGATTTATGCCAACATAATTGTCAATGGGCACATTCTCCCAAGAATTAATTAAAGTGGTTGTCTTATGTTTATTCCATCTAGCTCTCATCCATTTCCCACTTTGAGGCATTAATTCATCAAGTAAATAATCTTCACCACTTTCATACTCATCACTGTCTAGTTGTGCAGAAAAAGCGAGAAAATTTGAATGTGGCAAACTATTCACAACATATTCAACTGAAGAACTTTTCAGAACTCCCATAAGAAAATATCATTGGTTGGAATTTAATAGTACCAAAGAAGTATTATATTGAAAGGTTTGTTGTGGCATAATAGAGAATGAGGTATGAGGAAATGTTAATATGTTGTTGTTGAATTGAGAAGCATTCAAAATTTGATGGCAAGTATAGGGAGGTTGTGTTCTGACTTACATATGCAGACGAAATAAAGCTAAGGTTGAACAGTTGAGAGGACTACTCATCACAAAGGTATATGAAATTTGGAAAGCCCGAAATACCAAGATTTTTCAACAAAGAACTATCCCAAGAATTGACCTTGCCAAGTCTATTACCATAGCTATAAGTTGAAGGCGCTTGCATGAGCCTAGGAGTGAAGAGTTCAAGATTCATGTCCATCTTGTTAATGCTTTTGTCTCCCTCATTTGTACATAACTTTTTGTGCTTATATAAAAGAAAGAAAAGCATTGAAAATTTTGAAGGTAATCCAACATTTGAAATTTTTTAGAATTGTGGCAACATAAATGATATAGTAAGTCGGTGATTGGTTTTGTACAGTTGGGTAAACAATTTGACAAGTAGATAGTTGGTTTGGTGTAGATGGACAAAGATTCTCTTCAATTTGAGAGTTTTTATTTTTGTGGGAGAATGGACATGAAGCTATTGATATGGTGATTAATCTCAAATTAGTAAAAACAAATATATATAAAAAACAGATAAACAACAGTAATCAAAATGACAGCAACAACAATAAAAATAAAAATAACAAAAGACTATAATAATCAATTTTTAATAGTTTTATGATTATTAAAAACAAGTAACATGAATGTTTGAATAATAATAGTAAAAAAAAAAGCAATATAAATAATTAAAGTGGTTAGCCAATAAAAAATAATATTATTAATAAATTTAATGATTAGTTAAGTTTATATTATAATTACTAAAATTTGAAGAGAGAGGAGAGGATAATAGATAATCTAGAAAAACTCATAGAAAAATTATATGATATGCAAATTAGACAACTAACCTTCTATTTATAGAAAAAAAAAATATATATATATATATATGTATGTGTGTATGTATTATGGTCATATGGCCAAAATCTGATTATATGTTATTTTTTTAAAATGTAAAAGTTTAGTTAGGGAGAAACGCTCGTAAAATAGGTTATTTTGGCTCCCTACTTTGTTGTGTTTTGTCAATGACCCTCCAAAAATGGCGTCATTTTGGTCGAAAGAAGAAAAAATGATGGTTAAAGCTGGCGTTCCACCTATATTTCTTTGAATCGTGTTGCACTAATCGCTAGAAGTGTTTATTGAGGCGGACATGTCAGTTTTGGGTTGGTTCTATGTCAATTCAGATTATTTCATTGTTTGAATTCAAGTTGCTACATACTTAAATTATATTGGACTAACTTATCAAATTGGGTTGGATTCTTATCATTTTAATTTAATTTAATGGCTTAAACCGGATTTGGGCCTAGTGAGCATACACTTGGGTAATTTCGACTTCAGGTTAGTATGATATATTAGATTCAAATTGAATTAGCTTAGTTTCAGGTTAAATTCAAGTTAAATTGATGTATTGAGTTTTGATGAATTTAGTTAAGACCAAACTATACACGAGTCGGATCACTTTGGATTTGGATCAAACCATACTAAAATTAATACAACTCATTAACTTTGTAAGCAAATATTAAATTTGATTCCATATAAATATATTAAAAATAAGTTATTAAATGCTATAATTATGATTGGTTAATATTGTATTTTTATACAAAAAAATCATTAAAATTATAATATTATTGGTAAATAAATATTTCTATAATAAAAATAAAAAATAAGTAAAATTTATAAAATAGTATATTTTTAAAAAAATTAAGTAAATAATAAAAATGTGTAATTATTTATTATTATAATTTATTAATATTATATTTAATTTTATTAAATCTTATTGATGTCTGATCGAATCATTTTTATATTTGGGTTGGGTTTGTAAACTTTTAAAATTTAGCACCAGTCAGATTAACCTTTCCCAACTTTCCTAATCGGGTCGTTCTCCTTTTTCCCTATGCGCCCAAGTCATTTTATTGATACTTTAGCTGCCTTTCTCCCAATAAGTCACCCATATGAACTACCACCGAACACTTAAGTACCAAATAGCTCCCCATAAAAATACATTTTATTCATGTGCTCTAATACTTAAATAATGAAAGAGGAAATTAATGGTAAAAATAAAAAAATTAGATTTTACCATTTCTAAAATAATTTTTTTCGCAAAAAAAATTAGTACTAAAATTACTTTCTATTGAAAACGGAAATATTAATTTACTAACTCTTTGCAAAGGATGTGCCAAAAGAATAGAATCAACTTTGTCTTTTTCCTTTTTAATAACAGAATATAATCAACTCTGAATGAAGTTTTGCTTGCGCGGCATTCAAATTCACATACTGCACGTTTTTTGCAGAGAAAATGGGGTTGGTTATGGGTTGCTATTAGCACATATTTCGGATAATATTGTTATCAGATAATATTGTTATTCTTTCCGAGATTTGATATAGACTAGCTACTAGATACTTCTTTTCAGGAGATTTGTTGGATTTTTTCCGAGTTTTTTGCTCCTCTAGAGTTGTATATAAGTCTGCCACTAATTCAATAAAAGCAACACAGTAAAAGGTGTTCTCAAACTCTTTTTCGTATTCTCATTTAATTTATGGTATCAAAGCAGGCTTTGATCCTGTATCACTTTTTCTCTCACATTTTTTTGAATTATATAATTCAATGTCTGGTGGGATTAATGAAAGTTCAGGCGCACCGCTTTCAACCCCAACACCTACACCCACTCCAAATCCGGCCTACGCACTAAGCTCTAGTGATAACCCCGGCATGTCTATCACCCATGTCGTTCTGAAGGGCTCTAACTATGAGGAATGGGCTAAGGGCTTTCGTAATTCCTTGCGTGCCAAACGCAAGCTTGTCTTTATTGATGGCTCATTGAAAGAACCTGATGTTAGTTCAAGCGAAAATGACGATTGGCGGACTGTCAATTCTATGATTGTTGCCTGGATATTCAATACTATTGATCCTACTATTCGCTCCAGCATTTCCTACCGCGACACTGCTCGTGAGTTATGGGAAGATATTAGGCAACATTTCTCTGTGGGAAATGGTGTCAAAATTTACCAATTAAAATATGATATTTCTGATTGCAAACAGAAAACTGGAGAATCAATCATGGATTATTATGGTCGTCTGAAGAAATTATGGGATGATGTCAATGATTATGATGCCTTACCCTCATGCTCATGCAATGGTTGTCGGTGCGATATCAATGCGACGCTTCATCAAAGGCGTGCTACTGATCAGGTTCGTGAATTTCTAATGGGTCTTGAACCTTCTTATGCTAATGTCCGTTCAAGTATTTTAGGGGTCGAGCCTTTGCCTTCTCTTCATGCGGTCTACTCACGGGTAGTACAAGAGGAGGAAATGCGACTCCTCACTGAACGCCGCACCGAATCATCCGCCTCCATGGTGTTTGCTGTCCGAGGAGCCACGTCACAAGGTTCAAAGAATGGCGGGACTGCACGTCCTCCAATGAAGTGCACCTATTGTGGTAAGCTTTGGCACCGTGAAGAAACATGTTGGGAGAAGCATGGCTATCCAGATGACAAGGACCGAAAAGGGTCAGGTGCTGGGCGTGGCAAAGGTGGGTCGGGGTCCTCTGCTACAGCCCCACCGCCTAAGGCCAACGCTGTTTTTGGTGAGGTTTCAGCTTCTACAAACCATGTCCACTTGAATGGTAAGGGTATTCATACTTGGATTATCGACACCGGTGCGTCGAATCATATTTGTTGTGATGAGACTTTGTTTGCTTCTTGTTGTTCCATTCGTCCCATTGCTATTGGTTTGCCAAACGGAGTTAGTATAAAGGCTATTAAAGTTGGGAGTGTGCGGTTGAATGATAAACTGATGTTGTTGAATGTGTTATTCGTGCCCAATTTCAATTGCAATCTCATCTCAGTTTCTCAACTTTTGTCTACTCAGAAATTCAGTATCCAATTCACTAATTTTGAATGTGTTGTACAGGACCCTACCTTGAGGACGACGATTGGAGTGGGTAAGCTGATCGAAGGGCTCTACTACTTGATGATGGGGGAATCAGTTCGAACCAATGTTGTGGCTGCAACGGCGACAGTTGAACTCTGGCATAAACGATTGGGCCATCCCTCACTGCAAGCAATGGAGCATCTTCCTCATGTTAGTCGAAATCCGAATCATTTAGCTCATATTAAAGCTTGTGATATTTGCCATAGAGCCAAACAAACTCGTACCGTTTTCTCTTTAAGTGATAATAAGGCGAATGATTTATTTGAGTTGATACATTGTGATGTTTGGGGTCCTTATCATCCGAATCGATCTTGTTAATCTCGCTATTTTTTTACGATTGTGGATGATTTCTAGATGTGTGTGGGTTTATTTAATGAGGACCAAAGATGAGGTGACTATCTTAATGTTGAATTTTTTTGCCTTAATTGATCGACAATTTGGAAAAAGGGTCAAAATAATGCGGTCTGATAATGGGACGGAATTTAAAGGTCTTTGTAATTATTTTCGGGAAAATGGCATTATTCACCAAACCTCCATTGTTAAAACCCCACAACAAAATGCTAGAGTAGAGCGCAAACATCGTCATATCCTTAATGTTGCTCGAGCTTTGCGTTTCCAAGGTTGCTTGCCTATTGATTTTTGGGGTGAATGTGTGTTGGCTGCTGCTTATTTGATCAATAAAACACCCTCTAGAGTGCTTGAAGGCAAAACCCCCTATGAGCTGTTTTTTGGGCATGTCCCTAGTTTGAACTCTCTTCGAGTTTTTGGGTGCTTGTGCTATGCAAAAAATCTGAATTGTCGGGATAAGTTTGATAGTAGGAGTCGTCGTTGCATATTTCTTGGGTATCCTTTTGGAAAGAAGGGTTGGCTTTTGTTTGACCTTGAGACGGGAGATTACTTTCAGTCACGAGATGTGGATTTTTTTTGAGAATATTTTTCCTTTAGCCAATCCCACCGAGCTGCAACGTTTACACTCCTTATACTCTAATGAAATGCATCCAATTTTTGATAATGATACATTTTCTGAAATGGATAATCTTGCATCAGCAAGCAATAGTGAACCTGAACCCAATGCCACCTTTGATGCTTCCGACCATCATCACGACATTGCAGTGGGGTCGGCTGGTGGCGATGACAGTCCGCCACAGCAGCCAGTCGGTGATGGTGCCCCAACTAATATGGCAGAGTCCGCACATCCTGGGTCATTGGAGGTCGACGAGACTTTGGTAAGAAGTGATGGTGAAGGGAATGAGTTGGGCGCTGATGCGCTTGGTCGAGGCAAACGTGAGAAATTTGTCAATACTCGGTACACAGATTTTGTTCGGTGGGCAGATATAAGTAAGAAGGCTCACACAACATTGGTTCCCCCTGCAGCTTCACTCACACCAGTCGTCGCCTCAGGTACTCCCTATCCTATAGCACATTATGTGAATTGTAATGCTTTTTCTGTTGCCCATCGCCAGTTTATTGCAGCTATATCATCTGCCGTGGAGCCTACCTCCTTTAAAGAGGCCATGAGGGATCCTCGGTGGAGGAAAGCCATGGAGGATGAGATTGCAGCTTTGGAAGAAAATAACACTTGGACTGTTGAAGACCTTCCTACAGATAAAACTGCAATCGGTTGTATGTGGGTGTTTCGGGTCAAATATCGTTCTGATGGCACCATTGAACGATACAAGGCGAGGTTAGTTGTTTTCGGTAATCATCAAATTGAGGGCATTAATTTTGGTGAAACTTTTGCTCCCACTGTCAAAATGGTTACTGTTCGCACTTTTCTCACTGTTGCTGCCATCAATAACTGGGAATTACATCAAATGGATGTCCACAATGCTTTTCTCCATGGAGATTTAGATGAAGAAGTTTTTATGAGGCTTCCCCCTGGTTTTAGTAATGGGATGTCTGGCAAGGTGTGTAGACTTCACAAATCTTTTTATGGTTTACGTCAGGCTCCACGCTGTTGGTATGCCAAGTTAGCAAGCGCCTTACGTACTTATGGTTTTTCTGCTAGTGTCTCTGATCACTCTTTATTTGTGTACCGCAAGAAAGATGTTGTCTTGAATATTCTTGTTTATGTTGACGATCTTGTGATTGCTGGGAACAATAATGCCGCCATTGCAGACTTTAAGGCCTATCTCAATAATTGTTTTCGTATGAAAGACTTGGGCACATTGAAGTATTTTCTTGGCATTGAGGTGGCTAGAAGTTCTCGTGGGATTTTTATTTGTCAGCGGAAATATGCTATTGATATCTTGAAGGAGACGGGTCTTCTTGGTTCTAAGCCTGCTAGTATTCCTATGGAAGAAAATCATCGACTGTCTCTTGCTTCCGACACGCCCATGGTCGACCCTGAACGGTATCGCAGACTTGTGGGGAGACTGATTTATCTCACCATCACGCGGCCTAAGCTATGCTACTCTGTTCATATTTTGTCTCAGTTCATGCAGCATCCCACTCAGTCTCAATGGGACGCTGCTTTGCGTGTTGTTCGTTACTTAAAGAGTAGTCCTGGACAAGGTATCTTGCTGCGTGCGGATTCTTCTTTGGTTCTTGATGCTTATTGTGATGCTGATTGGGCAAGTTGTCCCATCAGTCGCCGTTCTATTACTGCCTACTTTGTCTTCCTAGGGGGCTCTCCTATCTCTTGGAAAACAAAGAAACAGACAACAATTTCGCGTTCTTCTGCTGAGGCCGAATATCGCGCTATGAGTTCTGCTACAAGTGAGATTCTTTGGTTGAAAGGCTTGCTTCGAAGTCTTGGGATCGAGCATCCCGCACCTGTCTCTCTTCATTGTGACAGTCAGGCGGCCTTACATATTGCCAACAATCCCGTTTTTCATGAACGCACGAAGCATATCGAAATTGATTGTCATTTTGTGCGCGATGAAATTCTGCGAGGGACTATTGCTCCTTCCTATGTTCACACTGCTTCCCAGCTCGCTGATATTCTCACTAAAGCTTTGGGCTGCGGTCCGTTTCAATCGCTACTTTCCAAGTTGGGCATTTCCAATCTCCATGCTCCAACTTAAGGGGGGTATTAGCACATATTTCGGATAATATTGTTATCAGATAATATTGTTATTCTTTCCGAGATTTGATAGGCTTTATCCTAGACTAGCTACTAGATACTTCTTTTCAGGAGATTCGTTGGATTTTTTCCGAGTTTTGTGCTCCTCTAGAGTTGTATATAAGTCTGCCACTAATTCAATAAAAGCAACACAGTAAAAGGTGTTCTCAAACTCTTTTTCGTATTCTCATTTACTTTAGTTGCAGATTCAAATAAAGATGAAGTAACTTTAGCTGATTTTTCAACTACAAACTATCTTATCAACTGAATCTGTCAAATATAGTAATCATTTAAAAGCGATTTTGTTTCTGATTTTTTTTTAACCAGGATTCTTTCACATTCGATAGTCCTTAGAACGAGTCTGTCTATATGGCAAATTATTTGCAGCTTGGCGGGAAATGGAACTCGACCCTTAAATGGGATTCAATCTTCTAACCGCTCGACCAATTTGATGGCTTCGTAATCGATATGTTCTAAGCCTCTGCAGTTCTCTAAAGTCAAGATAGCAGATTAATTCGCACCTTTCATCCTGACAATACGAAAGGTGCAACAAATCATGTATGAAGAAGAAAACGGCTCAGTGTTTGTTTTAAAGAAAAACATATTTCTAGCAGAAAACAGCAACCAACCCCCGGTAGGGGGCCATGTTTCAAGACAAACGAGGAGGATATTATGAATCTTGTCTGGGAAAAGAAGAAGAAAGAAACACACACGTACCTACTCTTAAGCTCTCTGCAATCTCGATGCTCAGGAGGAAGTGTAAACAGAGTTTAATCAACTTGTTGATAATATTTCCTTCAAATTTTCTTTGAAATGGTCCTCTCTATATACTTTAGCGCATCCACACCAAACTATAATGGGACGAGCTACATCGAGATCAAAAGCCGCTGCTAAGGCAAGCCAGATGATAGCTGATAGCTTCACCTCCACTAATGTCGCATTCTTTCGGTTAGACACGCAAAACTGACCCTAGTGCACCGGCTTATATAACGCAAGGTCAGATCTAGGACTATTAACGAACCGAAATCAAGTCAGGTTGGGGTAGGTTTGGGCTTGGTTCATTTACTAAACGAGCCGAGCTTTTAACGAGTCAAGCTGAACTTTTAACGAGCCAACTCTCGAACTTTAATGATAAACGAGCCGAGCTCACGAGCTTTTGCACTCTAAACGAGCTCGAGTCCAAATTTATTAGGCTTAAGCTTGACTTGTTTAATAATCAAGCCGAACTCGAGCCTAATTTTTAAGCTTATTTAATAAGTGAGCCGGGCCTTTAACAAGCCGAGCCTAAAAAACTCACGAACCGGCTTGGTTTGTCAACACCCCCAGTCAGATCCCCCTCATGAATTATTGTATTAACTTATATGCCTAACCCTGAATAATGAACATAAAATAAAGGAGGATGCTAAAATCAATTTCAGTATTGCTGGATGGACCTAGATAAGAAGTATCACCAAACCAAACATGAATAATTGAATAAACTCTGCAACAAAAGAAGTCACATACGAGGGCAACTACAACAATATAAGAACACCTGATCGTCTCTCTGACTCATGCCAGTTAAACAATCTTCCTTTTGCAGAGCAGTGAGCCATCTGAATATGTGTTATCTCCATATTGTCATCAGACATCACGCAAGATTTACGATCATGGATCCATCTACCTACAGACTTATGTTCAGCTCCATTCTTAATAAAATAGTATATCGACAGAGCTGTTGGGCCATCCAGGAACCTTTCCTCAGATTCCAAATGCTACCCTGCTACGCTCACTCGGTGAGCTCAAGGAACCTAGTCCTTCCCCCTTCAGCGTCGAACCAGTTTCCAGATCGGCTCTGTCTATACCACCATTTCTAAAAGTAGCCCCTTTCTGGACCTCGGCTATTCAAAATCCGACCAAGAGTAGCCAATGCATCTTGGAACTTACGGATCTTGAAGAAACCTTTTACCATAGCCACTTCACTTTCAGTGAACTTCGCTTCCTGCATAATCATCAGCACAAGCTTCATTAGCGTGTCTTCCATTGATAAAGCACTAAGACCATCAGCAAGCATCAGGAACGTTGAGAATTCAGGCAAAATCCCGTTCTCCACCATCTCCGTTAAAAAATCTACGGCTTCGCCGATCGGCCCTCCACTCAAACAAAGCCCACGGAAGACAATCTTGTAAGTAACACCATCTGGATGGTCACCTTTACCCATCATCTCTCTAAAGAGCCTCATTGCTTCTTTTGATCTTTTACGCTTAAATAGAGATTGTATTACGGGGTTATATGCCTGAGGAGTCGGAACCAATCCTTTCATCTGGATGCTTCTTAGTAGCTTACTCGCAACATCGACTCTACCTGCCTTGCAAAGTCCACCTATTAGGGTGCCATATGTAACAATATCTGGCTCACATCCGTTTGAAGTCATGGTTTGCACTATATCTGCCGCCTTCTTTATATCACCTACTCTGCAGAAATGTGTAAGCAAAGAGTTATAAGTAAACTTGTCAGGCTTCAACCCTTCCATAATCATCTGATCCATCAACTCAGCAGCATCCTGAACCCTCTTGTTTTTGCAAAGCCCATCGATGAGGGTGTTGAAGGTTACCAAGCTTCTTGATATCCCCTGAAGTTCCATCTGATCGAATACCTCCTCCGCTTCTTGAATCCTCTTGGTTTTGCAGAAGCCATCAATGAGAGTATTGTATGTGATCACATTTCTAGCACAACCACTTGCTTCCATTTCTTTCAGCAGCTGTAACGCTTCATCCATTTTCTTTCTAAAACACAGATTATCTATCAGCATGTTGTAAGTGAATTCATCAGGTTGGCATCCATTACTCTTCATCTCTTTGAATATATCCAAAGCAGCTTTGTGGTTTTGGGACAAACAGAGACCTTGTATGAGAGAATTGAAAGTACACACATCTGGCAATACCCCTTTGCTAGTAAGAACACGAGCATATTCAGTAGCTTCTTCAATTTGGTCCTCCTTACACATGGCACTGATAAGGGTGTTATAGGTAACCGTGTTGGGAGCACAATCCCTAGAAACCATTAGCTCAATGACTTCCATAGCCTCTTGAAACTCCCCCCTTTTACACAGACCAGATATCAGTGAATTATAAGTGAAAATATCAGGATCAAACCCCCCTTGGAGCATGATATCCAACATCTCTAAAGCTTGTTCAATATGCCCCAACCTACACAGACCACCAACTAGACTATTGAACGTAAACTGATCAGGTTGAAATCCTTGAGCAGTCCTTTGCTGAACGAAATTTAAAGCTTCCTCTACCCGGCCCTCCTTGCAAAACCCATTTACCAAAACATTTATAGTCACATTGGTTGACCCACACCCTGAGTCTAGCATTTGCTCTCTCATCCGCAATGCACCTTCCAAATTCCCCTCCTCGATATAACCCTGCATAATCGTGGTATATGTTTTCTCATCAGGGGTTAAACCATAGCTACCCATGTCTTCCATCATCAAAAGGGCAGGTCTGAGTTGATGAGCTTTACAAAGTGCTTTAATCAGTATATTAAATGTGGAAACATCAGGTGCAACACCTCTTTTAAACATGATAGAATGAACTGTTTCTACCGACTTCAATTTATTCCCGTCAACGAGCACATTCAACAGAAAGTTATAAGTATGGGTTCCACAATTCAGCCCAAATTCACTCTCGATCATATCGATCACACCAACAACTTCATCATATAGCCCGAACATCGCGTAACTTTCAATAAAAATCAAGAAAGTACCTTCGTCCATTTCGCAACCAGACTGCTTCATCTCGGCTAAAACCCTTCTCATTGTATCAAAAGACCCCTCACTTCCTAGTTTTCTCAACACCTCCTCGTAGACAGACAAAGTAGGTACAAAACTAGGCTGCTTCGTAGCCCAATCAAATACCCAAAGCGCCAGTTCTACATCATTTTCACGGCGAACGATGTCAATGAGCTGCTTCTCGGTGAATTTTGAGGGCAGTGGAGGGTGGGAAGAAGGGGAGGGAGACGCAGAAATAGAAGTAGAGCTAGATGAAGCAGGTAGCTGTCTATGCAGTGCGAAAGAGATGAAATGAGGATTTTTCAGGGTTAAGGGCAGAAATTGTGAAGTCCTGACTGTGGGGATGTAAGGATAAGGTTTAGGGTGAGCAAGGGAAGTCATTGACGCAATTCAACGAACACGTAATGTGAGAAAACAAGGAATAGCAATAGAAAACATACAAAGATCGTCGGACGAAATTTGCTGGCTGAATTTTAAAGAGAACGGAGTACCAGAGATGCAGCGGCAGAGGACACCGCGAGTGTGTCACTGAGACCGAATTCGACGATATAAATGAATGGATAAACCCCACGACGAGAAATACATACACGTTTGATTTTAATTAGAATAGGTAAATGGGTCAGGTCAGGTTTGAGTTAGGATTAAATTCACCTTATATGCAATTGGGTTAAGTCTGTTTTGGGATGGGATTAAATTGAGTCTGTAATTACTTGAGTTGTCTATGAGTCCGGCATATCGATTTTATTTAGATTAGGTTTAAATAGAGTTTGATTTAGGTCGTAAATTTTAGAATAGATTGAGTTTAAGTTGGATAAATTTACTTTAGAATTTAAATTAACATTATTTGTTATAAATTAAATATAATAAATAAGTATAATTTTATGATTTAATAGTATTTTTATGCTTAATATTATTATCATAATATATGTAGTACTAAACACAAATTATTATTATTATTATTATTATTATTATTATTATAAATATAGTTATAACTATTACTAGAAATATAGCTATAAATATTTTTATGATTGTTATAATAGTTATAATTATCATATTAATTATAATAATTATAAATATAAATTTATTCTTATTATAATAGTATAATAACTATGAATATAATTATTATTTTTAAGTTTGCAATAATTATAACAATTCAAATTTTAGTACAAAAAAAATTGTTTTACAAAAATATATTATTAATATAATGGGATATTCTTTATACCCGATCCATACCAAATGCAAGGGTAAAAAGAATAACTCACAACTAGATATTGGATATGAGAAATAATTAAATATATATATATAAGTTATAAGAGAACAATTCGAATAACTATAATACTACGCTCACTATCCAAATACATATCTCTAACACAAGCAATACGTAAAAGCATTGATATCATCAATGCCTACCAAAACAAGGGAGCATATGCTTATGATAATGAATAAGTGTCCATAAAATAAATATATCAGTACTTGTATACAAAGTAATACGATTAATTCAAAAGAAATAGCATGATATACTTAACACACATGTAACATGATGATCACAAAAGGATATGTGTATGACGGCAAAGAGGATGATGATGATAATGATTAGGGCTGTAAATAAACTGAGCCAGTTCAGTATTTGGCTCGGCTTGACTCGTTAAAAGCTCGGTTCGGCTCATTCGTTTAGTTAAATGAGCCGAACTCGAGCCTCACTTTTAGACTCGTTTATTAAACGAGCCAAGCTCGAGCACCAAAAAGCTCGGCTTGGTTTATTTTTTGGCTTTGGCTCGTGAGCTCGGCTCGATTCAGCTCGTTAAAAGTTCTGTTTGGCTCGTGAGTTTAGTTAAACGAGCCGAGCCCAAACATTATTTTAGGCTCGTTTAGTTAAACGAGTCGAGCCCAAACCTAGGGATATTCGGCTCGGCTCGGCTCGGCTCGGCTCGGCTCATTTATAGTCCTAATAATGATGACAACATATGATACTGAGTAGCATGATTATTCTAGAAATATAACATAATATGCATAGATCACGATGCACTTAAAGTAAAAGCATGAGATAATATAAGATACAATCACATTCATAACATAAAATGAAACTTAGAGTCCAAGCTATATTATTATACTTAGTTATCATACAATTGAAATCTCATTCACATTGAGTATCATGGACGGTCAACAACATAAAGCTCCTTTCGGGAGACGATATTTTTGGTGACTATAAAACTAGACACTTCACCCTTAATTATGAGTATCTCTTATAGGTAGGTGGAACGAACTAGTATAACATAAATATTGGGTCGCTCTAACTCCAACATAGCTAGGATAAACAACATATAACTCATTTCAGGGCATAATTGTAATCCCCCAAAAATTTTATTAAATTACTCTTATTAGGGATAATTTAACTCTTAAACTTATTTACTTTAATTACGTTAAGGATTTTGCCTTTAAATTTATTTAACTTAATTATTTTGTGGGTTTTAAGCATACCAAATTAGATGTGAGTGTTTAATAAATTAAAATAAATAGATTGCTATTTTATCATACTCATTTTTAGTTAAATAAGGTTCAAACCAATATTTTTCTAAAAGCTACCTCTTTAAACTAATATAATAAGATAAATTACTAAAATTTTAATTATCTACCAAAAATACTAGGACTCACCCCATAATTCATTTTAATTATTTTCTTCCCTAATTATTTTCCTTAATCTTTTTTTTCTCTCTCCTTTATTTACCTTTTTCCCTCCCCCTCTCCTTTCTCCCTTCTCTCCCCCATTTCCCCCGATTGGGCCAGCCCACCGGCCCAGGTCGGCTCTCTCCCTTTCCCCCCGTCTCGCACGCAGGCCTGACCTGCTTCTCCTTCGCCCGAACCGCCCGGCCGGTTCTATTTCTTTTCTCCCCCGGACCGACCGGTCCAGCCCCTTCCCCTTTTCTTCTTCCCCACGCCCCGCTGCAAATCGTCGCCCTCCCTCTTCTGCGCCGACAACTCCTCTGCGCCGCCTGCACACCTTCTCCCCCTCTTCTGCACCGCCCGTCTGTCCCTCCTCGACTGACCGACCACCCCCATGCCTCACACAAGTCTGCTACCGCCCCCTTCCTTTTCCCGACCGAACCACAGGTCTGCCATGGCAGACCCACGTCCGCCTGCCACCGACGGCCGGCGTGCTAAATTTCAGCCTGCTCGTACCTCCCTCTGCCCCTCTCTCGATCCTCCCCCATTTTTGAGCTTATAAATACCCCCACAAGCCCAGCATCGGGCTCTTTCGAAACCCCAACCCAGAAATCACCCTTGCGCCATCCCCGTTTCAGACAGCCACCCCGTCGTCGCCGCCCATCGCCGCCGCCCGATCCAACCACGAAATCCTCCCTTGCATCACCCTCCACCAACCTAGGCCTCCCTCACCCCTCGATTTTCTCTACATGAGCCACCCCGGTCGTGCAAAGAGCTCTTCCTGATCAGCATTGTTTCGAGCCCCGCCGCCCTTCTCACCACCGCCCACCGCCGGTGCCGCCACTTCCAGCACCCCCTCTGCCTTCTAAAACCACCAGGGGAGCTTCCTCTACCTCCCCATATCTTCTTTTTCCCCTGCCACCCTCTCCTCTTCCCTTCTCCTCCCTCCACCACTTCTCCACCTCTCTTCTCCCCCATCACCGCCGCCGCCGCCGCCTCCGTGCACTGTGCGCCGCCGCCTGTGCCACCAACCCCCCTAGGTGGTCCTCTAAACTCCCCAACCCCTAAACCCTTGTTATACAAATGCTAGCTATTTTTAGTAATTTTATTAATATTATTCTTAATGTTATAATTATTATTATTAATATTATTATTTAACCTAACCTTGAAATATTTATAACTGTTATTATTACTATTATTAATGACCTATAACTCTAGTATTATTATTTTAACATCATTATTGTTATTATTACTAGTATTACTATTATCATTATTATTACGGTTATTATTATTATTATTATTTTAGTTCCTTGTCACCATTAGTAATATTATTTTAGCCCTAATGGTAAGTTGTGATAAGGGTAAGCTAGGAAGGCTAGTCAATTTGGTTAGGGGGAAGTTAATCCATAGTCTTTCCCTCTTATAGGCGAATCAAGTCAAAACCCGGAGGAGGCGTAGGAACGTGCTCCAAGACCGGTGTCGTATTAGGTAAGGATGTGGCTAAGGTTCTTACGTGTTATGTGACTTGTATGCCTTGGGTGCCTTGTATATATATCATGTCATGTTGTGTATCACATGATTATCCTTAACGTGTTTTATGCGTAGCGCAGCTTGGAGTTAAGGTACGTGGTATGTGTTTTCTTATAACATGAATGTGATATCCATACGTGGTGATTATGATGTGTTGTGGCATGATTTAACCCTCTAGGACATGCATGTTAGGGTAATTATTATTATGACATGGAGATGAAAGGACAAAAGAAATAAATGGGATGTGAGTTGCTAAAGGGGGTATGAGGTTGACCAAAATGAATAAGAGATAAGAACTATGCATGGAAATTTTAGGGTTTGCATGGGAACTTCGAGAGTTTGCATGGGGGGGGATAAAACTTGCATGGGGATGATCGTGACGTGAGAAAAGTTGTATTAAGGTATAAATAAGCTAAAGGGAGAGTTGTGGAGTGTTTGGAGACTTGGGATGAAAAATAATACGTAGGTCAGTGTAAGGGTGTATAAGGGACCCGATTAGGGTTTTTGGGAGAAAGTAATAATCTGGAAAATGTGGAAGTAAATGATTAAGGGAGAGTGGATTACGGGTTAAAGGTGGAAATTGGTGTATAATGGGTGATTATGGATGTCATGGGAGAGAAGAGATATTGGGTTAAAAAGAGAGGGGTTACTTGTAGGAGAAGAAAGGTGCTAGGGTTGAAATGGCCAACTAGGGTTTTCGGTCATATGTGGAATCGAGGGGTAAAGCGATACGATTTGGGATTTGATCTAAATGAGATGAGGAGTAGGACGATAAATGGAGTAATGGTAGTGTAAGTGAGAGAAAGTTGGGCCACATAGGTCCAATTAGGGTTTCCAAGGGAAAATCCTAGAGGGAGATAGCATGTGGAATGGATGTCACGAGGTGTTGGGCCTTAACCCACACCCTTAGGAATTGGTTTCCATTTTGAGTAAGCGTAAAAGGGAATGTATATTGAGGTGTGATAAGGGGCGCAAGAGTCCCAAGATATGGGACGGGCCTTCCTGGGAGGATAAGGGTGGATATAGTTAGTCGTGCATGTCAAGGGTAAATACCTTCAAATAAGATATGTTAAGACACTAATCACTTAAAGAGGAAGATGTTGAGCCGGACCCAAACCGGTCCATCGGCGAATAATAGTGGCTAGGGCCGGGGTGTCCTACATGACCGGTCCACCGGCTATAATAGTGGCTAGGGTCGGGGTGCCCTACATGACCGGTCCACCGGCTATAATAGTGGGGGATTCCGTGCTCAACAAACCGAACGTATTAATGATAAGACATGGGAAAGACACGAAGTAATTACAGTGAAACATCATGTGAGTCGGGGCCAGACCGGTCCACCGGCGAATAATAGTGGCCAGGAGCGTTTTGCCCTGCATGACGGTCCACCGACTATAATAGTGGCCAGGCGCGTTTTGCCCTGCATGACCGTTCCACCGGCTATAATAGTGGGGTTCCCGCACTCATATGAATTGATAAAGACTATGCTGTGAATCGACTCTATATTTACCAGAGATTCGAAGAATAAGACTATCCGGACTGTAACTAGCCTTTATCATCTATTCTACTACATGTTGCTCACGTGATTATGCTATGTGTACTGTGTTGTGTGTTTTGTATGCTGGCCTTAGCACATCTATTACCTTACTCAGTACGTAGCGTACTGACCACCCGTTTCATGGGTGCTGCTCATTCCCACGAGTAGAGGACCCACCTGAGTTTGTGCAGGTAGGAGACGATATATTCGATGCCTACGACTCTTACGAGGCATTGGGCGGGGCTGAGAGTGGAGCCTAGACTTGGCCTGGGGACCGAGAGCAACATGGCCGGACTCTCCTTTTCGTTTTATTTTACCCTGTATTATTTTATTTTAGTTATGTTTTGTCGTACGATACTTTTGTTCCTTGAGAACCTTGTCTATGTACCCCCTTTGGCTTGTAAACCTTTTTATGCGCACTCTGAATTTTATATTGTGAACTATTTAACTTCCTTATGAATCCTCGTTTTAAGTATTAGCTTTTGTCTGATGGTAATCCGTTTTAGCCTTAGCACTCGGTACTGGAACGGTAGGAGTGAACCGGTCTGGTATTGAGTGTGGCGGTAACATTCCCCATAATTCACGGTTTTCTTATTTTGCTTCCGTTAATTCTTTCCTTTAAACGAAATTTTTCATTAGTGAATTTTGGGGGTGTTACAAGTTGGTATCAGAGCATTGATCCTTGGAATCACGCCTAATTTTTTTCAAACAAAATTGATTTACGAAGTTTTCACTAGATTTCGAAGTGTTTTCACACAATGACAAAACTCTCCTGCTTGATTTTAAATTTCTTGAGTCCGGGCCACTATGAGGAAACGAAAGGGTAGATTAGGGAAACAGTGTGTTATGATTACTACGTACCAGTGAAGTAGATTCTAACTTCATCTTTTCTGTTGTAGCTTCCAATGGCAGCAAACGGTCGTGTAGCGCGTTTAGAGGACGCCTTCGAGGCTTTCATGGAATTCATTCAGCGTCAAGCTCCGCACCCCGAGGGTGCTGGCGAGGATTGGCTTCGGAGCGTCACCGGGCACCATCCCCCAACGTTCTCAGGTGAGGAGGACCCAGTGATACTGGAAGGGTGGATCCAAGACATGGATCGCACTTTTGAAGCAGTGGACTGCCCTCTAGCTCGGCAGCCCAACATAGCCGCATTTTTCTTGAGAGGCGTAGCAGACGCCTGGTGGGTAGAGCACCGTACCCGGGTCGGTCCCCCGGAAACTTGGGAGGCGTTCAAGACCGTCCTCCGCTCCAGATTCTATCCTGAGAGCCTAAAGAGGGACAAGCTTCGGGAGTTTATGCAGCTCTCCCAAGGGTCGATGACAGTTCGTCAGTATCATGCCCGCTTCACCGAGTTGCTGCGTTTTTCCCCAGGGATCGCCACCAGTGAGTCCACAGTGGTGTTCCAGTTCGAGCAAGGACTGAACTTCGGCATCCGCAGGATGATGGGTGCAGTGCCCTTTTCTGATCTTGCTACACTGTATGAGCGTGCCTGCCTCGCCGCCACCCTAGTTCAGGAGCAGACCGCCATTCTCGGAAAGAGGAAACCCAAAGGACACAGCTCCGGAATCAGGACCCAGCCACGGATAGAAGGACCAAGGAGACCCCCACCGGCAGACTATAGCAGAGGCCAGGGCCGCCAGGGGGGATTTTCATGTAGACGCTGCGGCCGAAATCACTCCGGCCGAGATTGTGGAGGCAGAATTATAGTCTGCCTGAACTATGGCAAACGGGGCCACAGATCGTTCGAGTGTCGAGGACCACCGCGTGCCCAACAGTACCAGCCCCGACAGGCACCGTAGGGGGGAACCTTGGTACCCCAACAGCAAGCTTACCAACAGCATCTCCAGGCTGCACCCCCGCAGCACTACCAGCGAGCACTTGTCCCGGCCGGTGCCCCTGCTCCAGAGGTTAGGGGAAGGCCTCAGGGACCCAAATCTTTTCCTCAGAGAGGAGGTCAGTCAGGCGGACGCCTGAACGTGATTAGTCAGACAGAGGCTGACCGCCAGATTGACGTCATTACTGGTATGTTCACCATCTGCTCTCTGCCAGTACATGTCCTATTTGATTCGGGTGCCACCATGTCCTTTGTGTCGTCTACTTTTACTGCTAAGGTTGAACTGCCTTCTGCTGCTAGAATAGAATTGTCTGTGGTGCTTCCATCTGTTGATAAAGTGGAGTGTAGTCAGTTGTTTTCTGATGTGGCCTTAGTTATAGGCGGGGTAGATTTCCTAGTAGACCTAATCGGGATGGACTTGAAAGATTTCGACGTGATTTTGGGTATGGACATGCTGGGGAGATATAAGACCGTCATTGACTGCGCTCAGGAGCGCGTGATTTTGCGAGGCCCGAAGGGGACTAGGGTTTCATACAGGAGGACCCAGCCTAAGCCCGCTACCAAGGTGGTATCGGCAGTGACACTACACTCCCTGGTCCAGAAGGGGTACCCCCTATACTTGTGTAGTGTGCAAGAGCTGAATAAGGACTTGACGACCCTAGATAACATCCCGATAGCTCGAGAATTCCCGGATGTGTTTCCGGAAGAGATACCGGGTATGCCTCCAGTTCAAGAGATTGATTTCAAGATTGAGTTGGTGCCAGGAGCCGAGCCCGTCACGAAGGCACCCTACTGGATGGTGCTGGTGGAGTTGAAGGAGTTAAAGGCCCAATTAGAAGAGTTGTTGGAGCACGGATACATTCGACCGAGTGTATCACCCTGGGGAGCACCGGTCTTGTTCGTGAAGAAGAAGGATGGTAGTCTTCGTCTCTACATTGACTACCGAGGGTTGAACCAGCTAACCGTGAAGAATCGGTACCCACTCCCGAGAATTGATGATCTGTTTGACCAGTTGAAGGGTGCCACGATATTCTCTAAGATTGATCTGAGGTTAGGGTACCACCAATTGCGGATTATCGATGCCGATATTATGAAGACTGCTTTTCGGACCCAGTATGGACACTACGAGTTTACAGTGATGCCATTTGGGCTCATGAATGCGCCCGCGGTTTTCATGGATCTTATGACAAGGATATTCAGGCCATTCCTCGACAAATTCGTCGTGGTATTCATCGACAACATTCTGGTGTACTCCCGAGGGAACGAGGAGCACGAGGAACACCTCCGCACTATTTTGAGTCTACTAAGGGAGCATTACTTATACGCGAAACTGTCAAAGTGCGGATTTTGGCTCCAAGAGGTGGCCTTCCTAGGACACATTATATCAGCAGGGGGAGTGGCCCATCCAGGATTATGGCCATCACAGAGTGGAAACCTCCCGCGACTATAACAGAGGTTCGGAGTTTCCTGGGTTTAGCCGGGTATTATAGGAGATTTGTGCAGAACTTCTCCAAGATCGCCCGACCGCTAACCGGCCTCCTGAAGAAGACTACAAAGTTCCAGTGCGACGAGACTTGTGAGGGGGCCTTCCAAGAGTTAAAAAGGCGGTTAACCACCGCACCTGTGTTGACCTTGCCAGAAAGTACATAGGGGTTTAAAGTTTACAGTGATGCGTCCAAGCACGGACTTGGGTGTGTGTTGATGCAGAAGGGCAAGGTGGTCGCCTATGCCTCACGACAATTGAAGCAACACGAACAAAATTACCCCACCCATGACCTAGAGTTAGCTGCTGTGGTGTTTGCCCTAAAGATTTGTAGGCACTACCTATACGGGACGAAGTGTAGGTTCTTTACGGACCATAAGAGCCTCAAGTACATCTTCACCCAGAGGGAACTCAATATGAGGCAGAGGAGGTGGTTAGAGTTGGTCAAAGACTACGACATTGAGTTGACCTACCATGAGGGTAAGGCCAATGTAGTCGCAGATGCCCTGAGCAGGAAGACCTCGCATTCTGCACCTTGACGTGTGGTTGCTGATAAGGTGATAGGTGAGTTGTCAGGCTTGGGAGTTGAGCTAATTCAGGAAGGGTACCTCGAGGCCCGCATGAGCGCCCTAACGCTCACTCCCACTATATTTGAGGAGATCCGAGCCGGCCAGATGGGAGATGTCAAGCTTGAGATGATCCAACGAAAGATGCAAGGAGGCCGAGCATAAGGATTCAGCATTCACGAGGATGGAAGCCTTAGGTTCAAGGGTCGCTGGTGTGTACCGCAGAAATGTCCGGAATTGAAGCGCCGTATTATGGAGGAAGGGCATCAAACCCCTTATTCGGTCCATCCTGGGGGAGATAAGTTGTACAAGGACCTAAAGAAGGTCTATTGGTGGCCCCGCATGAAGCGGGAAATGGCCGAGTTCGTGTCCCGATGTCTGGTGTGTCAAAAGGTTAAGATCGAGCACCGGAGGCCCGCGGGACTACTTCAACCCTTAGAGGTACCAAGATGGAAGTGGGACTCCATCTCCATGGATTTTGTCAGTGGATTACCAAGGACCCGGAACGGTTGTGACACCATTTGGGTTATCGTGGACAGATTGACTAAGTCGGCCGTGTTTATTCCGATGAGGTCCACATGGAGTATGGATCAGCTAGCGGGCGCCTATATGAAGTTTGTGGTCAGTCGTCACAGGGTTCCAGCATACATCGTGTCAGATAGGGATTCGAGGTTTATCTCCCATTTCTGGGGAAAGCTACAGGAGGTCCTAGGGACAAGGCTGAAGATGAACACAACTTTCCACCCTGATGGGCAGACAGAGCGGACCATACAAACCCTAGAGGATATGTTAAGGGCTTGTGTACTGGATTTTCAGGGTTGTTGGGAGGATCGCCTGCATTTGATAGAGTTTTCGTACAACAATAGCTATCACACCAGTATTAGGATGGCCCCCTTTGAAGCTTTGTATGGGCGGAAATGTCGGATTCCCTTGTGTTGGAGTGATATCAGCGAGACAGTCGTGTTGGGGCCCGAGATGATCAAGGAGATGACTAGACAGGTCCGTCAGATTCAAGACCGGATGAGGACAGCCCAGAGTAGACAAAAGAGTTACGCGGATCAAAAACATTGGGATAGTGACCTTGAGCTTGGGGAAAAGGTATTGTTGAGGGTCTCCCCCACAAAGGGCATTCAGAGGTTTGGTAGAAAAGGGAAGCTGAGCCCGAGGTACATCGGCCCCTTTGAGATCCTGGAGCGTATAGGCGAAGTTGCCTATCGTTTGGCTCTTCCTCCGGAGTTGGCACGCGTTCACAATGTGTTCCACATCTCGCAGTTGCGAAAGTACGTTGCTGATCCTTCCCATGTGATCCGCCCAGATGAGATGGAGTTGGATGATTCCTTAACCTACGAGGAAAGACCAGTGCGGATCCTCGATACCAAGCTGCGGAAGACCCGCACGAGTGCACTCCCTCTTGTCAAGGTCCTATGGAGTCGGCACGGAGCCGAAGAAGCCACCTGGGAAGCTGAGAAGGACATGCGCGAGGCGTACCCGGAACTTTTTGCTACAGGTACGGTCGTCCCTAGTGAGTTTCCCTTTAAGGGGGTAGTGTCATAGTCGCTTATGGTAAATGTGTTACCCTTACCCACCTAGATCGTGGTGGGCCTTAACCCTAGGGAAATGCTAGTGACTTCGGGGACACCGCCACACTCAGTACCAGACCGGTTCACTCCTACCGTTCTAGTACCGAGTGCTAAGGCTAAAACGGATTACCATCAGACAAAAGCTAATACTTAAAACGAGGATTCATAAGGAAGTTAAATAGTTCACAATATAAAATTCAGAGTGCGCATAAAAAGGTTTACAAGCCAAATGGGGTACATAGACAAGGTTCTCAAGGAACAAAAGTATCGTACGACAAAACATAACTAAAATAAAATAATACAGGGTAAAATAAAACGAAAAGGAGAGTCCGGCCATGTTGCTCTCGGTCCCCAGGCCAAGTCTAGGCTCCACTCTCAGCCCCGCCCAATGCCTCGTAAGAGTCGTAGGCATCGAATATATCGTCTCCTACCTGCACAAACTCAGGTGGGTCCTCTACTCGTGGGAATGAGCAGTACCCATGAAACGGGTGGTCAGTACGCTACGTACTGTGTAAGGTAACAGATGTGCTAAGGCCAGCATACAAAACACACAACACAGTACACATAGCATAATCACGTGAGCAACATGTAGTAGAATAGATGATAAAGGCTATTTACAGTTCGGATAGTCTTATTCTTCGGATCTTTGGTAAATATAGAGTCGATTCACAGCATAGTCTTTATCAATTCATATGAGTGCGGGAACCCCACTATTATAGCCGGTGGAACGGTCATGCAGGGCAAAACGCGCCTGGCCACTATTATAGCCGGTGGACCGGTCATGCAGGGCAAAACGCTCCTGGCCACTATTATTCGCCGGTGGACCGGTCTGGCCCCGACTCACATGATGTTTCACTGTAATTACTTTGTGTCTTTTCCATGTCTTATCATTAATACGTTCGGTTTGTTGAGCACGGAATCCCCCACTATTATAGCCGGTGGACCGGTCATGTAGGGCACCCGGAGACCACTATTATTTTCAATGGAATGAATTTACTTTTTTGGTTCTAACTCTTATGATGTTTCACTTTAATATTAATATTTTATTCAATGGATATTATCCAAATATTTAACATCGAGGGTTCAAAAAAATGATTAACACTTATCATCATTACTATCCATTCATCCCTTATTTAAATTCATTACAATAATTGTGTTCTATCTATGAAGTTAAGATTACACTAAGGTCGATTAAAAAAAACTCTACATAAAATGGAAAATGAAAGATCATAAGAATAATGAACCATAACTTAATAATAACAAAAACTAACCAAATAAGCCACTCAACCTAATGGTTTCACCTAAGGGATTCCTTAAGGTTATCCGTAATTCAAACATGGAAAAAGATGATTATATTAATGGTGAAAGATAATAAAAAAAAGTCCTTATTAACCATAACTTTTTAGTTAAGTCATTTAGGCCCTATTTGGTTCGAAGAAAATTAAGTAGAAAGAAAAATGTAGAGGAAAGAAAATTGAAGGAAAGAAAATGAAAGAAATTAATTTTCTTTCCTTTGTTTGGTTGGTGGAGAAAATTTTGTGGAAAATTGAATTCTTGGAAAATATTTTTAGTGTTTGGTATATAGAAAGAAAATTCTAAGAAAAGTTAAATGTTATTATTTAAATATTTTTATATATTCAATTAAAATTAAAATATTATATTGATACATAAAAAGTTGCATAAATTTTCTTTATAAAAAAATCCTATAAACTCAATACTAATTCCAAAATTTTTAGAAACATTCTACAATATTACATAAATTATTAGAAAAGTTTATTATTATTATTATTATTATTATTATTATTTAAATACTCTTACATATTTAATAAAGATTAAAATATTATATTAATACATACAAAATTCCTTAAAGTTTCTAAAAAAATCTTTATAACTCCATAAACTCAATATTAATGCCATTTTAAACATTTTAAAAATTATATATATTCTAAAATATTAAATAAATAACTTACAATAATTTTTTTTAAATCTAAAAATATATACAAACTATTTCATATTTATTTCCATTTCAAATATGATACAAGAAACATAGAAGAAAAAAATAATGATTTCACGGCTTATTACTAATGTACTCGTTAGTTCCATAAAATATCAATAATGTTCAAAATATCTTACTAATTAGGAATAGAATAAGTAAAAATAAAATAAAATAAACCACTTGCTTTACTCTACGATTTTAGGCACAAACTCAACGCAAATAATTGACTTTGGCTCAATTTTGTAGATCTTAATGCATATAATTTGATTTAATTATGATTTTAGATAGTTTCAATTACTATTTTAAGGTTGTATTTTTTATTTCCGCAAATAATATGAATTTTTGTTATGTTAGTATTTTTGATAAAATGATATTTTATAGTTAGATATTTTATAACTACTTAATTGTATTTATATTTACAAAAAAATAGATAATACCCAACACCTTCTCTCTCCTCATTCCTTTCTCTCCCGTTGAGCCCCCCTATCTTCCCCCGCCTCCTCTTCTCTTCAATTTGCCACACCACACCACCAACTTTATCCTCCTGTCCTCACCTTCACCGTTCAGCTCTAGCCATTTTCACCCTCTGGTGAGCTTCGACGGACAAGTTGGACGGCACAAGGAGGCGCGAGAAACAAGCACCAATAATGCTACAGGCAACAACAATGGTGCTCCTCCACGCCACCATCACTCCTCTTCCCTTTATCCTCTTCATCCCTTCCTCCATTTCCGGCAAGCTCGGCGACGACTACTGTAGAGTGACAACAGCAACTCAGCAGCAGCTCCAGGCCGAGCACGACCAACACAACCAACCACTGCAACCATAAGCAACAATTGTCTATTACTAGAAGATGAAATTCTAGAATATAAAATGAAAATTGCTATCCAAAGCTGAGATTTCGAATCGAATAACAGACAGAACGGAAACACCATCACCATGTTTTATTACCAACGACACATACCTGGAATAACCATAAATAGATTATCAATGGAAGCCTCAGATTTGTTCCATCCCACCAAACAATTCAAGCTTGAAGTTCGGATCCAGTGAGGATGAGCAAGACGACATTTCGGGACTTCAAGCTTGAAGTTCGGATCAAGTGAGGATGAGAACAAATGAAGGTTGAAGAGGAAGGACTGTCGAGGAACGAGATTTATGAAAATTTCCTTCTTTCTTTCCTTATGTTTAGCTGAGGAAAATTATGTAGACTAACTTTCTTTATTGCTTTTCTTCTTATTTTCTTTCCTTTGGATTTTTCTGGCTACCAAACATGTGAAAATCAATTTCCATCTAATTTTTTTTCCTTTCCTTCTGGTTTTCCATAAACCAAACGAAGCATTAACAACCAATTAAACTCATTAATTTATCAAACTTAAGAAAATGCTTGAACACTTCATATTAAATATGATTGAGCAAAAAATGGAAGTTAAACTAAAAATTAAGTACATAAAATAATAATTTTACCCCCAAGTCGTTATGTGCTCATTTTCAGTCATTTTATCATAAAACCCTAACTTATACTAATCATAATCATTCCAATTAATTTACTTAATATACACAACTAATTTTCTTATCATAATGCTCATTTTAAATCCCCAATTTCATAATTACTTTTTAAATGTCAAAAAATACCCTTTTGCATAAAATCACCTTACAACTTCTAAAATTCACAATTAATTCCATAAAATTCAAAACCCTATCATATTATGAATCAAGTTGTACTTAAAAGACCTATTAAAAAATGTTTAACCCAATTTTGGTAAATACTCAATGACAAAACTAACCTTGAACACCAGCTTATGCAATTTCTCTCAACTCTTAAAAGAACTACTTTATACTCCAAATTTATACAAACACTAAATCATACTTATATATAAAATTTACGAATTAAATCGACCATTTGGTGTCTCAACACCCTAAATATCTGATAGCATAGCGCCAACAAGCCAAATAAGTTTAACTCAACCAAACTTTAAGATTTTGATAACTTCTATAGAGCACATGAAATCACACATATAAACATGCTTAGTGTAAATTAAACCAACACAACCCACAACCAAATATACTCAAATAACTCTTGACATTTTCTACCCAACCAAGAAATAAACATATGCTCATGCTCGTATTGTATCATACAACATTACTCCATGCATAACACATACTCATCATTTCATGCTTATTTTCAACATAATATAAGCATATATTCATAGTATTGATTTAACACAACAAAAAGCATACAAATCTTATAATTAGAGAATTAATCACATTACCTATAAGCTAATCTTCAAGCAATAAGAATACTCCTAAAACACACTTGTCCTCTAAGGCTTGATCACCTTCAAAGCAAGGAAAAAAAACAAAATTTTTGCTAGGAAGTATAACATCATTCACTAAGAAAAATAGTGAGATTAAGAGCCTAAGAATCAAGGGTAAAGAGGAGGAAATATGTGAGAAAAGATTGGCCAACACCAATTTAACTCACCACCACTAAACTGCCACCTAAACACCACCATAATTACCACAAGCAAGGCACCAAGAATGTTAGGTGGAGGAAAAATGGCATGGTAGGGGTAACATGAGGGATAAAATGGCAAGGGTAAGTTAGCATTATTTTATTTTTGTTTTATGTTTAATTTAGTTAGGTTAGGGTACTAGTTAGGAAAATAAACCGATTTAGGATAGGTTTAATAAAAAGAAAAGTGATAAAAATAATCAACAAAATTAGTTAATGATTTTATCTAGATTATAGGTCAAAGGTTAAAAATAAAATATTTAGGCTAAGTTTAAGGTTTGAGTTTTGAATAAAAGGCTAAAAATCTGAAAGTAAAGGCTATAAAATTTTGGGGCGTTACATGATTAATGAATGGAGAATGAAGTGGAAGATACAAGGAATAAAACCGAACAAAAATACCAAAAAAAATCAAATGGGAAGTTTCCCAAATTGTGGCATGAAGTAGCAAAGTAATGACTCTGGCAATAGTAAAGACAACGTGAAATAATAGCAAGAAAGGAAAGTTGGAGGAAATCTAATGATTTACAAAAAAAATGTTAGGTTTATGAAGTAAGCAATGAAAAGAATCAAAAAAAGCAAAAATGAGGAGGAAAGGTTGGAGAACAAAGATATACAAGGGGTGGAAGCAGGAAAAATGGCCAATTCACACAGTAGTGATATGTGGGTATTAGTTAAAAGTTTGGTCTTCAAACACAACCCTAAGTCCACAAAAATTCAAAGGAAAAATTTTGTAGATGGTGATAAACATGAAAGGAACATGAACATGCCTTAGCAAGAAAAATGGGAGGGGAAGAGATTAGGTGTGGCTCAAATGGCTATCCGGAAAAGGAGTGAAAAGATAAATTTTCTTTTGGAAAAAATGTGCATAATAAAAGGGTGATATATGCATGACTTTATGCATATAAGAGGTTCGATTGTTGCCAGAAAGGAACAAGGACATAAGGGGAAAGGGTGTGGGGTGAGGATGGATATTTACACACTTGAACAAAAGTTGATTAATGGTGAGAGGGTTACTAGATTTATGTAAAAAAATTTGTTACGGTTAGGATTGATTTGGGATAAACAAAATGAAAGTTAGAATATGGTTTGAAAGTAAGGGGAGGCTTATACCAAGTATAGGAAGGGTAGAATAGAAAATTATTGGCAAAAAAGAAGAAAAAAATTATGAGAATTCATGGGAATGTGAAAAATAAATTTAAGAGCTTAAATATATAAAAATATTAGGTATCAGAATTATTTTGAATTTCTATGGATGCAAAACGGATAAAAACGCCAAAGTCGGATAATCTGCAAAAACTTATTTTTTCATAAATGTGCAAAATAAATAAAAAAAGTTCCAAATGGGTATGGGTTGACGCAGAATTTTTGAAAATCAAATATATAAAAATATTCGACCTCAAAAACAATTCATATCTCAAAAAGATTAAAATGGACAACATAGATAAAATTATTTAATTGTATAAACAGAAACCTTTATGATTTTACATTTTAGAAGGAGCTAGTGAAAAAAAATATAACCGAATGAGTTGGTAAGATTAGAAATAATTTTAGAATGAGGTAAAAAATTTGACAAGTTTAAAATATGTAAAAATGATTAAATAAGAAGAATCGCAAAAAATGTGATTTTTTGCGAATGAATAAAATGAACAGTCAAAGGCTCAAACTAATACAAATGGATGGAAAATCAATATTAAAGATTTTAGAAATAAACTATGAACCTAATTACTATGTAATTAGGGTTAGGAAAAAACAAGATGTTATAATTATAATAATAACAATAACAATTAGCATAATCTAATATGATATGATATGATACATTCTATGTTAATTTGATATGAAATAAAGTGAGGAGAGCAAGGTCCTATAATTTTATTTTTATTTATTGTTGTATGGGTCGAGTGTCATATTCTCTTACATAAAATTTTATTAAGAGTATAGTTTATTGATGTTTATGTAATTTTTATGATAGATATTTACAATTTTATTCTAATTATTTTATTAAGTTACCTTTGGGGATCAAATTTGACTTTAATTTGAAATCCGAATATGACTCACATCCCTTTCGACAGGAATAATAATAGGTTGGGTCACATCGGAGACCCCTACTTGCTACCCAAACCTAATAAAACAAACCTTTATCCGAACCTAGACGAGTAACCATTAACTCACTCATGTTCAAATCCGTTAGATAATCGATACCTATCAGATAATTCGTTATCTAATGGATTATCCATTACCTGACTAATTTGTTACCCAACATGTTTTTAATTACCTGATAGATGCAAGTTACATAATGAATGTTCTAATTACTCGATACAACTATCTAATTGACCTAACAAAATAAAATAAACATAACCTAAATAAAGCAACAAGATTAAAAAGCAAATAGAACTTCAATCCATCTTCAACATTACCAAAAGCATTCATCTAGTTCCATATCTACCTCTCATAGCTTGTAAAAGTGAGGGGATTAGATTATTAGAATAAAAATTTCACTTAGCTCATCTTAGAGCTCCCTATATACCTCTTAAGGCTATTAATTGAATCAACTTCCTTTGATTCAATAACGCCCATTATCTCACATGAGTGGAAGCCTTAAAAATTTTAATTTGTTACAGAAGTTTTAGAGAATATATCTTTGTAAGAATAGATACTACATATAATAAGAGTATAAGACAAACAAAAGCAAAAAAGTAGACAGATAATTCAATTAATAACTTGAACAACATTAAACAAGCAATGTGAGATCCACAATGAACGTCACCAAATGAGATTTTAGATTCGTTGTGTCAAGGAACAGTGAAAGAAGATGAAGGAAAGAAGACTTACGCCCAACACTAACAAGGAGATGACACCCAATGAGAAAGATGGATCGATAATGGCAAGGGTAGAATAGTAAGAGAAAGATTGTGAGAGGAGTGAAGGTTGGTGGGAACAATTCACTATTTTTTAAATAAAGGGTCCAAAAGCTTTCAACCTTCGATAGTTTGTAATCGGGTAAGTATAAAGTTTAAGATATTTTTGATCTTAATATTATAAAATATATTGATTTTTGTTAAATAAAGAACAATTTTATAGCATAAAAACAAAAGCAAATACAGATATAGATATACAAAAGATTTCTAAACCTTTAACCCATACTTATATCGAATTTGCATTGACATTTTTTTCCTTTCTCTATTTCATACCCACATCCACATCCGTCCGGTAAAATCCATCAGTATGATTGTCATTCCTAATTCCCTGTATTTGTGGAATAATACTTGTTGGGACATTTGGGCTTCCTTTTATGTGGTAAAGCCTATTTTTTTTAACCAAGGTTTTTTTAATAATGACCTAACTTTGGAGAGGAGAAACTTTAATCGTAAATTTGATGTGGAAAGGTGAGTAAATATAAGAAATATTGATATTTGAATCTCATAGTCATAGGTCAGAGAGAAAAAATACAAAAATTCCACTATTATTCTCTTCAACATAGGTTTAATCAATTTAAATATATGAAGCCTTCATCGTTGGATATTGCTTTTTTTTTTTTGCAAAATCTTCCTAGGACACCAATTTTGATTCTTAATAGCAGATATTTGATTTTGAGCTCTCCATGTTAAATTTTCATTAGTATTTCGGTGGGCATTTTTTTTAGGTCAATTTTATATCAATCTTAGTTTTGACTTCAATTGAGTGATCTATTATACTTTATTTTGGCCAAAATTTTGTGAGGTTGTTGTTAACATCTTATTGTTGATTACTGTAAAAAGGCTCGTTGTTTGGTGGCCTGTAAATTGACTTTTAGATGTGTCTACGGTAGATCTATTTTAAGGTTGCATACTCATTTCTTTAGATGTTGCAATTGCTATCTAGTTACGTTATTTTGAATTGATAATTTTAGTATCCACTTAATACTTGAATACTAGACTTTGTATCTTAAATTTTATATAGTAAAAATTTTCTAAGTAAACTAAAACATCTGTCTTATTTCTCTTTTACATTAAAATAATTTTTTCATGTAGCTAATATGTCATTAATTTCTTATTTTTATATTTTATAATTAATATTGTTAACCCATTTGTCATTTACCCTGTCACTAATTTCTTATCATTTCCATTTCTATTTTATCATTGATATTATTGACCCATTCTTCCTTTGTCCCATAAATACTTTGCCACCAAAAATTAAGACTGTTAAGTAACCTTGACCGGAGTTAACATCCCAGCTCTTCACTTCCCCAATGTGTAGAGGATAAGGTAGAATTTTTCAGATTTTATCAACTACTTAGCATGTTGCGCCTAAAGAAGTAAACCAAGCGTGGAGCAGGATAGCACTACCGCAGTCACCTTTAAACATGGTAAACTTTGGAAACTTTTTAGCCGCAACAAGAAAGAACCGATTCGGTCATAATTCATGAAAGCACGGCCCTACAACCCTTTGAGGGACAATGATCAGAGTCAGGTATTTAAATCTTTCAAGAAGGAAAACTAAGGCTAAGTATACCCTCCACAAACTGTTACATACTAGCTTGTAGTCATCAGGCTACAAGAAAATGTCATTGCATACATACTAAGAGTAAGAAACTCACAAGATATAACCCAACTGATAAACATTCACCAGAATAAAGAAGGAAACTGCAAGGCACAACTTGGACATGACGAACACATCTAGCCAAGTTAACCATCTCACAAACCGTAAACATTTCATTCAATACGGAAACACTGAATGGAGAAACTCTGTCAAATTGCCAACAAGTTATAACTTTAGCTGACTCGGCTTTTGATCACATCAAGACCCATTTCAGTCGGATCAGTTGCCTGCAACTCCACCTGGATGCCATCGAGCTCCCTCTTGAACCTGTCCTTGGAGCTTGCATAAATCATCTTGCTCCTGACCCTTGATGTGTCTGGGCACCTTTAGAGAACAATATACAATGGTTCAGAGAAAACTAAGCTCAATTAACAAGCATTGGGCCGTAAAGCAACTAAAACTTGAAGCAGCACCAACCTCAATCTTATCTCTGGCAAAGCCAAATATTTTCACATATAACAAATGACCACATTCTTAGGAATTAGGATGTTCAACCGCAAATACCCAGGGTATAAAGCTCACCATGCAATGAAGAAAATCCTGCTTTTCTGGCAGTTCTCCTCCGTCACAAAGTCAAAGTCATACACAGCATAGCGGCATTCATCAGCAGGAAGGCTTGCAGCGAAATCATCATAGGTTTCCGCTGGCTCACCCAATTTCTCAACCACTACTTGCTTCTGCTTTTCTTCAATCTTATAGACAATAAAGCGGTATGTCCTTTTTGACTTGAGTTCCAAGAACTTCAGCTTGCAGTCATCATGCACAGCCATCCCAGACGCTGCGTTAGCCTATTACGGAAAAGGCAGTATGAGGCAAGATTTTGCACATAAGACCACTTTCCGATGTATAAAGACATTCAAATTCTGATGAAAAGCTAATCAAGTCAGAACATACTCAACTAGTAGCTAAATAAGATGAAACAACTAAAATTACTAGGAAAAATTAATAGAATGAAATATTGGGGACTGGAGCAAGAGCTTGTAGGCAATTAGACATCCTTCAGCAATTTCAAATTTTCATATTTTCATAGATTTAATATCTCTGAGACCTGTATGGTATCCAAACTCTGCCAAAAATTTTGTTCTACTTATCTTCAAATTTTGGCTGCAGTAACATAGATCATGGCAATTCATATTTATTACATTCTATGCCACAAACAAAATACTTGAAGAAAGTCAAAAAAAGGCTTTTACTCCAGCCATTTCATGCTCGAAGTCAGTGAAACAAATATCTTACCAAGAGGTCTAAAGCATAAGTAATATCCACATGGTAGCACTTCCAAGATGACTTCCTTCAAAGAGGATCCTTACCTTGCCACACACCAATTCCATTCTATTGTAGGCCATTAACAATTCACTTGAGCTATGAGGAAAGCGAAGAACCCATGGGCAATCATCAATCATGGCCAGTAGAGCAATTCAGCAACTGATAAGACATCCAGCCAAATTGAGTGCCCTCTAATCTCCAACAAAACCTCTGATGCGACTAAAACTAGTGAAAATTCACCTCCTCCCACCCAACCGCCATCCACAAGGGGAGAAAAAAAAGGAAGGAAGCACTGAATCTGACTAGTAACAACCAGTCGATAACCAATAATTGCCAGTCTCCTTTGATCCAGAATCAATTTTTACAACGAAACCATTTCTAATTAAGGTCAAGTAGGATCCAACTTCACCATTGGTTTGATGTCCCCCATCAAGTTCATAGGTCCCAGAGAATTACAGCAATACCCCATGTGACACACAAGGCGGCAAATACTCAAAAACAATATCATTAGGATGTACGGCAATAAGCCAATCAAGCCCCTGAGTAACTACATATGAGCAATGAGCATTGTCGAGTCCTGTCTCAAACGAAAAGCAAATCATAATACCAATCAAATCAACTAAAAGACTATGTCATCGAAGAATAATTAATTGTACAATATTTCTCTATGCAAAGACGATAATTTAGTTGACGCGACAGATCCAGTCACAACTAATTCAAACTCAACAACACCGACTCTAACATCGGCTAAATACAACTAGCCAAAATTATCGCTGATTAGAGCAAGAGCACTGACACGCAACTTCTCACGACCATCGCAAATTCAACTGCATAGATTGAATAACACATGGAAAAAGTCACGTGAAACCAAGAATAAACCCAATATTCAACCAATTGGTTCAAAGTTCCCGAAAATGCCAGATCAAAACATGAATCCAACAAAAGCTAGAACAGTAACTGAAACCCTAACATAACGAGCAGATAGTTGAGTGAAAGGAAAGAGAAACAAACCATTTCACTCTACTTTGGCAGACGAGGGACTCAAATTGAGTGGATCTAGAGGAAATAAAAAGGAGCCAACAAGAGAATGATAGCGATAGGGGGAATATTAGCTTTGCGAAATGAGAGCACAGTTTGCTTCGAATTTGAGAAAAAGCGAGCAGCTTTTTCTTCCGTCTCAGTCCTTTCGATAGAGAGGAGGGTGAGGTGCTGAGTCTTATAGTGTGAAATAAAGTTGGCTGGGCGACCGCCGACCGGAGCGTTAATGAATATCATATGCACTTGCAGTAAACGTTGCCAACCACACCATCACCGTGCGTTCGAATCCACCAAGTCGATCCCCATTTTCTCCAATAACGTATGTGGACAATGGACGTGTGTGGAAAAATAAATGAATAAATAGACAAACTTATAACATAGGATATCATATACATGTTTGGGTGAGTATTTTGATTTTAATTATAGTTTTCAATCATTTTTTTTAAATCACATAAAATTTATTTTTTAAATAAAATAAAAGATGAAACTGCTAATAGATACAACTAATCTAAAAAATATCATAGCTTCCTATTTGTGATGTTGCAATATCTAATTCAATCCGCTTTGATTTTTATCTATTCGAAGTCATTATTATGACAATATTAATATTGGTTTTGAATATGAACTCAGACTTTGGAGATCTCATGGAGCCTTTGGACTTGGCAAGTTGTAAGACTAGGAGGTTCCAAAGTCCCAATTCATTGATTTTTTAACCCATATTTGAGTCAAGGAAAAAATTATCAAAAAAATTATAATTCTCATAGGATGGAAACCACGAGATCTTGAGTGGATAAAGCTTAACATAGATTATTCAATATTTATGTAAAGTCTTCAATTCATAGCAAGTGGTCTTTTACAAGACAAATTTGAAAGTTGCCTCAGAGGATTTTTAAAAATATTGGTACTACTAATAATCTAACTATAGAAATTTGGGCACTTAGAGGGGGTCTCGCACTTACTAGAACATTAGGAATTTCAAAACTTCATGTGGAGTGTGATGCTTATTAAGTGATAAAGCTTCTCCATACATGTTATATTACTCACACGTGCTTTAGGCTTATCTTGGATTATAGGACACTTCTATGGGACTTCCCTGTTGTGAGAGTAGCACACATCTACAAAGAAGCGAATAATGTAACACCCCAAAAATTTACTACTGAAAAATTTTATTTTATTAGAAGTTCAAAGGAAGCAAGTAAATCAAAACTTATGAATTTCAGAGATACTATAGTTGTGATCTGTACAAGCCCGACCCCCGACCGGTCTCGTACTCATCACAAGGCTAAAGAATAATTAACAACATCATAATTCAAAATCAAAACAAGGCTTCATAAAAGCATTGAAACATTCATAAGACAGAAATTAGGGTACACGAAAAGAGTTTACAATCTAGAGTACATAATTAAAATTTCTCAAAAAGAATAAAGGCTACAATACGATAAAGACTAATTTTGAGCAATCCAGTACAAAATAAAAGAACATAGGAAGTAAATACAGCTATGTCGCTCTCGATCCCAGACCAAGTCCATACTCAACACTCATCCCCGCCCGATGCCTCGTAAGCATTGAAGGCATAAAAAATAATATCACCAACCTGCACAAAATCAGAGGGACCTTCTACTCGTGGGAATGAGCAGCACCCATGAAATGGGTGGTCAGTACGCTACGTACTAAGTAAGGTAACCATGCAACTAAGGCCAACACACAAAGGCATATAATACTAACATGATCACATAACAACATACAATCATTACAGATAAATAAAGTTCAAGCTATAGTCCAAATAAACTGATTATTTCTTTGATCAATACTTATTTTACACCATGTTCTTTATCAATCCATGCGAATACTAGAACCCCACTATTATGGCTGGTGGATCGAAAATGTACAGGGCAAAACGTTCTTGACTACTATTATTGCCGGTGGATCTATCTGACCCCCACTTTCATAGTGTTTCACTGTAAGTACTTAGTGTCTTCCCATATCTTATCATACTTAGAGTTTGGTTTATTGAGCTCGAGATCCCCCACTATTATAACCAGTGGATCGGAAACGTACAGGGTAGAACGCACCTAACCACTATTATATACCGATGGATCAGTCTCCAGTGCACCTCGGCACCTGGTCAGTGGCCACTATTATGCCGATATATCGGACTAGGCTTTGCTCAATAATCTTCCACTTTAAATGATTAATGTCTTATCATGTCTTATTCAATAAGTTTCACCCTAGACATGCATGTCACACTCCATCTATTCTTATCCTCTCAAAAGGGCTCGTCTTATATCTTGAGACTTCTACCCTCCTAACACACCCCAACATCCTTCCCTTCTTCCACTTACTCACACTAGAGGCCCAACTCCTAAGTGTGTGGGTCAAGGCTCAACTACCCTACACCTCCAAGTTTACTCACTTCCTTACCTTAGGGTTTTCCCCTAAAACCCTAATTTGGGCCTATGTGGCCCATCCTTCTCTGCCTCACTCCACTAAGGTTGTCTTAACACCCCACACATCACCTCCCTCATATTTAACCCTCATCATTTTGTGTTACTCCCTCAAATACACGTGGGACATGAAACCCTAGTTGATCACACCAAACCCTAGCGGGCTACACGGAACCCTAGCATCCTTCTTTTCCACCTGCCACACCTCCATTTCTCACCTTCCACTCTTACTTTCCCATGATACCCATACTCACCCTACACATGGCATTCTTCCACCCCCATCTCGTACTCCAAAAACATAAAATATCGTACGACATGACATAACTAAAATAAAATGATACATGGTCAAGTCAAAAGAAAAACAGAGTCCGGCCGAGTCGCTCTCGATCCTCAGTTCAGGTCTAAACTCAACGCTCAGCCCCGCCCAATGCTTCGTAGGTGGTGTAGGCATCGAAAACGTCGTCCCTTACCTGCACAAACTCAAACGGGTCTTCTCCTCGTGGGAATGAGTAACATCCATGAAACGGGTGATCAGTACACTACATACTAAGTAAGGTAACCATGTGCTAAGGCCAAACATACAAAACATACAACATAACATACATGGCATAATCACATAAGTAGCATGTAGTAATACAGATGATAAAGGCCGGCTATGGTCTGGGTAGACTTATTCTTTAGATCTCTGGTAAATATAGTCGATTCACATCTTAGTCTTTATTAATCCATATAAGTGCAGGAACCCTACTATTATAGCCGGTGGACCGGTCATGCAGGGAAAAATGCTCCTAGCCACTATTATTCGCCTGTAGACTGGTCTAGCCCCGACTCATATGATGTTTCACTGTAATTACTTCATATATTTCCCATGTCTTATCATCATTATGTTTGGTTTGTTGAGCACGGAAACCCCCACTATTATAGCCGGTGGAACGATCATGTAGGGCAAAATGTGCTTAACCACGATTATTCGCTAGTGGACCGGTCATGCAAGGCACCCTGGCTCCTGTCCACTATTATTCGTCGGTGGACTGGTCTGGGCCCGGCTCAACAATCTTTCTCTTTAAATGGATAGTATCTTATTTGTATCTTATTTGATAAACATTTCACCCTTGATATGCATGTTACCAACATTCTACCTCTATCCTTTTAAGGGAGCTCGTCCCATATCTTGAGACTCCTGCTCCCCTTATCACACCTCGACATCCTTTCCTCCTTACACTTCCACATAAAAAAAACCAACTCCTAAGGATGTGGGTTAAGGCCCAACACCTTATGACATTAAACTCCACCTACTATCACCCTCTAGGGTTTTTCCTTGAAAACCCTAATTGGACCTATGTGGCCCAACTTTCTCTTACTTACACTACCATTACTTCATTTATCGCCACACACCTTATCTCATTTAGATCCAATCCCAAATCATATCGCTTTACCCCTCGATTCCACATGTGACCGAAAAACCCTAGTTGGCCACTTCAACTCTAGTACTTTTCTTCTCCCATAAGTAACCTCTCTCTCTTCACCCAAAGTCTCTTCTCTCCCATGGAACCCATACTCACCCCTTATATAATAAACTCCCACTCTTAACCCGTACTCCACTCTCCCTTAATTGTTTTTACTTCCACATTTTTTTTTTAATTTAGTGCTTCCTCTCAAAACCCTAATCGGGTCCCATATACACCCTTACACCAACCTACATACTATTTTTCGTCCCAAATCTCCAATCATCCCACAACTCTCCCCTTAGCTTATTTACACCCTAAAACAACTTTTCTTACGTATATATCATCCCCATGCAACTTTTCTTAAAGTCCTCATGCAAACCCTAGAATTCCCATGCATGGTTTCCATCTCTTTTTCATTTTAGTCATCTCTTCCTCTTTAATTTTCTCTTATGGATCATGAGGTATTTTGGTCAACCTCATATCCCCCTTAGTAAACTCACTTCCCATTTTCTTTCTTTTTATCCTTTCATTCCCATATCACATTATCAATCATCCTAACATGCATATCCTAGAGGGTCATATCATATCACATCATAATCACCATATATACACCTCATGCCATAAGGAACACATAAACATACCTCAACTCCAAGTCGCGCTACACACAAGACAAGTTAATCACAATCATATGATACACGACATAGCATAATACATAACATCCAAGGCATATAAGTCGCACAACACACATGGGCCTTAGCTACATCCTTACCTAAAATGACGCCGGGCTTGGAGCACGCTCCTACGCCTCCTTAGGGTTTTGGCTTGATTCACCTATAAGAGGAAAAAACTAAGGATTAGTTTCCCTCCTATCAAAAATACCATTATTTCTTATTTTAGTCTAAGATTAGGGTTACTATTATTAAAGGCAGCTTTATAAGTGAAAACTAGGGTTTTTATCCTCAAGTTAGCCTATTAGATATTACTAGTCAAAATATATTTATGTTACTATTTATAACTATACTTATATTATTAAATCTAATAGCTTTATTTCTTCTAATAATAGTACTACTACTTCTTATAATAAAATAGCGATAATAATAATAATAGTAATACTAACGCTCCTAGAAATAGAAGCCCTATTATTTTTAAGGCCAAGGCTAATAATGGCTTCAGGGATAAAATAATAATATAATATTAGAAATACTAACAAAGTACTAATATTACTAAAGATAATAATGATAATAGTTATATTCGGAATAATAATAATAATAATAATATAAGGGTTCGAATGTTTTTGTCACAATAATAATAACAAAATAATAACAATAATAGTAGTAGTAACCAATAATAATACCATAGTAATAATGTTAGTAACAAAGACATTAGGAATAATATTAGCAATATTTGAATAATAATAATAATAATAATAATAATAATAATAATAATAATAATAATAATAATAATAATAATAATACTAAGGTTGGGTATTCTTCTTCTATAGTAACAAAATGGTAACATGCCAATTTCGGTTTCAATAACATTAATAATAATAAAAATAATAGTAATAATAATAACAACAACAACAACAATAATAATAGTAATAATAATAATAATAAATGATAATAATAATGTTAAGCATAATAGTAATAATAACAATAATAATAATATAGTAACTTAAATGATAATAATAATATAAGGGTCCAAATATTTATATTAATAATAAAAGGTGATAATGGATAAAGTTAGTATTAACAATATTAGCAAGAAAATAATGATAATGATAATGGTAATAATAATAATAATAATAATGATGATGATGATGATAACAACAACAACAACAACAACAAGGATAATCATAAAAATACTAAAATTGTATATCTCCATTAATAGTAGCACTAGTTAGAAATATTTCCAAAGTTAGGTTAAGTAATAATAATAATAATAATAATAATAATAATAATAATAATAATAATAATAATAATGGCTTTAATAATAATGATGATAATAATAATGTTAAACATAATACTAATAGTAATGGTAATAAAAATGGTAATAGTAATATAAGGGTTCAAATATTTACCATAATAATAAAGATAATAATAATAGGCCAAAGCTAGCATTAGTAATAATAGTAGGAATAATAGTGAGGGTAATAATAATAATAATAATAATAATAATAATAATAATAATAATAATAATAATAATAATAATAATAATAATAATAATAATAATAATAATAATAATAATAATAATAATAGTAACAACGAGGGAAAATCCTAATCATATTAACACTAAGGTTGTAGACCATCAATAATAATAATAATACTGGTTAGGAAAATCATAAAGTAAGGTTAAGTAGCAATAATAATAATGATGATGATGATGATGATGATGATGATGATGGTAGTAGTAGTAGTAGTAGTAGTAGTAACAATAATATTATTATTAATAATAAAGATACCATATTAATACTAAAGTTGTAGCCTTTTAAATGATAATATCATAGTTATAATATATCTGAAGTTAGGTTAGATTGTAAGAGTAGTAACATAATAATAATAATAATAACAACAACAACAACAAAAACACAACATTAATAATAATAATAATAATAATAATAAGGGTAATACTATTAATATTACTAAAAATTATTAACACTTATATATAAAAGGTTTAAGGGTTGGGGAAATTAGAACACCACCTAGGGTTGGTGGCGGCGGCGGTGGAGGAGGAAGAGAGGTGGAAAGATGGTTTTATAGGCTAGAGGAGAGGGAATGAGGGGGTGTTTGAGGTGGTGGAAGGTGTATCAGGTGGAGAGGGGTGGAATGGAGGTGGCAGTGCTGCCAGAAGTGGTGGCGCACAGCGGCCGGAGCGGTGGCCGAATGGTGGTGGAAGGGGGAGAAGGGAGAAGGAGAGGGAGGTAGGGAAAAAGGGAGGTATGGGGAGGTAGGGTGAAGTCCCCTGGTTGTTTTGGAGGGTAGGGGAGGTGCTGGTTACGCCAGAATTGGCGGCGGACGGCGGCGAGAGGTTGAAGTAGGCTGATTGGGATGGCGGTTTTGCATGGCCGAGGTGGATCGTGCAAGGAAAATTGAGGGACGAGGAAGGTCTAGTTAGGTATAAGGTGGTGCAAGGGTTGGTTCTAGGGGTGGTTTGGCCGGCGGAGATAGGTGGCAGCGGTGGAGTGCTCGTCTGATGGGGTGGCAGCGAGAAGGGGCGGATTTTTGGGTTTCAAAATCAAAACCCAATTAAGGATGCCTATGGGGTATTTATAGGCCAATTGGGGTGGGCAATGACAAGGGGAAGAAGACAAGAGGGTGCAGGTGACAGGCATGCCGCCAATGGTGGCGGTCGAGGCGGTGCTGCCATGGCAGGGGCGGCAAAGTCGAGGGAAGAGGGAAAGGGAAAGGGGCAGGGTGCTCGGGCGAAGGGAAAAGGGTCAGTTGGGGCTGAATTTGTGAAATAAAGCAACGGGAGAGGTAGGGGAGGATGGCCGAATGGTGTAGGTGGCTGCCGGCAGGTGTAGGGTTGCAAGGTCGGGCGTAGGTGGCGTGGGAAGAAGAAGAAGAGGGAAAGGGGGTGGACCAGATGGTCCTGGGGAAAGAAAGAAAAGAAAAGAAAAGGAGTGGTTCGGCCGGGTAGAACGAGCGACGGGTGAAGGAAGGGGTGGTCGTGCGGGCCTGGGCCGGACAAGGGGGAAAGGAAGTTGGGTCGCAAGGGTGGGCTGACCTAGGTCGGGGGAAAAGAAGGAAAAAAGAAAAGGGAAGGAGAGGAAGAAAAGAAAAAAGGGAAAAAGATGGAGAAAAAGAAAAGAAAAGAAAAGAAAAAAAGGAAAAATAGGTGGGTTGGGTATTTTTGTATTTTTGGGTTATTTAAAATAATAATTAATTCCTTCTTAGAATAATTTTAGGCTATTTTTGAATAATAAATTCTTTTAAATCACATTTTAATTAGCAACACTCCCTAATTTTTTTCCTAATTAAATTATTTATCATTTTCCTCTTGATTGTCCCTAAATAACTCCCCTGTATTTTAATAAAATAATTTATTTAATTAATTTCCCTAGTAAATCCTCACTTAGCCATAATTTTCCAAAATTATAATTTTGGGGTATTTCACTCACCCTCAATTATTTTTATTTTCACCATCATTTCAAATTAGGGTTTTCTTCCCATATCCTAGTCAGGTCTCCCGTGCACCCTCATATTAACCCACGTACTATTTTTCACCCAAATCCTCCAATTACCCAAACAACTCTTCCTTTACCTTACTTACACTCCAAGACATATTTTCACACATAAATTTCATCCTCATACAAACTCCATCCATCCCATGCAAACCCTTGAAGTTTCCATGCAAAACCTTATAATTCCCATGTAAACCCTATAATCTCCCATGCAAAGTTTACCTACTCTTTTATTTTATTCATATTCCTCTCTTATTTTCTCTTTCATGGATCATGGGATATTTAGGTCAATCACATATCCCTTAGTCAATTTACTCCCCCTTGGTCAACTTATTTTCCCTTGGTCAACTTACTTCCTCATTTTTCCTTTTTTTCATCCTATGACCCCATATCAATACATTAAATATTCTAGCATGCATGTCCTAAAGGGTCCACATCACAACATATACATGTTATACACATGCCAAAAGAAAACTGTAATACCCACAAAATTTGCCTAACCTAATCTCGCATCATTAGCCCTAATTTGACTCTAATATCAACAAATCTTATTATTAACCTGAACCAAATTTCTTAATCCCAAAACTTTAACCAAAACTAAAAACCGAAACCTTGATTCATTTAAACCGAAATTCATAAATCGAAAACCGAAACAGCTAAAATTTCCGCTAATCTAAATTATTTAGCTAATCCTAATTCCCTAACCTTCCCTCTTTTTCCTTTCTTTTCTTCCCTTCTCTTCCTTTTTCTTTTCTCTCCTTCTATGTGCCGAAAGTTTGTGGCATGAGAAGCTTTGCTTCTCCTGCACATGCATCACCATCCACTTTCCTCCCTCATGCCCATCACCATCACCATCACCTGCCAGCCCTGCCATCCCCCTTCTTCTTCTTCTTCCTTCTTCTCCCTGCGCATGCCCTATTTTTTTTTCCACAGCCAACACCTGCCAGCCTGCCATGCTTCTTCTTCCTTCTTCTTTCTTCTTCTCCTTGCCTTCTCCTCCCTTGCACGTTTTTCCCTTCATCATCATCTCCCTCGTGCCTCTACCTGACTCCTATCCCTCTCAGCCATCATCATCCTCCATCCTTTTCGTTCTCCTTTCTTCTTCTCGGCAGATTTTCCTTCATCATTGTCATTGTCACTTCTCTGCATCTTTTCTCCTCCTTATCACGCCACCTACTAATATAAATACCCCTCAACCCTGCATTTTATTAGCATCCATCAGCTCCCCGAACTTCTCCTCTTCTTCCTTCACCTTTCTCCTTCTTCTTCCTCCTTCTACCCTATTTTTAGCGTTTGCACCACCAAATCCACCACTGAGCACCACCCAAGCCACCATTAGCCACCCTTTGACCGGTGGACGGACCGCTAAGGTCGCCCCAACCTTCCCCCTTGCAGTCGGTGGCCATTCCTGCCACCATGGATGCACGGGGACGGGGACGGGAAGAAACGGGGAAACGCCAAATTTCAAAAAATCAGGAAACGGGGACGGCAGGAAACGGAAAAAAATAATAATAATAAAATATTTATATATATATATATATATATATATGTTTTTAAATTAGAAATGAGTGTTTGATAGTTTACATAAATTAAAAAATTTAGCCATTTCATTCACTAATATTAAAAAACTAATATGAACAAATATATGGATACTTTATTATTATAATTATTTTATTTGGATATGTTAATATTTAAGATTAGTTTTACTTGACAACAATTGACTTAATATAGTACAAAACCACAATTTTTTTTGTTTATAGCAATATTGTTGCTATTTTAAATAATAATAAATTTATTAATATTATTTCTAAATGCAGCATTATAATCTTTTATGTCAATTAAATTACCAAATGCACAAAAATGGATGAAAATATTATGGAAACTCTAAAAGTTGAATAATGAATATTCCAAAGTTAGGAAAGTTATAAAAAAAAAAAACTTCAAGAAAATCTAGTTCTTTGCATTTTTGGTAAATTCTAGAGTGTGATAAAAAGTATAAAAGATTTTACGAGCATCCAAAACAGTATGAAATGAGATAATTACATAACCAAACCAAACCAAGTTTAGTCATAAATTGAAATTCAAAGTTTACATAACCAAACCAAGCTAGTCTTAAATAGAAATTTAAATTTTACATAACTAAACCAAAATAGTTATACAAGGATATTCAAAGTTTACATTACCAAAACATATCTCAATTTCATACTAAGTTACTAATAACCACACACTCAAAATAGCTAGATAAAATATTCAGCAATTTTACTCTCCTTCATGAGTGGCATCAACTACTTCTACTTCATCCTCATCGACATTTGTTTCTTCAAAGATCACCGCCTCCAACTCGGGTTCATCAAGAGAAAAGGACGCGATATCAAGCAATGTAATGTCTTCATAAGAACTACAATCATCACCATAGATGTCCCACATCATTGATTTTTGTTTTTTGTATTGTGGAAGTTTTCTTGATAGAAGACGGTGATTGTTATGAACAAACACCAAATCCTCGGCACGTGTAGGAAGCAATCTATTCCTCTTCATAGAATGAATGAAACCATATGTACTCCAATTACGTTCACTACATGAAGAAGAAGATACTTGACCGAGCAATTTAAGAGCAATATTTGGAAGTAATGGTGCACTTGAGCCATGAACTGCCCACCAAGCTTTTGGATCAAGAACATCTCTATCATAAAGAGAATCAAATTCTCCAAATGAACCATACTTAAGAGAAAAATTAGCAAACTCCAAATTAACCTTTGAACGATCTTCTTGGCTAGGAAAAAGTCTTCTAAAATATTTGTTTCTTTCGATACAAATCTCCTCATCTCTAGAAGGAGCAACTCTAGTTGATTTAGTATCTAACCAAGCATCACCATAATACCTTCATTGAAATGAGAAAATAAACAAAATAATATAAACTAAATATTAATTGCCAAATTGAAGAAACAAAGGAATATTTAAAAAAGATTATTGAATTAGAGAGTTAAGGTTACCTTGGATTCAATGAATATGCCAAGCAATGAAGAGGTGTATTACTTTTCGTCCAACGAGCTGTGAGTATGACATATATTACTTGAAAAAAAGAAGATATTTCTCCAAGTTCCTTGCCTTCATGTTTATAAATGGTATTTCTCACTTCATCAATCATTGTATCCCACATTTCATAAACAAGGTAAAGGGTTGGTTTATCAACATCACACTCTCTAATCATATGGTACATAGGTCGTGTGAACTCAAGAATATAATCAACTTGATCCCACCATAAATCATCAAGGAGTTTTTCTTTCACAAACCTTGCTTTTCCAACATTATCATCTTTATAACACAACCAATCTTCACTGATCACCATTGCTTGAAGACTAGATCTTATAAGCTTCATTCTCTTTAAGGTAACAACAACTTGAGCAAAACGAGTATCAGCAACTGCAAGCAACTTTAATGCAGAAAATCTATTGAAGATAGATAATGTCATGGAATGCATCATTATAAAATTCTTGATTTGTATAGCATCTCCATAAATTTCAGTTATCCAATGGCACTCCTCATATGTATCAATATTGTTCTCTACATTTTTTGCAGCACAAATATTTTTCAATGCAAGGTTAAGAGTATGAACAACACAAGGAGTCCAATAGATATTAGGATAAATCTGTTCAATGATCTCACCAGCCGCTTTACAATTTGATGCATTATCGGTAATGACTTGTACAACATTCTGATAACCCACATCCTCAATGACTTATTTTATCAACTTAGAAATAAATTGTTTATCTTTGATCTCACCTAAAGCATCAACGGCCTTTAAAAACATAGGACCCGTATCACAAATCGCAATAAAATTTATCAATGGCCTTCTTTGTGGATCACTCCAACCATCAGACACAATAGTAACACCTTTTTCCCTCCATGTCTTCTTGATTGGTTGTACTAACCTCTCTATGTTTGCCTTCTCTTCTTGAAGCAAACTTGTTCTCAAACGATTATAACCCGGTGCAACATAACCAGGTAAATGATGGTTACCAGCAAAAGTAAAAGCTTCCATAAAAAAAGGATTCCGTGCCAAATTAAATGGAACACCACCAGTGTAAAACATTCTAGCAATCAATGCATCTAATTCATTACGTGATTGACTATTGAATGCATTCTTAATGGGATTGTTCTCAATTACCTTTCTCTTCCTAAAAAAAGACATATCCATTGTCGAATTAGAACCACTTGAACGAGGTAAAGGCACATTCTTTGGAAGTATATCATCGGCTCTTATCACAACCTCTTTTTCTAACTTTTCCATTTCAATCTTATCCTCCATCCTCACTTTCTTACAAGTTACAATACCTTTCCCAGGAATATTCAATAAATGATCCCTTACTCTAGTGTAACTTCCTTGCTTTGTTTGATTACAAAAGTTACAAGTCCATAAAATAGTCCCCCCTCCGCTAGTTTTTTCCCCTCTAGTAACATATTTCCAAAGAGGATTATCACTTTCATCCTTAGAAGATACACTAACACCAACACTGCCACTACCACTGGCACTAGCACTAGAAGCCATGAGACGGTCGTCGTAGCAAAACAACACCACAATTCCAATAATCAATACCACAATTCCAATAATCAATACCACAGTCCGGATCACAACACCGGATCACAACACAATTCTAATAACCAAAACAATACCACAGCATCAAATCACAACACAATTCCAATAATCAATACCAATTGTCCCAATATTCAAACCAAAGCAGCAACGAATAATCGGAATCAACACAGAAACACAACACCGAATCTTATCAACACAACAACAACGAAAAGCAACAACACGTTAGCGATATAGCACTGGATCACAGCAACACACCAACTCCGCAATACACCAACACGGCAGATATCAACAACGAATTAGTCGTAGCGCAGACCACCGAATTATCAATAACCATAGTCCGAACAAGCAATACCTGAATATAATTAATGGATTATTAGCTTAAATTGCGAACAGAATATCTAACCACAATTAATTAAAGCAATACAATAACAATAATTATCTATTTATAAATCAAACAAAGGAGGATTTATCTAACCACAATTAATTATATCATTCGATTATTGGCTGTGGTTTGAGATTCACGAGTCACGACCGCACAGCAGGGTGAAGCACCGGCAGCCGACAGGGAGGAGCGACCGGCGACAACTGCTGAATTGGCGGTGGTTGGTGGTGGTTGCTCGGGTCGAATGACGATGAGCGACGCTGGATGAGCGGAGATATTTATTGCTTCCAACAACGAGCGGCGACAGCTTGAGCTCGAGAACAACGGCAACAATGGCGAAGGAGATTTTTCTTCATCGTCGTCGTCGTCGTGCAGAGGAGAGCTGGAGACTGGGAGAGGAGGGTTTCTGAATTTCGAATCAAATGGGGGGAAGTAGGCAGCCAGGAAGGAACACGGGAGGTCGTGTTTGGCCTAGTACCCTAATTCAAAACGACGTCGTTTTGACGTCTTTTTTTTTGGCCGTTTTCCGCACGTTTCAGCGTTTCAGAGCCGTTTCCTGTCCCGGGGACGTTTCGGGGACGCGAAACGGCTCCAATCAGCCGTCCCTGTGCATTAGAGGCTGCCACTGCCGCTTCTTTTTCCTTCCCTTTCCCCATGATCATTGTAGAGTTTCAAAGTGCACGGTCGTACAAACACTCAGATACCCTGCTGCATAGCCGTGCAACCCTTGCACCGTCTAACCGTGCAACATTTTTACTCTCAACTTGATTCTTCACGGCCATGCAACTTTTTCACCACCTAGTCGTGCATCTTTTCTTCCTTCAAATGGTTGTGCACTGTTGCTGCACGACCGTGAAACTTCTACACCGCCTGGCCGTGCATTTTCTTTTCTCTCAACCTTTTGTGCTCTAATTCTGCATGGTCATGCAACTTTTGCACCGCCTACTAATGCAACTTCTTTCTTGGCCGTGCAACCCTATTTTCACCCCAAATCTTCTCCAAACACCGCTAAAATTTAACCATAGCTCCACCACACATATTTCTACACTTCCATACAATACAAATTTCCATTTGACTCTGGTAAATTCCATTTTAACCCTTCTCTACCATAATCTCCCTCTTGATTTTTAACCTCCGATCCTAATAATATTTTATCTTGTTTCATAGGTAATTTTTTCGATGATCTCGAAGGAGGTATAGGATTTACATGGTTAGAGCCCAGTGTCCTTGTCGGTAAAGATACATGTCATAGTTAGCATTTTATGTACCCCATGTAATTTCCTTGTATTGTTAATGTATAATTTTGTGTTAAATTTGTGGTATTGAATAATTTAATTATGGAAATGCTATGAGATGATGTTCTTGGGAGTAATGAAATTATGTAAGTACATGTTTGGGTATAATATTGGTTACACGATATATATGGGAGACTAAAGATATGTACTTCGGATAATAAGTGGAAATGTATATGCTTTGGGTTTATAAAGCTTTGAAAGAATACGATTGTCTTGATTACCCTATGGGTATTATTGTCTTTTGAAGATAATTATGTGGTCATACTTATATGTTGAAATTGTATGTCTTAAGTTTGGCATGATAATACACAATCAACTCTGAATAAGATATTAATCATGTAAAGTGAAAGATCACTTGAGTCGGGTTGAGGTGTTTATATGGCTCTGTTCCACCGGATAATAATAGTGGCTCAGGTGTGTTGTCCCTGATAGGTGCTCTAGTTCATTCCACCGGATTAAGAATAGTGGGACCCTATACTCAATGTGAATGAAAATACAATTAAGAGTTAAAGTATAGATCGAAATATACTAATCATTTAAAGTGAAAGACTACGTGAATCAAGACCGAGGTATTGAGTCCGCTCCACCAGATAATAATAGTGGCTCGGGTGTCTTATCCTCTAGAGGTGCTTCAGACCGTTCCACCGATTTAATAAATAGTGGCTCAGGATTATTTTTACTCTAAGAGGTGTTGGTTCCGTTCCACTGAATAATAATAGTGGATTGGGTGTCTTATCCCCGAGAGGTGTTTCAGATTGTTCCACCGATATAAGAATAGTGGGGTCGCTGAACTCAACGTAAATAAAAGATTAAAATATGATATATCTAATAAAATACCTGAACTCAATATTTATCTGGCTTTCTTCTATTTGTGCATGCATGATTTACTTATAAGAATTCTTGTATTATGTGTAATCCTGCTTGACTGTACCGTTACCTTACTCAGTACGTAGCGTACTGATCATCCATTTCATGAGTGCTGCTCAATCCAATGAGTAGATGACCCAAATGTTTATGTGTAAGTTGATGAGGACCATGTCGATGACTTCACAGCTTTTGATGCTATATATATGGAGGAGTGATTCATTTATATCAGGGTTGGGCGTAGAGTCATGTTATCCGGTTGATAGTTTTATCCGGATACCTTTTTGGACTCTTAGTTCCATGGGATCCCTTTTTTGTTATATTTTGATATTGCAATTGGAGTTAATCTCCAAACAATTATTTGATGTATAAAAGTTGTCTCGTCTCTTTCTAATCATGTTTTTATTTTTCTAATATTTTTGCCTTGTGATTGACGTAAGGATGGTGGGATAAACCAGACTTATGTCATTTACAGCGGTAAGCCGGTAACACCCAAATATTTGATTATACGCTTCCGCTTAAAATGAAATTTTTCAGTAGTAAATTTGGGAGTGTTACAAAAACACATGAGTATACCTCAACTCCAAGCTGCGCTACACATAAAATAGTTATAATGATAATCATAAGATACATAACAGATCATGGTACATGGCATACAAGGCACATAACACACATAGGGCCCTAGCTACGTCCTTACCTAACACGTTACCGGTCTTGGAGCACGCTCCTACGCCTCCTTAGGATTTTGACTAGGTTCACCTAGGGTTGGTAGCGATCGGCAGTAGCGGGGAAAGAGGGAAGAAGGTGGAAAGTTGGGTGTTTAGGGTAGGAGAGGGGGAATGATAGGGGGATTTGAGGTGGTGGAGGATGCCTAGGTGGAGAGGATTGGAGTGGTGGTGGTGGCACAACCAAAGGTGGCGGCACAGGCGGCGACGATGTAGTGGTCGAGAGTGGTGGAGAGGGAGGAAGGGAGGAGGAAAGGGAGGTAGGGGAGGTTCTGCTAGTGATTTTGGAGGGTGGATGGAGTGGTGGTTGCGGAGTGGCGGCGGATGGTGGTGCAAAGGGCGGCAGTGGCTGAGTTAAGGTTGGTCGAATGGCCAACTTTGCACAGCCAAGGTGGCTTGTGCAGGGAGGATTGAGGGTGGTGAGGGGTATGGCTTGGTGAAGGGCGGTGCAAGGAGTAATTTGGGCGGTGCTGGATAGTGGCGGCTGAATAAGCGGCGATGATAAGAGGTGAGGATTTCTGGGTTGAGAGAAAAAAGAGTTGAATGGGGTTGGTTGAGGGGTATTTATAGTCAAGGATGAGGGGGATAACATAGGGGGGAGGCAGAAGGTGGGTGGCATGCGTGCAGGTTGCCAGGCGGTGGCCTATGGTAGGAGTAGGCCTACCATTTTTGTAGGTCTGGAAAATCGGGAAGGGAAAAAAGGAAGGGGGAGAGGGGCATGCGTGAGGAGAGAGAGAGGCCACGATTGGGTGGAGGAGAGAGAGGGAGTGATAAGGAAGAGGATAGGGGTGGCAGGCCGATGTGCGGCGACGTAAAGGTTGCATGTCTGCGTTGGAAAGTGGAAGGGTTGGGCATCAGGGAGAGAGAGGGGTTGGGGGAGAAGGAGAAGGAAAGAAGAAAGGGCGGGCGAACTGGTCGGTCCAAGGGAAAAGAAAGAAAGAAAAGGAGGGGGTAGGACCGGGTTGCAAGGGAGAAGAAAGGGAGAGGGCCTTGGGTCATGCGGGAGGAAGGGAGAGGGGAGAGGGTTTGGGCTACATGGATGGGCTGGCCCAGGTCGGGGAAGGAAAAGAGGGAAGAAAGAAAAAGAGAAAGGAGAGGAAGGAAAGGGGGAAAAAGAGAGGGAAGAAAAAGAAAAAGGGAAAAAGAAAAAAAATGTGGGTTAGGTATTTAAAATATTTTGGTATTTTAGGATATTTAAAAATAATAATATTTTAATAAAATAATAATTAAATCCCCTTTTTAGTTTAATTTAGGATTTTTGAAAGATTTTTCCTAAATTCCATATTAATTAGCAAAATGCCCCAATTCTTTTCCAACTAAATTATTTATTAATTTCCTCTTGATTTTGCCTTAATTATTCCCTCTTATTTTAATAAAATAATTTATTTAATTAATTTTTCTAATAAATCCTTAATTTGCCATAATTCAAAAAAATTAGGGTTTTGGGTTATTTCAAATAGACTAGCTTTTTTTAAACTTCACACATTGAATAACTTTACCTTTTTTTAACGTTTGTCCTTCTTTTGTGCTTTATATTTTGGTTGATGATTGTAAGGGACTAAGTCTCCCTATACTTTTAAATGCTATGTGTTAATGTTTATATAAATATTTTTATTATAAAATGGTTTTTTAGTATGCATTTAACAAGGAGATATATATCTTTTTGGATAATAGTGAGGAGCACAGGAGAGTGGCACAAATTGCTAGAGAGGTAGAAGCTAGGGTACATGGCATGTGTATGTGTTTGGGTTTCTATTATTTTGAGTGATGAGATAAGGAATGTCAAGAAGACATTTGATGTTTCTTCATATAAATTGCTAGTTATATGGAAGAATGTGCATGTGTGTGGAGATGGTGAATGTATTTCTATGTTTTGATAGTGCTTGTAACATCTTAAAATTTACCACTAAAAATTTTCATTTTAGTGGAAACATAATATCAAAATAGTCGGGTGTTAATGCCTTAATCAATGTAAGTTTGGTTTACCATACCATCCTTATATTAATTATAATGTAAAATAATTAGAACATAAAATATGATAAATATAAAATAAGAGAACCTTTGAAAACTTAAATATGAATTTGAAGATTAATTTCGAGTACAATGTCCAAATATACATAAAAGGGATCCCGTGAAGTTAAGAGTCAAAAAGGTATCCGGGCCAAAAATAACAATCAGGTAACATGACTCTACATCCAACCCTGATATAAGAGAATCACTCCTCCACAATTAGGGCATCATAAATATTAAAGTCATTCAATGGGTTATCATCGACCTATACAAAAGTATACAGATCTTATGCTCATGGTAATAAGCAGCATCCATGAAAAAGATGATCAATACACTACGTACTGAATAAGGTAACAATACGGCCGAAGTAAGGCTACACGGGAAACATGATTTCACATCAAATAATAATAATAAATGTGTGTTACATAAAACATTGCAAGGTAAATACTTATTCTTGGTATCATTATTAAATATAAACATGAATTATGCTTTTATTTATGTTGAGTTTAGGGACCCCACTATTCTTAATCTTGTGGAACAAACTAAAACACCTCTCAATTTAAGCATAACTCTTCCTAAATGACTCATGTGACCACCAAATTTAATGCAAATTCCCAAAATTCCATTACTAACAACATATTCAAAATTTAAGGTCTAACTACGATATTTCACACATGTGATAGTAAACCCAGCCTTTAGGGTTATTGTTCCTACTTTAGTCATTTTTTTCATGTATTGGCCTTAAATCATTCATAATCACTCCAAATATTACACATAAGGTATTTAGTATATTTATAACCATTTGACATATTAGAATACCAAAGATCTAATTTTTAACCCATATTGACAACAACACACTTAAATTAGGCAAAACATTCATTTTCACACAAAGAACTGATGGGACCCAATATGGAGGGTTCCCAAATTCTATTATATCATCATGATACTACTTAATACATTATTCAACATCATTCCATAACTAGGAAACCATATGAAAATACCATAGGTCACATACTCACACTTAGGGTTACAAAGCAAGATTTATCGCAACAACATTTAAGGTCATGCCTTTCATATATTCTCACTTATATAGATTTGATGCCACATCATCATACCATGACAATATCAACATAACATTATCACCATAATAATATAGAATATAAGATATCATATGAGACACACATATTACGCACAAAAATCCTAGTTACAACATATATCCTTACCAAAACGTCTTCGATCTCTACACACATGTTCTAAGGTACCTCCTCTGAGACCACAAGAATAACACCTAAAAATTATAAAAATACAACATTATAACTCATAGAATAACCAAGGAAAATGGAAAAAGGAATAAAAACTTAGCCAAACCAAGTGAATAGCCTACAATTGAAGGTTACCCCAACAATGAGGGAGCAACAACACTTGTTGTCATTGATATGGAAGGAGAAATGACAAGGAAGGATTCATCTTGAAGGGAGGGAGCAGCGGTGGAGGATGTAGAAAAGGGGTGAGGGATCGGCGAGTATGGTCAAAGCCCAAAGGGAGGAATAGTGTTGGTTATCGAAGGTTGGGGAAGGGAACAGTGGTAAAGGTCAGTGGTGGGGTGAGATGTAATGTTAAGGGGTAGTTTTTGGGTGGTATGGAGCTTTGGGTGATAGAATGGAAAGGAGAAAGGAAGAAAGGCTTTGGTGCTTGATGATGAGGGAAAATGGCCACAAAAGAAGGAAAAAGGAGGGGTATGGCTTGTGGTTTGTGAAAGGAGACGAGGAGGAGGCATGAGGATATATTTATAGAAGAGGGTGAGGCATATGAGGTTTCAACCAACCGAGAGGTTGAAGATTAGGGGTTGGTGTAGGTTGGTTTTACTGCGATAAGGTCAGGGAGAAAGGGATTGGTTAGTGGCGCATGGTTATAGGGAGTCGGTGGTTGGTGTGGTGCAGGTGTAAGGGTAGTGGTGCATGGCTAGGAAGGGTAAAGAGAAAGAGAGAGGGGTCATGCAATAGGAAATTTGCATGGTTGGGTAGGGTAAAGAAAAAAGGGTTGATTCGGAGGGAGAAAAGAAAAGAAAAATGAAAGAGAGAGAGAGAGAGAGAGAGATTTTAGGGTTAGGTTTAAAGTTAAGTTTAGATTTAGATTAGGGGATTAGGATTAGGCCAAAATTAGTTTAGCAAATATTTGGGGTTAGGGTTAGGTTAAAATATGAATTATTTGAATTAGGGTTTGGATTATATTTTGGATCAAGGATTTTGGGTAAGATGGAATTATTTATTATTTTGATATTATGATTAGGTTAAAATATAAAATAATATGGATTATTGCTAGATAAAAATTTGGGAGTATTATAATATAATCAAAGTAAGGTTACACAGGAAATATAAGTTCACATCAAAGAAAAAGCATACATGCATGTTACATAAAACGTTGCAAGGTAAATACTAATTCATGATATTATTATTAAACATAAACATAAACCATTCTTTTATTTACTTTGAGTTTAAGGATCTATCTATTCTTAATTTGATAAAACAGACTGAACTACCTCTAAAAAAACACACACTTGGATCATTATAATAATTTGATGAAATGGTCCCAAAATGTAGTAGGACAACACATTCTTGACCACTATTATTAAACCAATGAAATAGTTTAAAGTGCCTCTCAGGGTAAAACACACCTAAGCCACTATTCTCGTTCAGTGGAATTGACACAAAATATCAGTCCTAACTCACATAATCTTTCACTTTTAGAGATTAATATCTATTAGGTAGTTACTTATCTCATATTTATATTCTAATTCACATTGATTTTAGGAACCCCACTATTTTTAATACGGTGGAACAGACTAGTGTACCTCTTAGGAAATAACACACTTGAGCCACTATTATCGTCTGGTGAAAAGGATACACAAAACACCTCGGTCCGAATCATGTGGTATTTAAATTAAAAAAAATTAATATCTTAATTATAATTGGTTTGATATGAACAATACATAATTAAAATAGTAAAGCACAACCATATAGTTATCAAGGTTGTCCTTAAGAAATAGGTGCATAATTTCTTTAAGAAACCCTATTTTCACTTTCTAAACATAACCCCTTCCCTACTATTCATTTATCCACCAATTTTACCCCATATTACTAAATTATTATTACTATTATTATCAACATATCCAAAAATTAAGGTATAAATATAACATCTTATACATGCGATAACAAATATATCTCAAGAGTTATTATTTACAATTATTACGAAACCTTAACTTTACAAGTTATGTATACCTTTTTCCATAAGATTTATATAATCACCAAATTCAATATACATTCCTAAAATTCAAATATTAACAACATATACCAAAATCATAGTCTATCTCCAATGTTATGCACATGCAATAATAGCACCGCCTCTATGGTTACTATTCCCATTTTAAGCAATTTTCTCATTTTATTTGTACTAAGTCATTCATATTTACTCCAAAATTTTCACATAATATTCTTATCATATTTTAAACTAGTTAACACATTTTATATATTTAACCCATATTGACCAAAATATCCTTAAAGATAGCCAAACACACTTATTTCACCGAAACCTTATATGTTTGATATCATTATTTTCAAATCCTAAATTTATTACATCACCATATATATTAAATATACTCATTTTCCAATTACCATAATTTATTAAACCCACATTACAATACTATATATACTAAGTCACCTAGGGCTTACAATCTAAGAGTTATTGCAAAAATATTGTATAAGCACATGCTTCCTTATTTCTACCCACTTTCCATCATATAGTACCACATTAACACATCATAATGTTAATAACATAATCATAAAAATATGCTAATACACAAAATCCTACATAACATTTAGCCCAAAAATCCTAACTACGACTTATATCCTCACCGAAAAGGACATTAGTTTCTAAGCATGTATAAGTCTAGCACGCCTCTTCCAAGACCTTCAAAAAATCACATAAGAAACAAGGAATACACAATTAGAACTTAAGAATAAAAATAAGGAAAAACTAAGGCAGAAGATGGTGGAAATGGATAAAAATTGTAGCAAATTGAGGCGTGCATGTCTTGAATTGGTTGCAATAGAATTTGGTGCGACTATGAGGGTGCAACATCAACTCTTGATGTAGATAGGGGGAACAACTTCAATTGTTGATGCAACTAGGGAGTATGTCATGAGGTGGTGATGTTGTGGTGGTGGAGTGGTGTGGAAGTGTGTTGTTGCTTGGGTGTGCAACATTGAAGTGTGACTCTACTAGGAGGGTGTTAGTGTGGGATTTTACATTGCTAATAGTGAGTAACGTGAGATGTTGAGGGAGTTGATGTTGTTAAGGGAGAGTTGCATGAGATTTTATAAGTTACACAAAACTCCGTGAAATAAAAATGGGGGACAAACATAGAGGGCGAAGGAACAACATAAGGTAAAGGCAAGGATCTGAGGCTCGGTTAGGAGTCAAGTTTTTGAATGGAGCACATTAATGACAAATGTGGGAGTTGATGTGTGATAATGAGGGTAGGGTAGATAGGTTGTAGGGGGTGGAAACTAAGCATGAGGGATTTGGTCGGGAAGATAGGGTTTCACACGGGAAGAAGGGGGGGAGGAGTCAGTAAGGAGAAAAAGAAAAGGGAAAAAATGGAGAAAGGAAAAATAAGTTTGGGGTTAAGATTGGAGTTTTGTTAAAATAACTTAGATTAGGATATTAGGATAAAATTAATTATCAACCATCCGATGTTAGGTTTAGGTAAAATATCTTAATAATATGGAATAAAAATTAGGATTAGATTAAGATTTAGGATTAAGGAATTAGGATAGAGTAGAATTATCAATTTTTTGATATTAAAATTAGGTTAAGATTTTAACTATTTGAGATTAAGATTAAATAAAATTTGAGATGTTACAATACTTATAAACTTTAGGGTTATCTCATATAAAATAGATTATCAATGGCCTCGTAGAACATAATATAGTTGTTGGGGTGTTTTTGAATAAAATTTTGGTGACAAGGGCATCTAGTACAATATATAGCTCTAGGACGGGATATTTTGGTAATTTCACACGAACCATTCATGTGTTCCTATAAGATTTATTGGAGGATATAGGCATTGAGGTGGTATCAGTATTTATTCGTTAGAAAAACCGAAGGAAGAGTCGACTAAACGTATAGGGATTTAAAATTTTCTCCTTAGAAACCTATCGCGGCACCTAGCTTGGGTTGGGTTGGGTCCACCTAGATACCCATTTCCCACCCTCCAACTCTGCTTGAATTCTAGACATAATTATTATTATTTTTAAATTATGATTATTATTGTTAGAATTAGAATATAGTGAGCAATATACGATGGAGTCGAGCTGTTGCTGTTGGTCGGTCGTCTTATTCTTCACGACGGCATTCAATCCCACCATTTGAGTCCCTTTCCAGCGGTCCTCATCTTTTCAAAAAAATGAGGTGGTATGGTAATTTGGTCGAGTAGTTGACGGTTGTCGGTTGTCATTATTATATATATGTCCCCTGCTAAAAAGGTCGGAGGTAGGAGCCCTAAGTTGGACTCTCACAAGGCCGGCCCCGTTTTTAGTTATTATTTCCAAATATCAGCCGAGCATAAGTGCATAAAATTACTGAAACTCATAAAATATTAGACTTGGAAAATACCGAAAGCAGTCTTTCAAGTGTTGTGATTAGAATATTAATTATAGAAATAGTTAATAGTTAACGATACTAACGTGTGAATATTTATTAGTAAATATATATAAGGCGTGTATTTATCAATTACCATGCAAAAATGCCCGAGCTTTTATGATGATTCGTATATAAAAAAAATGTTAATAAAAGGCTTGAGCTTCAACGTCAACAATTTATATCAAGGAGGGAGAGAGAGGTGGGGAGGAGTAGGATGAGACATTCCTCTTTCGTGGCTGTGGAGGAGGCAAAAATATTAGTCTCAAAAGTAACATGTTTCTTTTAGCTATCACCTTCAATTATATTCTAGATTAATACGACGTGATTTAAGAGTACAGAGAATATATATTTGCAACCGTTGGTATCTATAAAAAATTAATTTTTTGATTAATAATTTCTAATTATCAATAAAAATTAAATTCTTACGCAACAATTATCTGAATTATTATATTCATTTTATTTCAACAGTGCCTTTTTTTTGGGCGCCGAGGCTACGAGGGACGTACATCATCGGCGTATTGGGTGCGAGGGGCTGTTACCAGTACCACACATATTGGGCATCCTCTTGTTCACAAAAAAAAATAAATTCACGTTCGTCCACATGCTAAAAGGAAAAAAAAAGGCAGCTCCATTATCAGACAAGAATGGCACTAAACAATAATGATTAACGACCGGAGAATAATCACCCTGAAAAAAAACAAAGTCTGGAGAATAATTCCTTGATTAATGATTAATAGTTTTATAATACCCGATTGCGTCTCCGTTGAAAGGAGATCCTAGGCATAGTGGTTGTGGAAAAGTGGTATAAGTTTCGATAATTACCCTCGGCAGTGGCGGAGCCAGAGTTCTGGATCCGTGGTGTCCCTGGTATATTTATTCAGTAAATAATATACTAAAATAGATATTAAAATAAAATAATATTTGTAGGTGCTTAAATAAATTCGTCAAAATTTTCGAAAGTTGATAACACAACTTGATTAATAGATTTAGATTCATTGTGGCTATTTTTAAGCCAGCTTGAAAAGTATCGTTGCATCCTAAATTAAGACATTAAACAATTTAATGAATTAACTAAGGAATTTACTAAAACTTAATTGATAATATAATTTTAGAACAAACTAATTCAAAAACTAACTAATAAATTAAACACTTCAATCTATAAATCTAAAAAAATTGATTTCTACAAGCTAATTTTGATTTCTACCTAATTAATAAGCCAATTTCTATTTACTACATTAATAAGATAAATTAGAATTTCTATAAACTAAAAAAATTGATTTCTACAAAATAATTTTGATTTCTACCTAATTAATAAACCAATTTCTATTTACTACATTAATAAGATAAATTAGAATTTCTATAAACTAAAAAATTTGATTTCTACAAACTAATTTTGATTTCTACCTAATTAATAAACCAATTTCTATTTTCTACATTAATAATATAAATTAGAATTTCTATAATCTAAAAAATTTGATTTCTACAAATTAATTTTGATTTCTACCTAATTAATAAGCCAATTTCTATTTTCTACATTAATAAGATAAATTAGAATTTCTATAAACTAAAAAATTTGATTTCTACAAACTAATTTTGATTTCTACCTAATTAATAAACCAATTTCTATTTTCTACATTAATAAGATAAATTAGAATTTCTATAATCTAAAAATTTTGATTTCTCAAACTAATTTTGATTTCTACCTAATTAATAAGCCAATTTCTATTTTCTACATTAATAAGATAAATTAGAATTTCTATAAACTAAAAAAATTAATTTCTACAAACTAATTTTGATTTCTACCTAATTAATAAACCAATTTATATTTTCTACATTAATAAGATAAATTAGAATTTCTATATACTAAAAAATACAATCAATTAATACAACAAATATAATCAATTAATACTGTATTCTAATTTCACAAATTTATAAATTTATGATAAATAATTTAACAAACTAAAAATTAACTTAAACTTTACATAATTACATAAATAATTGATGATAAATAATTTAACAAAATAAAATTTTACCTTAATGTCGACTGTGGTGGCACACTGATGACTGGTGAGTGGTGCCTGGTGGGCAGGGGCGCAGGGCCGGCTGTGGAGTGTGGAGTGTGGACTGGCTCGGTTGAAGAAGGCAAGGCAACTAGGCGCACAACAGTCTACAGACAGTGGCGGAGCCAGAGTTCTGGATCCGTGGTGTCCCTGGTATATTTATTCAGTAAATAATATACTAAAATAGATATTAAAATAAAATAATATTTGTAGGTGCTTAAATAAATTCGTCAAAATTTTCGAAAGTTGATAACACAACTTGATTAATAGATTTAGATTCATTGTGGCTATTTTTAAGCCAGCTTGAAAAGTATCGTTGCATCCTAAATTAAGACATTAAACAATTTAATGAATTAACTAAGGAATTTACTAAAACTTAATTGATAATATAATTTTAGAACAAACTAATTCAAAAACTAACTAATAAATTAAACACTTCAATCTATAAATCTAAAAAAATTGATTTCTACAAGCTAATTTTGATTTCTACCTAATTAATAAGCCAATTTCTATTTACTACATTAATAAGATAAATTAGAATTTCTATAAACTAAAAAAATTGATTTCTACAAAATAATTTTGATTTCTACCTAATTAATAAACCAATTTCTATTTACTACATTAATAAGATAAATTAGAATTTCTATAAACTAAAAAATTTGATTTCTACAAACTAATTTTGATTTCTACCTAATTAATAAACCAATTTCTATTTTCTACATTAATAATATAAATTAGAATTTCTATAATCTAAAAAATTTGATTTCTACAAATTAATTTTGATTTCTACCTAATTAATAAGCCAATTTCTATTTTCTACATTAATAAGATAAATTAGAATTTCTATAAACTAAAAAATTTGATTTCTACAAACTAATTTTGATTTCTACCTAATTAATAAACCAATTTCTATTTTCTACATTAATAAGATAAATTAGAATTTCTATAATCTAAAAATTTTGATTTCTCAAACTAATTTTGATTTCTACCTAATTAATAAGCCAATTTCTATTTTCTACATTAATAAGATAAATTAGAATTTCTATAAACTAAAAAAATTAATTTCTACAAACTAATTTTGATTTCTACCTAATTAATAAACCAATTTATATTTTCTACATTAATAAGATAAATTAGAATTTCTATATACTAAAAAATACAATCAATTAATACAACAAATATAATCAATTAATACTGTATTCTAATTTCACAAATTTATAAATTTATGATAAATAATTTAACAAACTAAAAATTAACTTAAACTTTACATAATTACATAAATAATTGATGATAAATAATTTAACAAAATAAAATTTTACCTTAATGTCGACTGTGGTGGCACACTGATGACTGGTGAGTGGTGCCTGGTGGGCAGGGGCGCAGGGCCGGCTGTGGAGTGTGGAGTGTGGACTGGCTCGGTTGAAGAAGGCAAGGCAACTAGGCGCACAACAGTCTACAGACAGTGGCGGAGCCAGAGTTCTGGATCCGTGGTGTCCCTGGTATATTTATTCAGTAAATAATATACTAAAATAGATATTAAAATAAAATAATATTTGTAGGTGCTTAAATAAATTCGTCAAAATTTTCGAAAGTTGATAACACAACTTGATTAATAGATTTAGATTCATTGTGGCTATTTTTAAGCCAGCTTGAAAAGTATCGTTGCATCCTAAATTAAGACATTAAACAATTTAATGAATTAACTAAGGAATTTACTAAAACTTAATTGATAATATAATTTTAGAACAAACTAATTCAAAAACTAACTAATAAATTAAACACTTCAATCTATAAATCTAAAAAAATTGATTTCTACAAGCTAATTTTGATTTCTACCTAATTAATAAGCCAATTTCTATTTACTACATTAATAAGATAAATTAGAATTTCTATAAACTAAAAAAATTGATTTCTACAAAATAATTTTGATTTCTACCTAATTAATAAACCAATTTCTATTTACTACATTAATAAGATAAATTAGAATTTCTATAAACTAAAAAATTTGATTTCTACAAACTAATTTTGATTTCTACCTAATTAATAAACCAATTTCTATTTTCTACATTAATAATATAAATTAGAATTTCTATAATCTAAAAAATTTGATTTCTACAAATTAATTTTGATTTCTACCTAATTAATAAGCCAATTTCTATTTTCTACATTAATAAGATAAATTAGAATTTCTATAAACTAAAAAATTTGATTTCTACAAACTAATTTTGATTTCTACCTAATTAATAAACCAATTTCTATTTTCTACATTAATAAGATAAATTAGAATTTCTATAATCTAAAAATTTTGATTTCTCAAACTAATTTTGATTTCTACCTAATTAATAAGCCAATTTCTATTTTCTACATTAATAAGATAAATTAGAATTTCTATAAACTAAAAAAATTAATTTCTACAAACTAATTTTGATTTCTACCTAATTAATAAACCAATTTATATTTTCTACATTAATAAGATAAATTAGAATTTCTATATACTAAAAAATACAATCAATTAATACAACAAATATAATCAATTAATACTGTATTCTAATTTCACAAATTTATAAATTTATGATAAATAATTTAACAAACTAAAAATTAACTTAAACTTTACATAATTACATAAATAATTGATGATAAATAATTTAACAAAATAAAATTTTACCTTAATGTCGACTGTGGTGGCACACTGATGACTGGTGAGTGGTGCCTGGTGGGCAGGGGCGCAGGGCCGGCTGTGGAGTGTGGAGTGTGGACTGGCTCGGTTGAAGAAGGCAAGGCAACTAGGCGCACAACAGTCTACAGACAGTGGCGGAGCCAGAGTTCTGGATCCGTGGTGTCCCTGGTATATTTATTCAGTAAATAATATACTAAAATAGATATTAAAATAAAATAATATTTGTAGGTGCTTAAATAAATTCGTCAAAATTTTCGAAAGTTGATAACACAACTTGATTAATAGATTTAGATTCATTGTGGCTATTTTTAAGCCAGCTTGAAAAGTATCGTTGCATCCTAAATTAAGACATTAAACAATTTAATGAATTAACTAAGGAATTTACTAAAACTTAATTGATAATATAATTTTAGAACAAACTAATTCAAAAACTAACTAATAAATTAAACACTTCAATCTATAAATCTAAAAAAATTGATTTCTACAAGCTAATTTTGATTTCTACCTAATTAATAAGCCAATTTCTATTTACTACATTAATAAGATAAATTAGAATTTCTATAAACTAAAAAAATTGATTTCTACAAAATAATTTTGATTTCTACCTAATTAATAAACCAATTTCTATTTACTACATTAATAAGATAAATTAGAATTTCTATAAACTAAAAAATTTGATTTCTACAAACTAATTTTGATTTCTACCTAATTAATAAACCAATTTCTATTTTCTACATTAATAATATAAATTAGAATTTCTATAATCTAAAAAATTTGATTTCTACAAATTAATTTTGATTTCTACCTAATTAATAAGCCAATTTCTATTTTCTACATTAATAAGATAAATTAGAATTTCTATAAACTAAAAAATTTGATTTCTACAAACTAATTTTGATTTCTACCTAATTAATAAACCAATTTCTATTTTCTACATTAATAAGATAAATTAGAATTTCTATAATCTAAAAATTTTGATTTCTCAAACTAATTTTGATTTCTACCTAATTAATAAGCCAATTTCTATTTTCTACATTAATAAGATAAATTAGAATTTCTATAAACTAAAAAAATTAATTTCTACAAACTAATTTTGATTTCTACCTAATTAATAAACCAATTTATATTTTCTACATTAATAAGATAAATTAGAATTTCTATATACTAAAAAATACAATCAATTAATACAACAAATATAATCAATTAATACTGTATTCTAATTTCACAAATTTATAAATTTATGATAAATAATTTAACAAACTAAAAATTAACTTAAACTTTACATAATTACATAAATAATTGATGATAAATAATTTAACAAAATAAAATTTTACCTTAATGTCGACTGTGGTGGCACACTGATGACTGGTGAGTGGTGCCTGGTGGGCAGGGGCGCAGGGCCGGCTGTGGAGTGTGGAGTGTGGACTGGCTCGGTTGAAGAAGGCAAGGCAACTAGGCGCACAACAGTCTACAGACAGTGGCGGAGCCAGAGTTCTGGATCCGTGGTGTCCCTGGTATATTTATTCAGTAAATAATATACTAAAATAGATATTAAAATAAAATAATATTTGTAGGTGCTTAAATAAATTCGTCAAAATTTTCGAAAGTTGATAACACAACTTGATTAATAGATTTAGATTCATTGTGGCTATTTTTAAGCCAGCTTGAAAAGTATCGTTGCATCCTAAATTAAGACATTAAACAATTTAATGAATTAACTAAGGAATTTACTAAAACTTAATTGATAATATAATTTTAGAACAAACTAATTCAAAAACTAACTAATAAATTAAACACTTCAATCTATAAATCTAAAAAAATTGATTTCTACAAGCTAATTTTGATTTCTACCTAATTAATAAGCCAATTTCTATTTACTACATTAATAAGATAAATTAGAATTTCTATAAACTAAAAAAATTGATTTCTACAAAATAATTTTGATTTCTACCTAATTAATAAACCAATTTCTATTTACTACATTAATAAGATAAATTAGAATTTCTATAAACTAAAAAATTTGATTTCTACAAACTAATTTTGATTTCTACCTAATTAATAAACCAATTTCTATTTTCTACATTAATAATATAAATTAGAATTTCTATAATCTAAAAAATTTGATTTCTACAAATTAATTTTGATTTCTACCTAATTAATAAGCCAATTTCTATTTTCTACATTAATAAGATAAATTAGAATTTCTATAAACTAAAAAATTTGATTTCTACAAACTAATTTTGATTTCTACCTAATTAATAAACCAATTTCTATTTTCTACATTAATAAGATAAATTAGAATTTCTATAATCTAAAAATTTTGATTTCTCAAACTAATTTTGATTTCTACCTAATTAATAAGCCAATTTCTATTTTCTACATTAATAAGATAAATTAGAATTTCTATAAACTAAAAAAATTAATTTCTACAAACTAATTTTGATTTCTACCTAATTAATAAACCAATTTATATTTTCTACATTAATAAGATAAATTAGAATTTCTATATACTAAAAAATACAATCAATTAATACAACAAATATAATCAATTAATACTGTATTCTAATTTCACAAATTTATAAATTTATGATAAATAATTTAACAAACTAAAAATTAACTTAAACTTTACATAATTACATAAATAATTGATGATAAATAATTTAACAAAATAAAATTTTACCTTAATGTCGACTGTGGTGGCACACTGATGACTGGTGAGTGGTGCCTGGTGGGCAGGGGCGCAGGGCCGGCTGTGGAGTGTGGAGTGTGGACTGGCTCGGTTGAAGAAGGCAAGGCAACTAGGCGCACAACAGTCTACAGACACAGACGACAATGGCTCCGGGCCTCCGGCGGCGGCAGTCGAGACTCGAGATGGCAGATAGAGGCGGAAGGCAGCGGCAGCGCCAAGTGCAGTGGTGGTGGCCAGTGGCGGAGCAACTAGTCTGCACCCAGCAGCTGCACGGCGGCGGCCCGCACCGCACCACACAAAGGCAGCCGCTGGAAGAAGAAGAAACGGCGAGCTCCGGCGTTGTCCAAGCTGGCGGTGTGCGTCTTCACTGGAGTGGTCTGGTCTCGAGAGAATGGGAGGGCCGAACGTCGAAGCCAGTGGCGCAGCAACGGTCGAAGACTCGAAGAGAAGGCCAGGAAGGGTAAGGGTTTGGGGGGGAAAAACATCAAAACGACGTCGTTTTGATGGTGTGACAAAAATTCAAAACAAAACAACCACAGGACTTGAACCTGTGATGTCTGGGCAACAATACACGGGACCCCAACCTACCTTACCGCTCGTCCATTTTAATCTTTTGCTATGGTGTCCTACAAGTACTATATATATATAATATCTAAAAATCAGGCAAAACTTTTATATTCCAGCCAGGGCTCCGTGGTGTCCCGGGACACCATGCGAAAGCCCTGGCTCCGCCACTGACCCTCGGCTAAGGCTAAAAACTCTTCGAGCCGCGCCCGTGAGTACTGGAGTAATTCTCACGTGAGTCGCCATATCATTCGTGCGCCGCGGTGAATGTAATCTAGCACATAAAATAGTAGTTATTCACGTCCCCGAACACTTGATGCATCATCAATCAAATGATTCATCAACTAATATTAATAAATATCAATTACATCAACTTACCTCCCCCACTCCTTAATTTTATAATATAAAGCATATTAGATTTCTAGTTTTATTTAATAATATAATCTCTTTTACTAATATTATTAACAATTAAATGCTCTGTTTTTAATTCAAACTTTATGTTATTCTCATTTAAATTACATGGTTATAATATTAAATTTAATATTCTATTTCACCAAAGCATGCACTAAAACTGTTATAGCTTTAATACTTATCTTATTAAACCTAGAAAAATCTTTGACTCATAAACGGCATTTTTAATGATAAGTTTGAGAGAACTATAGAAGTTAATTAACCATATGCCTATCGTATTTAGCCAATGGCCCGCGGAGTGAAATGATGGATCCATTGAACTTTTATTAAAATATATGAGCTCAACTGCATCATAAGAGGCCACCAGATAGCACAAGAGTAAAGGCCTTAGCCCATTATAGCCGCTGCCACAGCCGCAGATAGACTAGCAAGTTACTCGGGTGGGGAAATATATCAAAGTTCAACGTACTACTACCAGTCCAACCAACCACATCATTTAGCTTATTTTTTTTAGTAGATATAGTCTTATAGATAAACCTACGACAGTACCGATATCAATCGGATCATATGGATTTGATCGGATTGAATTAATTTGGATCGGATCAAAATTAAATTGCTATACAATCGGATCAGTGCTAGGTTTGAATATTTTTTGGACTCTGGTCCAATTCGAATAATAGTAATTCAGATCTCTATTGGGTCGGATTATTTTAAATCAGGAGAATATCGGGCTGAGTTTGAGTCTAATACATAATTTTTTTAAGATTCGAGTCTATATATTTCGGGTTAGATCAAATTTAGGTTAGGTAGATTTGGATTAGATATATTCAGATCTATACACTCTAAATAGTATTAGGTTTGGACCAAGTTAATTTAATTTATAATTTGTATTGTTATTGATTATTATCAATTCAATTTAAATAATAAATTGAATTTTGTGTTTTTTTATTATTGTTATACTTATCATAGTAAGTTTTATCATAATATATGCAATGATATATTAAATTATTATTACAAATAATGCAATAATAATAATAATAAATTACTATCATTATTAGTATTATTATTATAGTTATTATTATAAATACAATTATAAATCTTATTATACACATACATACAATGATTGTTATAATAATTATAATTATTATATTAATTATAATAATTATTATTACTATAATTATACTTAATTATTATTATTGGTGGTGGTGGTGTTGTTGTTGGTGGTGGTGGTGGTGTTATCTTTAGAAATATAATACTCATTATTATCAATAGAAATACGAATAGAAATTTTACTACTACTACTACTACTACTACTATTATATATTGTATTTATTATATTTACAATTATAATTTTTATATTTATAATGATTATAACTATAATAATAATCGATTTTTTTTTATCAAATCCGATCAATCCTAAACAAAGTGAATATAACATAGTCTTACTAGTTTTTTTCTTCATTTTTTATTATATGGGTCATATATTTTTGTTTATATAAAATTTTATTAATAAGATAGTTTATTAGTGATTATGTATCAATTTTTATGAAATAAAATGTTATATTTTTGGATCAAAATTGGCTTTAGTTTTGATCAATTTTGGAATTATGCCTGAGTATGGGTTGGGTTCAAGTCATGTCATTTCTGGTAGGGAAGTTCGGATCTATTTATTATCGGATTTCTGTCCGAATATGTGGTAAAATAAAATTATATATATATATATAGTTATTATAATAATATAAAATATAAAATTTATTGTTTAGCCTAATTCTAAGATTTCATTTTAATTATTTAGTCTAGAATAATTTATAGGCAAATTATAACAATTTTATTTATTTATATAATTACCATTAATCTATCCCAAAATCCAACCTAAAATCCCATAACTTTCTTTTTTCCTTCTTCCTTTTTATTTCTTCTTTTTTTTTCTTCTTTTCTCCTTCTTCCTTTTTTTTTCCTCTTTCTCTTTCTAGGCAGTGTCGTTCTTGGCCCAGTCCCCTCCTTCTCTCTCTCTTCCTAATTTCCTCTCGGGCAGCCCAATCATTCTCCCTCCTCTCTCTTTTCTTTCTCCCTAGACAATCGGCCAGTTCCTCCCTTTTTTCTTTCTTTCCCTTTTTCTCCTCGCCTTATTCCTCGTGCTTGTCTCCCTCCCACACTGTCCTTCCTCCTTCCATTTTTATCCCCTACAACACCTCTTGCACCCAACCAGACTATCTCCCCTTTCCCTTCTCAGCCATGCAGGGCCATGCATGCTGGCATGAGCCCTGGATGCCCCCCACACACCCACTTGCACCCCTACACCTGGATATCGTACCTTAAACCTGCCCTTACCCTGTTGTCGCCTGCACCGTCCTTCCCCCTACAGCCTGGAGCTCCAATCGTCCTTTATCATTTTCCCCACACTCTCACCCCCTTCCTTGCCTATAAATACCTCCTTTGATGCCTCCCCTCTCTTTTTATCCCCCTCGACGAGCCTACCCTATTCTACGCAACCACCCGCTTCCAGGCCACTCCAACATGCCATCGTCGTCGCCACCAGGGACCCCGACGCCTCCCCTCTTCCCTACTTGCACCTACTTGCGCCTGTAGAGCTACCTTTTCTCCTCCTTCTTCCCTTCTCTTTCCCCCCGATCCTACAGCCATTGTAGGTTTCACCTCCCAACACCACCACCTTTGACCAACTCCACCCCTCCATGCCACCACCTCACCTTATCCACCCTGCGGAGGTGCCCTAGCCGGTGCAGCCACCCCCTTTCTCTCCTTCCTTTCTCCCCCTCCTTTCTCCTCTACCCTCTCGGCTACATGCCCCTGCACCACCACCGGCCTTCAGTTCTGCCGCCATAACCATTTCTCCGCTCATTAGCCTATCCCGGTGCTAACACCACCCTTGAACCCAAGTTGCTAGCCCCCACCTTTTTCACCAAAAATTGGCCCCCACCACTGCACCTCTACCGCGCCACACCATTTTTCTTCCCCATTCTGGTCACCACCACTTCCTTTCCTCTCTTTGAGTTTTCATTTGACTAGATTCCCTCTTACTATCATTCTTTTGTTAACAAAAAAGAAAAAAGGAAAAGATAGTCTAAGTTTGGATATTTCCATTTTCTAGGTATTGTTCCGATGACAGCAGTAGAGGAGGCATAGGTTATTCATGCTTAGAGACTAGAGCCATTTTGGTAAGGATACAGTCATAGATAGGGCCTTGTTTTTGTTAAAATATGACCTGATTATGTGCTAAGTGAAGACATACATGAAATATTGGATGCTCTGGGTTGTATGTGCAACTCGGCTTGGTAATGACTAAAGGTAAGAGGATGTGTAGATATGATTCTGTTAATAAAGTGTTGATGTGTATTTCTATTATATGATATTGCATGTTTGAAATGTTGGGAAGTCCTTGTGTTAAATGCCATGTGACTTAGTTAAGATTTTGAGACCTAGGGGTATCAACAAAAAATACATGCTTTTCCCTTTCCCTATGCCCTTGTCTAACCCCTTTCCATCTATGCACATAACCTTTTTACAGTTTGGATCCTCCCTAACAAGGGAGGACCAAATGCTAACAGGTGTGAGTACAATATTTTTGTTATCATACTTCAAGCTATAAGTGTTCTTCCTACCATCATGCTTGACATGCCTATCATATTGCCAAGGCCTACCTAACAACAAATTACATGCATCCATAGGAACTACATCACAAACAACTTTGTCTTAATAAGCCTTCCTTATGGAAAATGTAACAACAACTTATTTAGTGACCTCAACCATCAAGCCATCATTAAGCCATTGAAGCTTATATGGCTTAGAATGTGTAGTAGTGGGAAAATTAAGCTTCACTATCAGAAAGCAAGAAGTAACATTTGCATAACTACCCCCATCAACAATAGGGGAACATATTTTACCAAGTATTGTGCACTTAGTATGAAATATGTTTTCTATTTGGGAATCCTCATCCAAGACTTCTTTTGCATGCAACACCCTCCTCACCATGAAAGCCTCTCCAACATTTGGTGGGGCTTCCTCAAACCCAACCTCCTCCTCCATGGTCCAGTGAACCCCTTATTCTTTCCCCTCTAATAGCACCTCCTCTAGGTCAAGCAAAGTCACCACCCTTTTTTATGGATACTCATTTTGATAATGCCCAATCCCTTGACACTTAAAGCACCTCACTCCCTTGCTCTTACTTGTCTCACCTATTTCAAGCCTTCCTTTACCCTTAACATCAAATGTTTTGGGTATAGGAGATGGCTTAGGTGCCTCCCTTTGAGGGTTTTGGTTCAGCTTCACCATGCCAAACTTTGAGCCCCTATTTTCTTTTTTAATCCTCTCCGCCTTAATGGATAGATGAAACAATTCACCTAGGGTGTAATATTTATAAAGCTCCACCTTCCTAACAATGTCACTTCTTGAACCTCCTAAGAATTGTGACATTGTGTGCTCCTCCTCCTCCTCTAAACCAAGCCTCATAATGAGCTTCTCAAACTCCCTAATATACTATTCTACACTGATAGACCCTCGTCTCAAAGAATACATTTTATTGTAAAGTTCTTGGGTGTAAGAAGGAGGTAAAAAGCTCTCCCTCATCAATTTTTCCATTTTGTCCATCTTCTCACCTTGGACTTTCCTTTTTTCTCCCTCTTGTGTACTAAGTTTTCCCAACAAAAAGAAGCATTCCCTTTTAGCTTAAGGACTGCTACCTTAAAAGACTTCTCATCATCATAAGATTTAGCCTTGAATATCCTATTACACCTCAACTCCCAATTCAAAAAGTCTCTCGGATTATGTGACCCATCAAACTTTGGAATCTCTATTTTGATATCATGAGAAGACTCCCTTTTAACATGTATTCTCCTCCCTTGGAACCTAGGAGACTCACTAGAATAGATTATTGTCATCACATGAGGGGTATGCTCCTGCATCAATATGGGGGTTAATGATGAAAATGTTGGTAGTTTTGCACATTTAGGGGAGTCCTTGTAGTGCTAAGGGATGAGAGGTTGCTGAAAAGGTGGAACTAGGGTTTTAGTAGGTCAAAGCATAAAACCCTAGGGATAGGTTATTATCATATGTAGGGAATGGGGGAAGTTGGGCTATAACTCGGTATTATGATATTAATCATGCTATTTAGGGATTGTGTACTAAATCTAATAGCCATGTGGGATAAGTAGGAGCAGATATAACTACCATAAAAAATGAGGGTTTCGAGAGAGGTCCATTTTGGAAGGTTATTATCACATGTGTAAAATGGGGGAGTTAGGCTACAAAAATTTAGGGGATGGATAGTCATAGTAAAATATGCCTGTTTGTGGAAAACTAGGGCTAAAAAAGTAGTAGAGGATGAGCTAGGTCAACTAGAAAAAAACTAGGGTTTTGAGGAGTAACCTTAGAGGCTAATGGTTATCATATGTGAGAAACGGAGGTAATATGCCATGACTCATGATAAGATGGGAATCTAATGACAAATTTGGGTTTGTTAGGTAAATTGGGGACTCAAAGGAACATTAGAGGGTATAGATGTATTAGGGATCCTAAAATTAGGGTTTCCATGGGGATAGGGTAGTCCTAAGGTGGTAGTAGGACATGAGCCATACTTGAGTTGTGCATGTCTGTATGTTGTGTTTGGAAAAAATAAAATCCGATTAAAACACTAATCACTTAAAGTGTAAGATCACTTGATTCGGGATCGGTTGTACCTTATTTACCAATCTACCAGTGAGAATAGTGGCTAGGAGTGTGTTGTCCTGGGGTTGTATTTTATTTATTAGTCCACCGGTGAGAATAGTGTGGTCTTAAACTCAAGTAATAAAATCCTTGGACCATAATAACCTATGAAAAGATACTATCTCTCTTTCATATCGGTCCCAAATTGGTAGACATGCCAATCATAAATTAAGTCGGTCTTCTAAACAAAATAAGGAAAGTTTCTTATCCCTGACCGCACTGTATTTTTTATTTTTCTTACCTCTATATATATGGGGTCTTCTATCCATATTAGGTATGATATTCACAATACAACTCTATCACTTTTGTTCTCTTTATTTGTCCTCTGAATTTTTCTCTCTGCATTCATTAGTTAATTGGTATCATTACAATTTCCTAAGATCTACTCGGTTCAAACACCAACAACAATAGCAAGGAACTAATTTTTTGAGCTCAGGAGCTATTGTTGCTTATTTGAAGTAGAAGTAGTGATTGTACCTGGTGAATCTAATTACTACCACAAAAGAGTAAAGAAACATTGTAGCTCTGACCTTGAAATCTTTGGACATGGAGGAGATGTTAGAAGTATGTTTGTTGATAATTTTTGTTGACGTAATGCAATTAAAGTGTTGTTGGGAAGTAATAGAAGTGCATGCTACTGATTTTTTTATGTCCTAGGTATATCCTAATGTGATTTTATACATAGTTTTGTAAATGTTAGGTGTTTTTGTTATATTACCTAGGAATACCTGAGATTTTTTGTAATGTATAACATTGATATTATGCTAGGGAGTTGTCAAATATATATAAATTATAGGTTATATATATGGCAAGTAATTGTAGCCAGTTTCATAAGTTATAGTTTGCACCAACATATAATGTTGTAATTACATGGTTTAACAATGATAAATATTGTTGTTTATATAGGTGTCTAGATGTGGTTGAATTTTTTTCATAACATAAAGTGTTGTTGTGAAATAGATGTTTTTTGCAATGACAAAAGTTGATGTTGAATTAAGTTCATTGTTGATGCATCTACATTTTATTTTTGCAATGTCAAATGTTGTTGTTAAAATAGGTGTATAGAGGTTGTTATACTTTTTTTAACATTAAGAGTCGTTGCAAAATAGACATTTTTGCAACAATAAAGGTTGATGCTGAACTAACACTATTTTTCATACTAATAAGTGTTGTTGCAGTTACATGTTTTTTGTAACAAAAAATGTGGTTGCTAAAAACGTTTTTGTTTGTTTACAACAACAAATTTAGTTGTGAAAAACATAACCGTGTTATACAAAACAATAGAACATTGCAATGATTAATATTGTTGCACTACATTAATTTTTTGCAATGACCAAAAGCATAGCTTTTTTTTTTGTAACATCATGACGAGCAACGACCATGCAATGAAAATTATCATTACGATAATTATTTTTTTTCAACAACTTAGCATCTATGGCAACAAAATTTGTTGTTGCCATAAATGAGTTTCCTTGTGATGGTTTCTAACTCATATCACAACTTACTAAAACCACATTTGTTGACCAGGGTCCCTATGAACATCATTTTGTAAGATCAATGTTCGCATATTAATGAAACCGACTTGGTGGGAGGAAGGAGGGGGGGGAGGTTGGTTTGGTTATGGACCGTATGGTCAGTCATAATAACATATCTAAGGGTCTCTTCTTCTCATCTTATTTTTAAGATCATGTCATATCAACAAGATTTTAATAATAATAATCATAAATATAATATGAGGTTAATAATTGTAATGATAATAATAGCAATAAAAAATATTAACTATGGTAATAATGATAGTAAAATAATAGTACTAACACATGAAATCTTGTAATTCAAAACAAACTGGTTTAGATCATCTCATATCAATAAATTAAAAATCAGAGGAAGGAAACATGTATGTCCTAGTTCTTGACCTAAACAATATATTCTTTACTTGATCGAGCTTCCATGAACCTTCGTCCCAGATTAGCTCTTAACTAATGCAGTCCAGGCCACTAATTTAATCATAATAAAACGAAACGGAGAAGAAGCTAATCATTCAACTTTGAGGGAAAAAAAATGAGAGATGGGGGGCGAAAAAAGAGAGGGAGGGGTCAGGGGAGGGGGGAATGGGATGCACATAACGAACGCATTACGGATCACTCGAGCCAAGTCTATAGTTGTACAAAATAAGATATCTAGGTTCGGTATGTCAAATTTCATATGTAAATTAACCCTATTTTATCATGTCCAATCAAATTAACAAATCCGTGTTTAAAAGAACGTCTCAAATGTCGGATAATATTTTTAATCTATGATCACATTCATAATATTTTACATCGGAAAAACATAGACGGTTGAATCTTAGAACTATTACTAAATTTGGAAGTTAAGAGGTTAACCGCCGAGTCGAAATAATCCTCAAAAAAAAAAATGATAATAAACACCTAGATAATTCGCTCAAAATTTGGGCCGAATAATACGATCCACGTATTTCCGTCAATTACTCGAAAATAGATGTACATATATCAAATCAGCTGTCCGAAGACGGTCGGAATCCCACGTTCCAGACTCCAGAGCCAGGAAACGAAACACATGATATTATTGCATATGGATAAATAAGACATTGGCAACGAAGTTGATTGTCATGGTTTTAATGGAGAAAGAGAGCTTGTTTTAGCCAGTCTTCACACCAATCAACACGTTTGAGTTCCTGGAACATTTGAATTAGAATGCACGACATGCTCCAGCAAGTTGAAACATTACGCAGATCCCTAGTTCCCAAACTAAATACTAAAAAACAAAGTAAAAAAATGCTCAATTCTTGAGACATATTTATTACTGAGAAATCCATAGGATCAAGCTTAAGAAGAACATTTGAACTGGAATTGATTAATTAATGCTATCCTATTACCACTTAAATTAGTTGCGTGGCTGCTTATCGAGATCCGCCTCACCGACGCCGGGGAGCCCCCGATCAGCCGCCAGCTCCACGGACACGGATGGTGGAGGAAGTTTAATTTCCGCCGCCGCCGGCGTATCTTGCAGCTTGATTGGCGAAGCGATCGGGGCACTATTATTATTAACGTCGGCAGAATTGTCGAAATTACCAGCAATAGAGTCGGAATGAAGATCGTGAGGGAATAAGAAGCAGCTCTGCGATGGCCTCCTTCGATGGCGGCTTGATACTCTCGGACCTTGAGACATTGTGCGCAATTGTGGTATCGGAAACAATTCAGAGAAGGAAATGTAGAACCAAGAGGCCAGGGATTGAGGAAGAGACGGGGGTGGGATGGGATGCGAAGCGTGTATATATATATATATATAATGTAAAGGGAGACGAGGAGGCGGAAGTTGACTTTGATATGTGCAACTGCAAGCAAGCAATACGATAAGGATCGGATCAGTGTGCTGCTGTATGTGCATGTGCGCGGTTTAGTTTTATAGGGCAGGGCGCTTGTAGGGGTATCCGTATCATTCATTCATTGGGGGACGGGACGGGACGGACTATCCTAAAATTAATTTTGGGATCCATAATTAAGGGACCAGTTGTCAGTGCATGAATGCCCGCAAATAATTAAATTCCATTATTATCATACAAATGGATGACCGACTAAATTTCCATACTCCTGGTTCATTTATTAGGAGCTCCAGTACGAACGTACTATCGTGTTAGTACCAGTAAGTATACGGATAGTTAAAAGAACTTTTGTGGATTAATTGCTGTGCTATCGGCTGTTGCTTACGAGGCCCACCACCGACTGTAACTATACAGTAGAACGCAAGCTTAGCCTTTGTTTTGAATAAGCTAGGTAAACGAGATTTTAAGGTATAATTTGAACAACTTGTCGCACTCTATATCTTTGTCATATTTAATAATAAAGAAATAAACTTATTAACTTTTAAGAAACTTTAATTGTTGAAGGAAAATAAAAAAAAAATATCAAAACAACTCCTAAATCCAAACCTAAAACCGTAAGATGATCGAGAGGGATAAATTGAGGTTCCAAAGTTGTCTTGATGGATTTCAAATCTGTGTTTTTCATAACTCTAAGTTGGAGTTTTAGTTATAGATCTAGATAAAAGGATCGATGTTAGGAATGCCATGTTGTCCATTATTCGGTGTCAAAGCTGTCCCTTGACGTCTATGATGTCTTTGGCCCATCGTGAGTCATACACAGGATGCCAATGTGGTATTATTTTGAGGACTTTTTTTTTTGGATCAGTAAGTAGATATTATTACTTCTAAAACAAAGTAAGTAATACAGGCAAACTTTGCACAAATAGTTAGGTAAAGCGACCTAACTCATCTATACACCTCATTAGTGACCAAAAGAACTTACTATCTTTTTAAAAGAAACGAACCGACTAGTGAAATCACTAATAATAATCTTTCTAATACAATAACTAAGTTGGGAGTTGTTAGACTCTCATTTATTTCTTCCCATACATGGTGTATGGCATCGACTAGGAGGGCACAAATCACTTGCTTTCTCATCTTGGGACCATGACCACCTTGCATGGACCATCTCTTCAGGGCCTACCATTCAGTAATATGATGTGTGCATCCCCTCTTATTAAGTTAAAAAATCCAAATCTCAATTGTGTGAGGACATGTAAAAATAAGATGGATTAGTGTCTCTTCTAATTCGTCATAACGAAGAAACCTATAGTCAACTAACGTGTATTGAGTTTGGAGGCCTTCTGAAATTACAAGCCAAAATATTAATTAGTGTATAAGCAAAGTGAGGGGGGACTAGGCAAATAGTACACTAGGGGACCTCCTTAGCTTGAGGTTGAATAATATCATATGCTATGGAGATAATGAACTTGTTCTCAATACACACCTTCTGAAGGGCATCATCAGTGGTGAATAAATCCTAAAATATGGGTTTTAACTCTTAACTTCAATATTTTTCAAAAAATCAAGAACAATTAATTGTTTTATATATCCATTTTCCACAAGTACTTATCCATGATATAATAAGTGTGCACCTAACTTACCCATTACATGTATTTCTTCATACCTAAGGACCAAAGAAATCTACCCATAGTAGATGCATTCCACCATTTAATGTCGGTAAAACACAAACCTCCTTTTGACTTAGGTTTACACACTTTAATTCAGGAAAAAAGAGATTTTTTTTTTTGTTATCTCACGTGATCCCGGCCATAAGTAACTTATACAAGTTGCATTAATTTCATCAACGACTTATTGATGGAGGGGAAGGACAAGCAACTAGTAGGTTTGGAGACTCAATAACACATACTTGACAAGTCTCATTTAGCCTGCATAGCTAAGAAGCGTACACCCATGTACTTACACCATCATGAGGTTTGGAGACACGCCCTTATTATTATTATTTTCTTGCACTTCTCGAGAAGATGATTGTAATGATGTGCATCCACATATACTTACCATCAAGAGGGACTTCTCAAAAAGTAAGTGAATGGGCAATGACCTTTTGGAATGTGATAATAAGAAAACACCCTTTCCTTCAGCTGTGCACACACAACTCCATAATGGATTGAACTTTTTGCTACGTTGATGCACATACCAGATAGGTAGAAGAACGACCGAAACACTTCAAAGATAGCAATGATGGATGGCTGGTTTCCTCCGAGGATTATTGTACGGTGTATTCTTTCATTTATCTTGTATACTTTACCCAATAATAAGACATATATTATATTAACTTGTTAGGTTTCTATGGTGTCAAGTGACATCCTTGAGGAGCTATAGCTCTGCACCTACAGTTATTTACATTTATTACGCATAGATTGTCAACATTTACGATTAAAATTGTAAAGGTGGATCATAAGATTAAGCCTCCAAAATAGGAAGGCAAAATACTGTGAGCGTTAGGGAGACATCAATTTGGCGTCCCTGTGTCGGCCTAAGAATACTACAACACTTTAGTTTATTGACATAAGACGTATCGAGCAAAAGAGGCCGAAAGAAAAAAAAAATAGAGTAAGAACCAAAGGAGCAACCCATGTCGTCCATCATCCACACCGCAATACTGGATTCCCTTGATTGATGGAGGGGACAAGAGACGTTATGTATTAAGCACCCAAAAATTTGTTTGTGATCCATGCATAATAGAGAAATCAACGCATGCCCAGTGGTCCATGTATGAACCCGAGAAAGAAGAAGCATGGAGAATTCATGGCCTCGAAACTACTCCACTACTAGATAGTAAAATATATACAATGCATCTATCTTTATCCTCCCCAGGTCCATGCCAGGATTCCCTCCATCTTAGAATCTTACTTTAATTTATTAGCATGGAGCCGGTGATTCCTCCGCCAATTGTTTGATCTCTCAAAAATCAGTAACTTTGGGGAAGCTCAGCTCTGTCCGGCTCTGATCCGCCTTCCTAAGTATTCATTCGCAATGTATTGGCACTCCTCTAAGGCCTAGTATGACCCATCACTGTACAGTTGGGACACTTTCCGGATAATTATGTCTTATTTTTCTCGAGGATTGACGTGATGTCCCGCGCTGGTTTCTAAGAAGAGTCGTTGGACAACTGGGGGAGTGATAGGGTGAACCTCTGGGTTGTAGACTCTCTCTTCATGTTTCATCTACCTGGCCATAATAAGTACTAACTCTCTGTTTAAAAGACTGTTATTTTTATATTAACTAATAATATTTTTTAAAGTATAATATATTATACTATAAAAATATAATAATTATCTTCGTATTAACAAATATATATCTTTTTTTATCAATATATATATATATATTAAAAAATATTAACAATTAAAATGTATTCCTAAAATAAGTGATTACAGTTTTTCAACACGGAAGGACGAAGGAGTAGTTAAACTTTTGCCATGCCATATACCTATTGCCGATTCATAAGCACTCAACTCGGTTAACTTTAAAATAAATAATTAATGCACTAGCGCCTGGGGATTGGGGACTTGGGTAGCATAACGATTGGCATGTAGTAATATACGGTCATAATTGCTTTTCTTAGCTAAATACTGAGTTTAACTTAATTTTAGTAAAAAGAAAGTAGTCATCCAACAAGTAAAATATATTTCTACTATAATATTAAAAATTGGACTAAACTGACGAATTTGTCGGATCACCATCTAGATTCTACACATCGATTCTACGAAGTTTGGAATAGGCTAAAATTGGACAAAAATCGGCCAAATTGATAAATAAAAAAATGATTAATCAATCAAAAAAATTAATTGAAAGACGCCCAAATTTATGCATAGTTTAATTTTTTTTTATTTTTTTTATATAATATATACTATTGGTCTGACCAGTCTAAAATATAAGTTTTACCACTAAGTTAGTAAATTAATTATAATACTAGTTTGATAATTGGTACGATAAATAAAACTTTGATTTCTACATCTACTACCTCTTTATAATTTTATATATGCTAACCCACTTATATTTTGGATCATCATCAAATTTCTTAAGAATTAGATATCATATAAAATTATTATTATTATTAAGTTATGAGGGACAAAATCCTAATTAGTTTTTACACTTTTTAGAATGACAAATAGTGTAATTAGGTACTTCTATTCTTTATAAAAAAGACAATTGTACTTTTGAGTCTTATATAGCCGTTAGAATAAATATTTTATAATTTATAATTTTGATTTTACTAACTAAATCTAGGGGTCATAGATAAGCATTTTTTAAAAATAAAAAAAAATCTTATTACTTTAGGACTGCATGATAAAGACACGCATAATTTTATATAAGTAAATGTCAACTATGTTTTTTAGTATTTTAATTATACCTCTTAAGGCTATCTTTAATATTTTCTTGGTAATTTTAATAAAACTACGGTCCATCTTCATTTTTCAAATAAATATTATTAAAATCACTAATGAATTAAAAAAAAGTTTCAAAATTTAACAAAAATAACTATAAATGGTTCGATATTTATTTAAGGAAAACTGGATTTCTTGAGGTTGTGTAACAATAAGATAAGGTGACTAATGGTTACAGTATTACAATTAAGCATTTGTCTTCTTTATTTAGAGACACCAAGTAACATAATATGTTGTTGACATAGAAAATATTATAATGTATAATATTAAACATTAAAATAGGCATGTTGTTTTTGCCTATGGAAATAATTTTAAATATTTTGCTATATAATTTAAAAATAGTAACTAATCTTCTTAAAATATATTTTTGATAAAAATATGTATATTTTATATTCTTTTACCATTTCCTTTGATTCAATGTATATATGATACTTTGGCTCTGACATTATTATACATTTAATAGTTTATTTAAACTCTTTCATTCACTATCTAATATTTATTTATAAAAAAAAAAGTCAATCCTTGAATTTTCTATTCAATGATATTATTATGTACATAAGTTATCGTGTATAGATAGATATAGAAACTTAGCCCATGTCTTAAATTATAATGATTAAAAAGATAATAACAATGATTAATTATAATTATAATAATTAATAATGATGATTTATTGTATGAACAAGATTGCAAACTAGTACTTATAATAATTAGTATTAATAAAAATAATAATTAATTGGAACTAATAATTACATATATAACAATATTAACAATTACGATTAATAACAAAAATAAAAATTATGATAATGATAATTACAATAATTAAATAATAATAGTTAAAATGATAATTTATAATTAATAATAAATAAGAATAAAAGTTAGAGTAGTAATTAATTAGATTAATGTTTAATTATAATAAATAATTAATAGTAAAGGCAGTGAATAAAATAATGATACTTATAATAATAAAGTGACAAAAGCAATTTTGATAGTTATGATAATACTAATATATGATTAATAAAAAATAAAGATTAATTATAATAATTAATACTAATAAATAATAATATAATAATTATTATTATTAAGTAATATATATTATCATTATTATTCTTATATCTCATTTACATGATTAGTTTTATTATTTAATTATAATAATTATGGATAAAAATTAAATTTTGTGTTGTTGTTTTTGATGATCTATTTTGATTCATTCTATTTGAAAATAAAATGACGAGAATGAACTCTAATGGTTTAGCACCAACAAAAAAGTATCAACAATTCTAAGATAATAATAGATAATGAGTGAAGCTTGTTATGAGGTCACAAACAAACTATGAATCATATAAGTTGATGTAGACAGATACATGGAATACAAAATAGTTTATAATTTAGAAAATAAATTAAAACATTTATAATAATGGAAGACTTATGAATATTTAAAGAATTGCCAATTTCTTTAATTTATTCATCTAAATTATGGGAGTTTAAAATTACTCCTTAAAGGATTAAAGTTTGACCATTATTACTCACTTTAATTATTTCCTACAAATCCATCAACACCCTTTTTTAGTTTTTGTGATTGTGAATTATTTTACACTTTTTTATTGTAGAAAAATATTTTATTCAAACAAAATTACAATCTCAAGCCTTTAATTTTTGTATTTATAATATGCATCCAAAATTTGTAACAAATATTTAAAAAAAACTAAGCTAATTAGTTTTATATCACCAAGAACAATATTAGATATTTATAGTAATTAATTAGGATGATGTATAATGTTGGTAAAAATTAATTGAGAATGTTAAAGATAGAGATATATGGTTTATATATTAAGAAAATGTACATTATAATAGCTAAGTATAAAATATATTATTTTTAGAAAAAGGTAAAAAAACTCAAAAATTAATACTTTTATTCATTATTATATAGGTAATATTTTATTATATTATTTTTTGTTCCTCTTATCTTTATAACAAGAGAACAATTTAGCATTCACAAAGAATTTACATATTCATTTATTTATTACCTTCACTTCTATATTTATTAAATTTTAACCACTATTATTCATATTGAATATTTCTCACATAATTATCAACTCCCTTTCTAATTTTTATGGTGATGATTTGTAACACCCCAAATTTAGTAACTTAAAAGTTTTGTTTTAAGAGTTTATAGCGGAGTCCAAACCACAAAACGTAGGGTTGTCACGCCGCATCGAACATAGAAAAGGCACTCCTTATACCCAGTCTATATCGAGTGAAGGTAAAAATAATCTTATATCTACGAATCAAGTGTGTGAAGCACTTGACTACCATGATACTGGATACAAAATAGAGAGAAGGGAATAAATAGTAAAAATATAGGACTACAAGTTCAAAGAGAGATATAAATATCCTGATAACCATACTTTATACCAATTCGGTTAGCACTCATCCAAGGCAAGCACATCAAACTAAAATCATCTATCACCAGCAAAATAGGGCAGTCTACTCATGGGAATGAGCAACACCCATGATTAGAAAATTTTCTAGTAAATCACCTAAGAAATAAATAACATAAAACCATTAAGATTGAATAACATAATTAGGAAAAAGCTAAAGGAATGGAGGGTAAAAGAATAGAGGAAAATTGAACCAAATCTAATGGGGTATTTTGGAAAAAATTTCTCAACAAATGAGGAGGAAAGGGAACAAAAATCGAAGCCAAGGGGGTGGCAACGACGCAAGATGTTGTTGTTAGATGGTGAGGAATGGCAAAAGGGACTGGGGGGTTGTTGTAGTGGAAAATGGCTAAATGAAGGTAGGAAATTAAGGGAGCAATATAGTTTTGTGTCGTTGCTAAGGAGTGGGGAGTGGTAGAGGACGCCAAAGAGGATGGTTGAGCTATGGTGGGAACGACCAAAGGTGGTATGGGTGTTGTGGTGATTTTAGCTTAAGGTGGGGGGTGAAGGAATGGTGAAAGATGCCAAAAGGTGGTGGACGATGGAGAAAAGAGGAGGATTCAATGGGAGTTTCCAAAACAAAATGGAACAATGGTTTTGGCCGAAGGTTGTGGCATGGTTTCGGTGGAGGTTTCCAGTGCAAGGGAGGGAGGTGCAGCAAGGGTGGTTGGTGGTATTTGGGGGGGGGGATTTGGCAACAACAAGAGGGTTTGGCTCAGGTTGGTGGTGATAATTTTGAAATAAAATTTAGAGGGAGGGAGGAGATTATCTCAGTATTAAATGTGTTGTATATATACACACATGCACGAGCAAAAAGTAAAAGAGACAAGTGATGGGAAAGATTTTCAACAGAACCCATCAGCGTAGAGTATAGGTAATGGTGTGATGATGGGGTAGGGTGTAAGTGTCTTGGTAGAGGGCATGGTAGAGGGAATTTGATAAACCAAATATTTTTCATATTTTTACCTTTCTTTACCTTCACTTTGTAACTTTGTTTGACATGAATCATGAGAATTATCATAGTTCAATTCTCTTATTTGTGTTGCTTCTCTCTTGGTAATTGTTTTTTAGAAATTTGCATAAAAACGTATAAATCCAAGGAAGTGGTGCATGGAATTGGAGCAAGAAATCAAATATGAAAGGCATTGAATGAAGATAATCGACCTTGCATGCTTATGGAGAGGTCAAGAAAGTCAAGGAGTTGAAAATAGGATGAAAGAAATCAAATGGGACAAGAAAAAGGTGTTACAAGGCCTCAGCACACCTAGCTGCACAGTCGTGTAACCCTTAATCCTAGCCCAGCCAAAAAAGTTGAAGGTAAATTTATTGCACAGCCATTCGGTGCACAACTACATATTTGTGCAGAAGATGGGGAGTATTCACGTAAAACAAGTCAAAAGTAAAAATGTTGCATGGCTAGCTTGTGCAACCTTGCATAGTTGTGTAGCAGCGGTCACCACCAGTTTATACACACGATTCTGCCTCTATTTTTGGAAGTTCTTCTCCCATTTTTCTTTTGACGGTTTTAGGAAGATTTTAGAGCATATTTTCTCCTCCATTTTTCCAAGCAAAAATTCAATGTAATATACCTTAATTTATGCAACTTTACTTCCCAAATTCAAAGTAGACGGTCGTATATTACAACTTTGCAATTAACTCAGTTTATCTTCAATTTAAAGTTTAGTCCATCCACTTTCTCTTTTGTTATTTATTGTATCTATTAATATGTATGTCGTTCATTTTTAATCTTTACATTTCCTTGCAACCATGAGTGAGTAATTTCTTTTTTTTTCTTCAGATTGAGTTAGGTTCAATTTGGTATGAATATGATGAATTAAAGTATATGTTGTATGTATGGTTCTTATGTGTTGTTTCGTATGTTAGGAATCACTATTATGATTCAGATTTGATGGAATTTGACTTATTTAGACATTGACTATAATTGAAAGGTTGAAATCAATGTTAGAAATTAGCATACGAACAAGAATTCAAATGATCAAGAAAGTAAATGTTTGATTCTTAGGGACTATTGAATTGGTGGTACTTAATGGATTTAATCTAATTTGTTAGTCACAAAAATAGTCAATGAATTAGGTTAAATATGTTATTACACCTTGAAAGAGGCTAACAAATCATATTATATTGATTGTTCACAGCCATTTGGACTATACTACAAGATAATGTTAATTCATTATTGAGTATCGGGGACAGGACCAAAGTTCAATCCTATGCTTTATATTTATCATTTTAAAATCTGTATTTAGTTAGTCGCTGCATTTGTCTTCATTATCTACTTTCATATATTCATTCCATAGTGATCTAAATAGCTAAAGTGATGAAGATCGGTTGTCAATTGCGAATTTCCTATAGGATACAACCTTGACATGTTACAACGAATCCATGCGCTATCATATTAGCACTCATCAGTATTAGATTTCACATAGGATAAAAGGGAGAAAAGAGATAAAAGGAAATCGATCGGGCAAGGGAAAAGAAAGGAGAGGGGAAAAATAAGTGTGGATTTAAATTAGATTTAAGTTAATAATTTAGGTTAGGATTTTAGGATAATTTAATGAATGAATTTTTGGGGTTGGGTTAAAAATATTAATAACCATGAATAGAGATTAGGGTTAAGTTAAGAATTAGGATTAAGGAGTTAGGGTAGGTTATAAATATTAATTTCTCAATATTAGAATTAAGTTATAATATTAGCTACTCAAAATTATGATTAGCTAAAATTTGGGGTATTACGTCATTTATTTCTCTTTTTTAATGTATATTATTTATTTAATATCATGATCAAATGTTATATTGTTTTATATCATTATTTATCTATCTTATATTTGAAAAATAAAATATATTAACCATACTAACATATAATTATTTTAAGAATATACAAATATTTTTACTTTGAAAAAATATGAGTTTTATATGGGCTTATAAACTACTTGTAATTAATAATAAATTCATTAATATATATTATTTAGAATATTTTTCAAAGACTAGTTTTTAGGTACCCTTAAGATCATCGAATATAAATAAAACTTTAACTAAAGACTAAACTTGGAAAGAATCTATATTTTTTAATATTAAAATTATTATTTTATTTTATTTTATTTTAGAATGGTGAAATAGTTTGTCTGAAATTTTGATTGGAAGAAAAAATTGAGTAAAATGAACTAAAGTGTTATGTGCTAACTACTAGTACTCTTCATTAAAATAACTACCACTAGCAATTGACTACTACATTAAATTAGCCATATTGGTTTAGTATATCTAATTATTAAACGTAGCCCAATAACTTTCCATTTATCCGATTAGTTGTTGCATTATATAAAACAATTTGGTCCAAGTCATTAGCCACATCCTCATGGGGTCAGAGACCCGGAGGATAAGCACAACATTTTTTTGTACAATTTTATGAGAACTCATCCCTTCATTCTTAAACTAGGTTTCAGACGGAGTTATAACACTTTTAGAAAAACTACACTTCAAGCTCAAAAAATTATGTCTCTAGCCTCTAGGGTCCACATGACCTAGTCCAAGGTAATTATACCTTGAGGTTTGGGTGGAAAAAAGAATGATTACATTTTCTCTAATCGTTTAGTGACTACTCTCATCAGTGTCCATATTATACTCCCTTTGTATAAAAAAAAAAAGACATTATGTCATTTTGCACACTTTTTAAGAAAATAATAAAAGTATTCTTAAATTTACTCTGAAAAATAACAAAAATAAGGGTAAAAAAATATACTTTTATTTTTTTAAATGACTTTCTTTTTTATACAAAAATTTGATCACAGAATGACTTCCTTTTTGATATGGAGGGAGTAATATATTAATGATATTAATGTCTACCGGTTGATAATGTTCCTTCCCTACATTGACACATTGAAGTGATATTCTAGCGTTTGGACTTATGTGCAAGGGAATAGTGCACTAATCTCATATTGTGCTTATTGTTGAATTGCTAATATATTAAAAATCGAAGATGAATGACTAAAAAGGGAAGAAATGGCAAATGAAAAGCACTAAAGCACACACACTAAGGATGTGATTGGAGAACGGTGGATATTGATTGTTATTGTAGTTATTTTACTTTAACTAAAAAATAATATAAATTTTGAAAGATAATTATTTACATAATATTCCAAATCCAAACATACACGAAATGAAGATATTTAGCTAACGGTTATTGATGAGACTCCTATATATCCATTATTTTTTAAATTTATTTATTTATTTTTGGAAGCTATATATGTTGATTTGTTGGACTAGGTCTTGGCTCTTGCATGCGATGACATGAACTGACTGGGACAACATATTGGATTTGGGCCTCAATTGTGAGTCTTAAGCTCATTTGGCAACCTCATATTATTAACATTATTTTCTCTTTATTACTTTAATTCGTTAGTTTTACATATTATTTTCATAACCTCATTATTAATATTATCTAGTACATATTATTAGTTCACGAATAGGTTTCACTATCTTTCATTAAATATTTAGATTATTCTATACTTATGTCCTTATTAATTATACTCACCCACCACATCTCTATAATTCTTAACACAAATTATTATTCTTATTGTTACTATTATATTATTAACAATTATTAATATTAAATATTAATATATTATTCATTATTAATATTATTATGGACAAATAGTAATTCTTATTAATATTAATTAGTAATAATTATTAACTAATAATAATGATAAATTAATAATAATAAATAAAAACAACTATTAATATTAAAGATTAGTAATTATAAAATAAAATATTTATTATTATGAATTATTAATAATTATGATCATTTATTATTTATTAATATTGATTATTATTATTAATTAGTCTATCAATCTTTCTCCCCTCTTGGTATCAAATATATACTTTGATCCCTTTTGGTATCAAAGCCAAGTTACCTTCTTTTTGTTGGTGATAGTAAGTATTAAGTGTTAAATCTCAGTTAAGCCTACATATAGTTGTGATTGGTATAATCTTAGAAGTTGGTCAACTAGTTTCAGAGAGTGTCTAAGGATGGTTATCAGGGGGTCCCATATGAGATCGTGCTAATTTATGATTAAGGGTTGACAGCTTAATATTATGGCATTAACAATTAGAATAATATTTAGCTCAGATAATAGACAAATTAAGAATGCAAGAATAATTAATTCAAATAAAACTTTAGCTATCCCAAAAAATACAAACTTTAATAAATGAACTCTCTCTGAAACTTCAAGCGAAGATTTATATAAGGTAGGAACATTTGAGTTTAAAGTGTCTTATTCAATTAATAATCATGAAGAAACTGTCTCTGTACATAATAATTTTTAAGAAATTCAAATTTTTATCAACAATAAATTTAGACAAATATAAGAAAAAATAAATTATATTATATTCACTTTAGACTTATACAAATATTATTCAAGCCTTTAATGAGGTTAGGAATTGATATGTCAATATTACTATGGCGTAAAGATAAAACTTATTAAATTATAATGAATCTATGATATTATTAGTTCAATAAAATATATACAATGGTCCTACATTCTTTAATATAGCTATAAGCTTTGTTGTAGACCTAAATGATCCAAATATACTCAAAACATTAATATTAAATGTTCATGCTCCTGAAACTAAATTCACTGGGGAAAAAAAAGAAGAAGAATCATATCCCTAATATATAGGATTTATTTTAGATTATTTACTACCTAATTTAATGCTTTTTACCTAATTAAGACACCTTATAGAGAAATAGTAGTGTTAATGGTTGATGTTGAAAAATCAACCACTTTTACCCCAAAATTATTAAAATGAGATGAAATAACTATACCTATTGCTTGGATATTTGACATTCCACAACTTCCTATAAATATAATAAGACGAGTGGTATTGCAAATTGTAATACCCCCAAATTAGCGGTACATTGTTGATACTTAAAAGAATTGATAAGACTATCTATATCAACAAGATATACATTTTTTTTAAAACATTATTCTTAAAGAACTTTACAATTAAACGTGATTAACTTGGAACAATTTAAGGATGAGTGATCTTTTGGAAGTTATTAAGGGATGTATGTAAGTTGAAAAAAAACGTGCTCGGAAAGACTCATGTTGATCTACAAGGATAATCATCAATCTTGAAAGCGCTCCAAGTAACTACTCACAACCCTTGTGAGGACGAAGTGTTATAGATGGTATCAAAGCAAAACTACGATTGTGAGCTAAACTTGGATGAGCTAGACAGTCAGGGATTGAGACACAATGAAGGTGTTACATTCTTCAGTGGGGGTGTATGTAATATCCTTAAATTAGTGGTAGATAGTGAGGTATTAAAAGGATTGATAAAACTACATATATCAACAAGTTATACCTTCTTTTGTGGAATGTTATCCTTTAAATTTTTTATAGGTAAATGTGATTGAATTGGAGAAATTTAAGGATGGGTGACACCCTAGGAAGTTGGTAGGACGTGTGTGAGTTGATAAAAAAGACGCTTGAAAAGAATCATATTAATATGTGGGGACGATCATCGATCATGAAAATGCTCCAAGTATCTACCCTGCAACCCTAGTGAGGTCGGGGTGTTAGACAAATGATTAATGAATCTTATGGGATAATCATGCTAAGATTTAATTAAGTTAAATACCATGATCGATATCTTATTATAACTATGCCCGGGTCATCCAGAGCATCAACTTCCTCAAGATCCAAGACACAAATCGATGAAAATGAAATTATAGAGTCTCGATCTAAAGAATTCAAATTTAAGTCATCTATACCATAACCAATTTATCAACCTATTGGTGTGGTTGTAACGGGCATGCAATTTAAATCCTCTTGTTGACAACTATAGTATTGGTAAATAATGGTATCGTTCTATACCGGAGATTAAAAGGGCTCACCTCTATTTAACTAGATTAAAAAAATCCTAAATCACACAAAATAAATAAATAAGGAAAATACTAATGGGGTTTATAAAATAGAAAATAATAAAAAGAATAAAATTAATAAATAAAATAAAATAGAATAATAATAAAAATAATGGATAACCACAAATATGATAAATATGCTAAGGAAATCGAAATCCACCACTAGATTAGGTCAAAATATAATATTAATTTCTAAGTCATCATTTAATCATGAGAAATAGACTGATCAAGTTGTACATAAAAAGTAGGTCCATACACCTTATATTACTTCCCTAAATTACTTAATACAACAAAGTGTCAATATTAATCCTATTTAATACTAGCAGCAACAAGCGACTTCTATATTTAACTAGATTTAATGCATTAAGTTTAATTGGAAGGATGTCAATCTAAGTACCCAATCTAGTATACTAAACATGTCTAGCCGTATTCCCCTTCTTTGACTCACACGTATCTAAAATTTTTACTACTTCGATTAGAATCACAAAACTATTAGTGAATTGTTATCTAATCTAGTTGTAATTTTTACATATAACTTCTAGCATATTTATATGACCACTTAGCAGGTAAATAATCCTATATACTTTCACTATTAGAAAACCAGAACAAGGCATACACTATATAAATTATACCTGACATATATATATATATATATATATATATATATAAACGATAGCAATTAAAATAGAGTCATAGAACCATCTCATGAAATAAAGAAAAATAAAATCATATCTCAAACCCTAATATGGGTTTTAGTATATTCCCTAGCAATAAATAATCACCTAGCCATAATTATCAAAATAATTAAATAAAAATATATATAAATTAAAAATAGAGAAAGAAACAATCTGAATTAATTATGGATGAAAGATCAAGAATTTATTCATATAAAAATTTAATTTCATTTGAAATAAATTATACTGGTATAAATTTCTCTTTATCTTCTTCTCCTTCTAGTCGATAAATTTTCGTGAAGTTTTTTTTTTCTGGCTAACGACGCACGTCATCCCTCCTTCTCGGTGCCTTCTCTCTCTTTTCCCTAATGACAAACTGCCCTACTACTCTCATCATCCACTACGCCTTGTTTGTCGTCAGATTTCTTTTCCTTTTCTCTACTTTTTTCCTCTAGTCTCGTGCGTTGTTGAATAACCCTCACCTCTACGCCTTGTTTCTCCTTTTTCTTTCTTTCGTACACCAACTTTCCTTCTATGTACCCTAAGTCGTTGAACAGCCCTATGCCCCCCTACTTGAATTTTTATAATTTTTGTGCGGCTTCCCCTATCGTCCTCTCCACGTCTCTTCTAGGCTTCATTTCTTTGTGCTGCTTCTCCAACTTAACCCTCACTCCCGTTTGGCTCTCTTTGACTTTTGTTTTTAGGCCTTCGGTCCTTGGGCCATTGGTCTAAAGATCTATTTTTTAAAATTTCCTACAAAATAAAATCAATAAAAATTAATAAATAATATTATACTCTAAATTTATTTAATTTATATTTTTTTAGCTTAAATAATAATATTTATGCAATTATTATCACTTAAGTATAAAATCATAATTATTCACCTATATTACTTAAATAAAATACTAAAAACTAAGATTATAAGGGTATAAAATATATCCTCAAGCAAGTTAATACTCTAAATAAATAAAAATTAAACTAACTAGCCACTTTCGTAGGTCGTATGATTGTACTTAGCATGTACAACAAGCTCTTTAAACCCCTAGGTCACCCATTGAAGATGAGTAAGGTCTCGTAAGGGTTTCACAGATGATATACCCACAAAATCACACACAATAAAAATAAAATAAAATAAAATCACACCAAACACCCTTAACCATTTTTGTCTCAGAATCTTTTACTTTCATACGTCAAGATTAGCAATCAACTAAGATTCGGCATTATGAGATTTAGAGGATCAATTTTAACATATGATTCACATACAAAAATGATAGATATGAACATATCAATATTATGGATGAAGATCTACCACGCCTTAGTCACATCAAGATCCATCCTCACTATGGATACCCTCTATTTTTTCTCTCTTAAATTCATGGCTACAAATGAATAGAAATACTGAGGAATGTGGTATAAGATGATAAAAATAACAAACGACTCACATATATAAATAAAGAAGGCTCATGTTCTTGTGGACGAAACCTCATGAATGATACCAAATAACTGTCAAATGGACCAAACCATATGCTTAACTCTTGCAACTAATCTCCATCAAATCAAATGCTACTCATCTCAAGAATTAAATAGGACTTACTTATTGGTTGTAACACGCTTAAGGTATAGAAGGGAATAGAGTATTCTAGGATTATGGTGCTATAAAGGTCAAGAGATAGTAGAACCCTAATAATAAGATGAAATATAAGCATTAATTCCCCATCAATAATACACATTTTCAACTTAACACCAAAATAGAACAATGAGATAGAAATAGAATCTGAATAGAACTTTCTCAACATTATCTCCATAACTCCTCTCCTCCTTATATCATATTATTTTATTCTTTTTTCTTCTTTTTTTCAATTTTTTTTGTATTTTTCATGAATTTTTTATTTTTTTTTATCAATGTATATTCCTCCACCAAACATAACCGATCCCTTTCTTAGCATAAATACATGTATTTCTTTCACATACACAACCATTCTTTATCTGTAACAATTTGATTCCCTTCCATTAGCTTTAAGTAAGGTAATGATATTAAGGTCTGAAGGTTATTCCCTGTGGGTAATGAAGAAAAATATATGTTTAATGTATAGGCTCAAAGGGTTTCTATGGTGTGTATATCATGTATACATAATTAAGGGTTAAGCTATTTGGTCATGTAGTGGGAAAATCCTACATTGCCTTTATCATTTTCTCGATCAAAGCATGTTTTGACTATAAACATCAAATAGCAAAATAGTCAGTTCTAATAATCTTTAGGGTCCATTACAATAGCTATGAAAAATAATTTGATCAAAGCAATTAGCCATATATGAGGTTTGCAACAAAAATTTGAAGCCAAGACAAGTAGATGATTTTATGTATATTCTCTCAGAAAAAAGAAGGTATATATGATTCAAAAGCTCACTGAGAAATGTGATGAATCTCAATATGCCATATTGGTTAGAAAATCATACACGTTCTTTCTCCATTCACATCTAGACATGTAGATATGTGTTTCTTATATTGAAATTAACACAAAAAAATCTCCACTTGCTTTATCTCAATTTTATGATCTTCTTTTCCTTAGATTTCAAAGATATACTCCTCATTAACTAGTTAAGGGATCCTACAACTCTGAAAACACTAAACAAGATTTGCAATTTTTTTTTCATTTATAGATTTATTTATTTCATGCAAACACATAATTTTTTTTTTCATACAAACACATAAAACACTCACACCCCCACACTTGAATCACACAATGTCCTCAATGTGTAAACAACTAAGGCAACATATAATTTTAAGTATGGAGAGAAAACTAAATAAATAAATAAAGGGTAGAAAACTCCCTTATCACATTAGATTAACTTCCAAGTAGTGCTTGTTTTTATGTCTTTAGCCTGATATGATCTCAATTTTACTCGTTCAAAGTGGGTACGTCCACTTGATAGCTACTTCACTAAATCCCTCATCGTATAGATCAACTATATCCTGCAAGGTATAAAAAGATAAAGTATTAGTTTTAATGAAATATTTGACCCAGCATGAATAGAATTTACCTTTCATGAAATTTAAGCTCATGTATAAAGAGAGAATGTTTTTCCAAATTTCAATGTATGGTGGTCTCTCTATCAAAGGAAGAACATATTTTCCATATCAAAATCTTTTAGCACATCGTTCCAACATAACCTCTCATTTGAAGCATTACGCTTCTTGTTAGATGTATCCAAGATGAATTGATTATTCTCTTCACTCTTGGACCTATATAACCTACTAAAATAGGGAAAAAAAGGAGTGTGGTTAGCATATATAAAATCAAAGTAGTTGGAATGCTTACCTCATATTTCATGCTCATCTCCAAGAAAAATTGAGGAAAAAATGTTCAAAGATGGTTTATGGTAGATGAAAGTGATAGTCTTGATGTCCAAATACTTCTCTCTGTTCACTTGATCCTTATTTTGATGAGATTTTTCTTCTACTTTTACAAGCTTTTCTTCCACCTGATCATGCTTTTCAATGTGCTCCATGGGAACCTCCTCAAATAGCTCATCCTTACATTCAGACATGGCATCATCATACTCATAACTCTCACTTAAATTTGGAACTGAAGTACTAGAGAGATTTTTTTGTGCTTGTAAATGATTGATCATGTTGACCACATCACCCATTTGATCCTCTAACACTGATAGTATTTCATTTTGTTTAATTTGACTTTGCATGGTTGATTTTGCCCGTTTGTCAATTCTTCAAAAAGCTTCTCCATTTTTTCTGAACTTGAGGGTTTTGAAACTAAAGAATATTCTTGTTGAGGATATTGATAATATTTTGAAGCTTCATAATTGCGTTTGTAAGGGTCTTGATATGACACTGGGTAGTGATCATTCATCTCCCATCCAAAGTTGGGGTGATGCCTCATTCTTGAATAGTATGCGCTTGTGTAGGGGTTATGTCCTTGGAATCCATTGAAAGATTGAGCACAGGGTTGTATCCATCCTCCTCCTCTCATAGCTTGTGCGTGGTATGCATATGGATTTCCTTGTATATGACACACTTTGCTTGTATTAATAACTCTAGTAGCAGTGGCAACTTGCGAAACAAGAGCAGTGAGTTGGTTAAGTCTATCATCAAGATTACTTGAACTTCCCTCATTTACTCTTGCATTAAGGTTCATTCAAAATTTTCCATAGCCCAAGGGTCCTCTCATAGCCACCTGAAAGCACCAATACTTCAAAGGAAACGATTAAAAGCGAAATAAAACACACCAAAAATCCTAAAAAAAAAACTAAAAGAAAACGAAACTAAAAAAATAAAACTAAATAATTACTAAAAATTCTATTAATTTAGAGACTTGAGTGCCCACAAGTACTCTGACCTCTAAATAATGACACAAAAAATATAACACATTAAAAATAAAAACACTAAAAATACTAGCAAAATCTAGGTGAAGTCTTCAATCCCCAGCAATGGCACCAAACATTGGTGTGGTCGTAGTCGGCATACAAGTTAAACCCTCTTGTTGACAATTGTAGTATTAGTAAATAAGGGTATTGTTCTATACCAGGGATTAAAATGGCTCACCTCTATTTAACTAGCTTAAAAAAATAAAATAAAATTTCTAAATCACACAAAATAAATAAATAAGAAAAATATTAATGGCGGTTATAAAATATAAAATAATAAAAAGAATAAAAGTAATAAATAAAATAAAATAGAATAATAATAAAAATAATGGATAACCATAGATATGATAAATATGCTAGAGAAATCGAAATCCACCACTAGATTAGGTCAAAATATAATATTATTTCTAAGTCATCATTTAATTATGAGAAAGAGATTGACCAAGTTGTACACCAAAAGCAGCTACATACACTTTATATTACTTCCCTAAATTAATTAATACAACAAAGTGACAATATTAACCCTTTAAATACTAGTAGTATAATAGCAACAAGCAGATCTTATATTTAACTAGCTTTAATGTATTATGTTTAATTGGAAGAATGTCAATCTAAGTACCCAAACTAGTACACTAGGCATCTACCTGTATTCTTCTTATTTGAATTACATGTATCTAAACGTTTTACTACTTTAGTTAAAATCACAAAACTATTAGGTGAATTATTATCTAACCTACCTGTAATTTATATATATATAAATTCTAACATATTTATATGGCCACATAGTTCTACATAATGTCACTATAAGAAAACCAGAATAAGACATGCACTATATAAATTATACTTGACAGAAATATATATATATATATATATATATAAATGATAGCAACTAAAATAGAGTCATAAAACCATCTCATGAAACAAAGAAAAATAAAATCATATCTCAAACCCTAATCTAGGTTTCAATCTATTCCCTAACAATAAATAATCAAGCAACCATAATTATTAAAATAATTAAATAAAAATATATATCTAAAAATATAAATTAAAAATAGAGAAAGAAATAATCTAAATTAATTATGGATGAAAGATCAAGAATTTATTTAGATAAAAATTTAATTTTATTTAAAATAAATTTTACCAATATAAATTTCTCTTAATCTTCTTCTCTTTCTAGTCGTGTATAAATTTCCGTGAAGTTTTTTTTTAGCTGACGGCGTAAGTCAGCCCTCCTTCTCAATGCCTTCTCTCTCTTTTCCCTAACGTCAGACTGGGCCTTTGCTCTTATCCTCCACTGCACCTTGTTTGGCATCAGGTTTCTTTTCCTTTTTTCTTCTTTTCTCCTCTAGTCCCATGCATCGCTGAATAGCCCTCACCTCTGCGCCTTGTTTCTCCTTTTTCTTTCTTTCGTGTACTGGCTTTCCTTTTGTGTGCCCTGTGTTGTTGAACAGCCCTATGCCCCCTAATTCCTTGACTTTTTCTGATTTTCATGCGGCTTCCCCTATCGTTCTCTCCACGTCTCTTCTAGGCTTTGTTTCTTTGTGCCGCTTCTCTAGCCCAGCCCTCACTCCGGTTTGGCTCTCTTTAACTTTTGTTTTTGGGCCTTCGGTCCTGGGCCGTTGGTTCAAAGGTCCAACTTTTTTTTAAATTATATATAAAATAAAATTAATAAAAATTAATAAATAATATTATATTTTAAATTTATTTAATTTATATCATTTTAGCTTAAATAATAATATTTATACAGTTATTATCACTTAAGTATAAAATTATAATTATTTACCTATATTACTTAAATAAAATATTAAAAACTAAGATTATAAGGGTATAAAATATGTCAAAATATGAACTTATCACCTATGTATCCACTAGTACCTCCATCACCATCTGCTCCCTTTACCCAATCTTAGATTAAAATGACCAACATAACTGTATCTAAAAATTTAAAATAATTAAGAGATTTCATAGAAATGAATCTTATTTAGAATAAAAACAAGAGTATAAGGTAATGATTCTTTAGCTCGTTTTTGAAAGAAACAACTAAGGAAATAAGTTTAATCTAGTATTAAAATATGGAAGAATTAATAACCGATATTTTATTATTTATTTAGGTTGAGAGTTATGCCTCAAAAAATAATATTAAATACCCATTCTCATCTTATAATGACATAAACGGTCATACTAATTATGCAAAAAAAGGTAACCCCCAATATTGAGGTAATTACATCAATGCACCCCCCTTCAAAAGAAATTAAGCTAACTAGTGATATTACTACCATACCATTCCAAAAAGAAAGTTCTAGAGATAACCAATAACTTTTCATGATAAAGCAATCTTTAGATTTCCAACTGAAACAACAACTAATTTAAAAGATAAAATACTAGCTAAATTTCTTGCTGAAACAACTGAACAATTATTAAAGCCATGTTCACTTCCATTAAATAATAGAGCGAATATGTTTAATACAACAAGGCAAAAAAGTGATATTTTAGATCAAATAATAAAAAAAAAAATTAATTTATCCTTCACCACTACTCTCGTAACAATTACTACCTCCAACACCATCCAAACAATATCAAAACCAAGTGAATAAAATGAAGTAAATAGAATATCACCCAAGAAATGGAAACTTTCTCCAACATGGAAGAATTATTTGACTCTAAATTATTATCCAAGGTCCACTCTTCCAAATATTCAATTTGAGGAAAAAGTCAGCTATGAATCATCGGTCTTTGATGGAAATTCAATAGTTGAATAGAACTTGGACAGATATTATGAATTTTAAATACTAAATATATTACACTAAATGGGTGTGGCACCAATTGCTTTCACCATAAAAGGTAATTGTGATCATGATATTGCAAGGTATATTTATGGCAGGATTTAATGAAACTCTAAAACAATGGTGGGACAATTACCTAATCAATAGTCAACAAAATTAAATTTTACATCATACCCAAAGTATACAATGAAACAAACAAGAAGATATCACATTATAAGTTTGTGAAATATAAAATTTTGTTGAAACTTTAATTATGAAAATTGAAATACACTTTATTGGTAATCTAAATGAATCTATAATTGCCTAGAAAAGATGAAGAAAAATACCAAGTTGATGAAGTAAAATCTAACAATTCAAGCATAGTATTGATAGCGAAGATACTAATGATTTCCCCCCATGTGGATTAGATTCATTTGAAGGAAATTGTAATGAAAATATCCAAGCTATAAAAATTGTTTTAAAACCATAATTGTAATTACTCAATCTCATATGGAAAACCAATTTTTGATAGATATAATAGATAAGATAGAGAATCCATATATTAAAAGAGAATAATCATATTAAGACTTGAGGATATCATCCAAGAATAACAAAGCTTTCAAGCTCATAAACATTGAAATAGATAGGGTATTTGAAAGATACTTGACATAATTTATTCACACAAGTAACAACTAGCAAAATTAATCAATTAAAAACTCAAATTAAAGGTCCCCAACTACAAGTACAAAGCATAAAATTAAAAGAATTAGAAATTGAAAGTAGATTATCATTAATTGAGACTACTAAAGGAGAAACCAATTCCTCATCCTTCTATAGTAATCAAGATACTCACGAACCAAATAATAATAACTTTATTGAAATGATTATATAATTAATTGTAAAAAATGTGATACTCCAATAAATATTATTCTTAATAAAAACACATAAATGAACATGGTTTCCTTATTAGATATCGGGGCTGATCAAAATAGTATTTGAGACCGACTAATTCTAACATAATCCTATGAAAAAAATGGAAAAAAAAAATACTTCATGGTACCAATGGTACCGAGTTAAATATAAAAGATAAATTATCCAATTTGAAAATATTTAAGGATAATTATTGTTTTAGAACAACATTCATCCTTGTTAAGTACATTAACCAATAAATTATATCAGAAACTCCTTTATTTACACAAATTTATTCATTCATCATTAATGAATTAGTATTTACACAAATTTATTCATTCATCATTAATGAATTAGGTGTTTATACAAAAATTCTAAACATACCATTAAGTTTC